>OY282594.1:5156264-5756264 GCA_958298965.1 Chrysolina haemoptera
CTCCCCCCACCACTATGACGTCATCAGTGACCTTGACCTATGACCTATGACCTCGACCTATGACCTTGACCCATGACCTTGACCTATGACCTTGACCTATGACCTCGACCTATGACCTCGACCTAGGACTTGACCTAGGACTTGGGCTTGCCCTTAGCCTTGACCATGATGTATATTGTTGGGAGGTGTTCAGGGTTTGTGTTTGACATTGAGATTATAATGACTTGGATTTTTTTTTCATACACGGACAAGTACTTTTTCCAAGTACTTAATTTATTTTTCTTACCTCAATGTCTTCCATGTCCTTCATGTATACTTACTCTGCCATTGTGTATGACCCTTATGTGTGGAGTACACATACAAATCTATACCGAAGTATAGAGAGGGTACAACACGTCTGCACACCACGGAGATCCAGTCAGATATGTGAACTCTGATTACTCTCCAGTGATGTATACCTTGCGATGGTGGTGGGAGGAGGGGTCGCGTGACGCTATGCGCATCCACCCTCGCTCTCGATAGGGTGGGTTGGATCCGCGCTGACGTCACACACCCATACGCTGCGGTGACTCATCGACTACTATTTACTCTCCGCCCTCTATCGATGCGATGCAAACTCGCGCATGGTGGGGGCTTTGTATCATACATGTTTCATAAGTCTGTGGTGGGGGGTGGTTCACTATCTATTATAAAAGAAGTTGGTATGGTGATATGAAATCAGAAGTTGTATACCTAGCAGTCGAGCAGTCAGCAAGAGTAGTGAAGTTATTCAGTGCCTACACAGTGAGAGAGATCAGTGAGTGTGTTTTTCTATTGAAAATTATTTATATTTTCCATATATATTATCATCATGTCAGTTCCAAAAGTAGATTTACAAAAAATCAATTCTATAATTAAACAAGAGATGGAAGTGTTAGAGCAAAAAGTAATATCATCTTTGCCACTGAATGAAGCTTACCCAATTAAGACGATGTCAGTTTGTTCTACCCGGTTTGGTAAATCCATTTTATTGATACTACTTGATGTAAGCAATGATACATTATTCAAAACATGGCTGCCAAAACGCGTTTCAGAACAATTTACCGATGATGATGTAGCATGCATCAATTCATCAGGTGGTAAATATACAGTAGCATATTTGGGTCAGAGTCCACAAAGCTTTGCCGGCATGAAAACGAGATCGTTGGTCAAATTTGATCTCACTGAATAATTGTAATATATAATTTCCACTTGTCATATCTTCTAATTCTGATTCTTTTATATTATAGGTGATAATTGTAAGGAAAATATAAAAACTTTTCATACATTGTTAAACACACTCTTCGGTGGAGACATCATCAAAAGTCTAATGTGAGTAGTACTGATTATTTTTGTAGCATTCTTATTTCAATAATTTCTCTTTGATCATAGCTTCATTTTTGAAAAATGTGGATGATGTATGCAAGTCAACACTGGACCGAAGCCATAGACATCTCTTCCGCCGTTGAAAGGTTAACTTCTGAGTTGCGTGCTTTGAGCGAGGATGCTCACCACGCCACCATTTATGACCTGAGCGTATGCTATGATGAAGAAAGGATCCAACACTGTATGCGTGATTACGAGAACTACAAAAAGGGTGTGGATCTCTGCGAGAAATATACAGATGGTTCTTTCGATCTACATCACCTCTGCGACGCAATGATTGAATGTGAGCTGAAAAGATTTCTCCACCGCCTCCTACCATACCTACCTGAAGACATCATCAAAAAGTACCAACTGGATGATGATGATAGTGAAATCGAAGAAGGAGAAAATTATGATGAAGATGAAGAAGAAGTTATATTAGATTGTTTGTACATACCTAAGACTATTTGAATTCTAAGCTAATGATATTTGGATAAAAAAACATAAAAATTTTTTACACATGTTTTATTTACCTATTTCTCTTTTACATGAATAAAGAAAGAAAAATGAAAAAAATGTGTGTGTGTGTGTCTTCATCAATATCTGCAGTGAACTGAACCATCCAATGCATTGTATGTCAAAAATGTATCATGCAGAATGAGTGCATATACTTTGGTGTTGGCTGGGAAGTTGACTTTCCTAGTTTCAAACTCGAGCTTAATATCAATAGTTGATGATTTTGTGGCATTCGGCTGATGTGAACAATCAATGATGAATAGTGGATTTTGTCGAAATTGACCAATGTCCATGAGAGGTTCACTCATATCTTTATCATAATAACTTCGTTGAAAGTTCTCATAGGCATAATAAGCCGAAGTATCGAGTTTTTTATCGAAATCCAAATTCCAACGTTCATATGGGTATACTTCAGAGTTCAAGTACACACGAATGTTATTGATATCAGCAGTTGTGAATTTAGTGATGTCCTTTGTCCTGTCTTCAGAAGTGGTAGTGCTTTGGAATCCAATGATGATGTAACGAGGTGTTTCAAGGGCGTTGGTTGTCTTGATAGCCCATATGTCTGAAGACGTGCCACGTAGTGATGGAAGTTCATAGAGATCCCACATGCGATAAGCCAACTTGATTTTAGCATTCAGACCGCTTTTGTTGATTCTATTTAAAAGTTTGAGCTTGTGCTTATCTTCTGGCACTATGTGTCTTATTTTCCACTCAATTTTATTGATTTCCAAATCAGCATCAACCTCACCAATATATGAGTTCTTGAAGGATCGAGCGATTATTAAAATCATTTCTTGTTTGGCATTCAAGATACTTTTGTTGTAATCTTCAGCGAAACCCATCAAATATTTCAGTGGTAATTTACCACTGAATACGTGACTAGTTGTATCCAAGATATCCTGTTTAGTTTCCGAAAGTCCCCATCCAGTTGTCAATAAAGTGTTAGCATGCGATTGTCCAAATGATATCATATTCTTCATTGTAGATGTTATCCCCGGCTTCCTGACCACAGCAACTTGTTCACCACCCATTTCGTAGCGAATTTCATCAAAAAGGAAGGCGATTGCATTATTCGAGAGATAACATAATTTTGTTTCATCTTTAGGTGTGAATTTACCCTCTATATAAATGAAACTCTCAGCAATGTCAAGTATAACGTCTTGATTATTGATTGCAATTCGAATTTCATCTGAATTCCTAAACAATGGTGATCCATATGGTTTATATGTATGCTCATGTAAACTTGTGAGGGAATGATCGAGCATCGGCTCGTCAAATATATTCAACTTTTCACTATTTGTTTCGAGCACCATTGTTCCTTACTTTCAGTCCAATTGATTTCAAAAATTTGAGATCTCTCAGCGAGAGAGCAGTGTGGTGTGCTAACTGTTTAGCGTACACTTTTGGAATGAGCCTTTTTCTATTCGAACCTTCCTTTTTAGCTATTTGTGGAATGTTTTCAAATCCTTGTCGATTCTGTCTATTATAACAAAAACCCATAATAGTTATTAGATTTTTTTCAATTCCAAAATTATAACAATCTCTTCTGCACTTCCAAAATCAATGAGATTATTATTATGATCCAAAATACGCACTGTGATGTTGTGAATCAACTGACGACCTTCTGGACTGATGGGCATATATATAATCTTGTGTGGTTCTTTTGTGAGATTGAATCCAGGCTCCACATCGATATCGAATGAAAAAAGAATGTGGGATTCTTCATTGTTTATGTATGAACCAGATATAATGTTGCAATCTAAGCGGATTAGTCTCACAGTTGTTATATTTATCGGATGTGAGGATTCGTGTATCTGATTCGGTTGAAATCTATCAAAATTAAAACCCATCATCTTTGCTATGGAATTCGGATGAGTTAGATCAATTTCATATTTTGATCGCATCTCACATTTGAAAGTATTATTATTGGCATGTAGGTAGAATATATCATCTGCATTGGTATCGTTTTGATTTTTCCCATGAAACAATCGAAACATGATATGTTTCTGAATAACTGCATTGATCTCATCTATTTCATAGGCACCACATGGAATTTCAATTGTGTACTTCTGAAGTATTGGTGAACTTATATCACTGATTCTAAAACTGATCACATTGTTTTTTTCAGTTATATTATTTACTGTGTTGCATCCATAGAATCCTAAAAGTCCCAATCCATAACGACTGTTTCTATCCAATTCAACGGGTGGGAAAAAGTCTGCACTCAAGACACTCGTCCCGACAGCTTGTAGTTCGAACTTCCGTGACATGACTGATACATTTTATGGATTTCACTTCAATTTATTGTTGTCTACAACACACTCGGGACAACCTACGCTTTTTCGGAGATGGTTCATCAATATCCATTTCATTTTTATTAGCACCAATATTCATATCCTTTATATTGCAATAACAGCAGAATATTTTTCGAGGTATAGGACCATCATTCACATCAGAATCTGAAACGCTTTCGCCGTCAAGATTGTGGTGGTCATTGCAATATCTATATTTCATTATATCAACATCATCTTGTAGACTTTTAGGTAACTTTTCCCAAACAGAAGCAATCTCATGTGCAGCGCATGCGAGTATCACTTCCTTCGGCATATTTGCAAGCATCACTCGATCCATTCTTGTCAAGGTCCGATATTTTGAATACATTTTGAGTGATAATCCCATCGTCCTAATAGCCTCTCGAGTCATTGCTGGAGTTTTATCCATTCTATAATAATTCAGAGAGAAACTTCAGGCACAAGTGACCGCAGAAAACTGTGTTGAACTTCTGCTGGCGATCATAGTTATATAGAATTTTCACTTTCGAACATTTCTGGAAGTATTGAATCAACTCTATTGGTGGGGGTAGATTTCCAAAACTATCAAAGTATGTAATGTCTTTCCCACATTTGCTGTATGCCACCCAATGTGTTCCCGATCCTCTTATTCCATCTAAATTGACAATGGCGGTCTCGCGGTGTCGTGGACCTCTAGTGGGTAATGTATCACGCATGAAAATACCGCGAAAGTATGGAATTTTCATTTTCTTGGCATAATAAGTGAGATCGATGTCGGTGAGAGGTTTTCGAGGTAGGGAATCAACTAGTTTTTTGGATTGTATGGTTTCAAATAGAGTCCGAGTCCTTTACGGTAAGGTTTAAGGTATATACCACTACCACTTTTACCCAATGCCACACTTTCCATTTTCCTATTATGACGATTCGCTTCGATCAGGGCGGTTCTGCTTGCTTTTGCTGAATTCACAGCTCTGGTGATGCCTGCAACAGCACCAGCTAAACTTCCGAGCGCAGACAATCCAGCAAAAATTGGTATCAATGGTAGAATCCCTCCGACTTTAGGTATTGGAATTATGCGAGGCGTGCGGATCGTTTTCTTTCCACCGGCAGCTTTGAGGTATTTACGTGCTGCATGCAATGCCACTACGGTGGCTTTTTTCAAATTATTCGTCACAAATTGCTCACCCCCAGCTTTTTTCAGTACATTCCGCACTTTATGAACCACCCCAGAACCAAAGGCGATTTTTATGAGATTATTTTTCTTCTTCTTCGGTTGATTTCTCTTCTTTTTCTTCGGTTGATTCCTCTTCTTTGTCTTCACAGTAGTACTACTACAACCCATACCGAAACGTCTCTTTGATTTCATAATGTTGGTAACGAGTAGGGCAGCTATTCTTTCCTTAATACCAGCGTCCTTCGATTTAACCCTGTTCCAAGCTGCGTATTCGAGTTCTTTGTCTGCTCTATGTCTCGCTGTGAGATCAGTTAGATGATTCAAATATTGAATATCGTGTTGTTTGCATGCAATATCCAATTTATTGATTCCAGGATCTTTGCGGGCTAAACGTTTTTCCAATTTTGTACCGGGTCCACAATACTGATATCCTCCGGGTAAATGTAATTCGAACGGCAATTTGTTTATTAAATTATTAACGAATCCACGACCGCTTTTTCTGCATCCACTACGAACACATCCGTATCGTTTGATGGTACTCATTTAAATGAAATGTTCACAGCATATCATCGCTTACATAGTCTCCAACCACGGTACGATGCGCATTGTGAAGCAGAAAGAAAAGTTTGCTGTAGATAATCTAGATGAAAAATTCGGTTGTGGATTGAATGGACAGAAAGTGTTGCGGCATGGTCCACTACTTCCATCATCTGTTCGAGGACTCATTATCGGACCATCGAATTGTGGAAAGACGAATGCCATGATCTCTCTTTTAACACATCCACAAGGACTGCGATTCACAAATGTTTATCTCTATTCGAAATCACTCAATCAACCCAAATATCAATTCCTACGAAATGTATTGGAACCCATCAAGGGGTTGGGATTTTATACATTCAGTAATAATGCAGAAATAGTGGAACCATCCGATGCCAAACCAAATTCTGTTTTCATTTTCGATGATGTAATATGTGAAAAACAGGATATTATAAGATCATATTTCTGTATGGGACGTCATAAAGATGTTGACTGTTTTTATCTTGCTCAAACATATTCACGAGTGCCCAAACAGTTAGTGCGAGATAATACCAACTTTATCGTAATGTTCAAGCAAGATGAAACGAATCTACACCATATTTATTCGGATCACGTGTCACCCGATGTAACATTTAAGCAATTCCAATTGATGTGTGTTAAATGTTGGGAGGATCAATATGGATTTTTGGTCATTGATAAGGATAGAAAAATGCATGAAGGTAGATATCGCATGGGGTTCGATAGTTTTATATATCCATGATAATACAATACGCATTCAATCGATCGCTGAATTGCATAGAGGTTACTTCAGTGTATTCTCTCTCTTGTGAAGCAAAATGAAGACAAAAAATGATAAAGTAGTTGAAGATAAAAACAATGAATTGAATTTGAAACGCCAACTTGTTGAGACAACAGAAGCTGTACGGCAGAAATTTAACTCTATCAAGAGTGGACTTATTGAAAATCGAATGGCGCTTGAAAAACTCTATGATCCCATAATGAAGCCATTAAATGTTCTTTCTTCAGCTGCTGCTACCACGAAACCACAGCCACCACAGCCGACGTTTTCGATGAAGCAAGTGAATTCTCAGTCTACTCCAATAAAAGTTAGGAGTACTTCAGTGGGAAATAATTCATCATATAGTAGTGAATTATCATCTGTTGACAGTGAGACAGATACCATCAAAGAATTCGGAAAAGATGAAAAGTCCGTATTTGATAATTTTGAAGACAATACTGGAGATGTTTTGAAAAGACATTTGGAAAATGTCAAAACTAAGAATGCAGCTTATGACAGAATATTTGGCATACGGTTAGATCCTACTACACAAAAACTGAAAATGGGGAGTCACAATGTACGTTTCAGTGATGGAAATATATTATTTTGGAACAAAAATAAAACACGAACACATGAATTCCCAAGTAGTCTGGAGTTATACAACATGATTTTTTTGAAAAACCCACCTGAAGTTGATGATAATGATGAAGTTCGTCATACATATGCTAAAATATTGAGGCTAACAAATGCACCTTACAAACAACATCTACTGCGAAATGGTTTCAAACACCCGAAATCTAAAAAATTCCGTGAAGTTATTAAACCTATACTAAACTTATCACATTATCAGACGACCAGAAGTAGGACAAAAAAAGGTGAAGGGTTCCATCGAATGAAAATGCAGAAAATGTATGATCCCAAACCTGCGAATTATGTTTACTGGAATTCACCCAAGGAGTTAGTCGCTCGTTTGCGGCTATTGATATCTTCAAAGTCAGCTGGACACACTGGACATGATAATGAAATAATTTCCATAATTGAAGAATTACGTGAGGAAGGTATAATAATCTAATACATCAGCAAAAATGATCAGTTTGTTCTCATTATATGATGCCGTAACATTGTCAAATTGTTTGTCTGAATGAAAACAAATAAGTGATTGCGAGGAGATGGATAATGAAATAAGTGATGTCAAACGACAAGTTGTCAATGAGTTACATAAGCCGGCAAGACGTAATTTCATCAGAAGAACCACCACCGTCAAAGGTTTTGCAGATCTGTGGCAAATAGATCTTGCCGAATTACAACCTTATGCTAAACATAACAAAGGATATCGATATGTTCTTGTGGTCATTGATTGCTACTCGAAATATCTATGGACGAAGCCGATTAAAAATAAAACAGGTAGTGCTGTAACCAATGCAATGGAAGATGTGCTGAAAGAAGCCAACTATTCCCCGAAACATCTACAAAGCGATCAAGGATCAGAATTTTTCAATAGTTCTTTTTCATTTTTGATGCGAAAATATAAGATCAACCATTATTCAACATTCAGCACCATGAAGGCGGCCATAGCTGAAAGAGTAATTCGAACAATAAAGACGTGGCTTTATAGAGAATTTTCAGCGATGGGACACAACAAATGGTTGAATATTCTTCCAATCATAACAAGCAAATATAACAATAAGGTGCATCGTACAATTGGTATGAAACCAATCGATGTTATGCCAGCAACAAAACTGAAATTCAAAAGTTCCAAAGTAATCCCTCGAAGAAAACAAAGTATTTCCAAATTTCGAATGAATGATATTGTACGTATAAGCAAGTACAAGAATATTTTCGAAAAGGGTTACACTGCCAATTACACAACAGAACTATTCAAAATTGTTAAAATTAACCAAACATACCCCATAACTTATATTCTTGAAGACATGGATGGGAGCCCGATTAGAGGATGTTTTTATGGAGAAGAATTATTGAAAACGCAAAATCCTGACGTATACCTAGTTGAAAAAGTGTTGAGGAGGAAAGGAAATAAACTATACATTAAGTGGTTAGGCCTTCCAAGCGGAAAGAATTCATGGTTACACAAAAGTGCTATGGTTTAATATTTGAATGAAATTGTATTACTTATTATTCTCACTAAGCTGTAAGATTATTAATAAACTATAGAAAATATAGAACTATTTTTGAGTTTTTTTTCAAAATGAATAAATCATGAAGTGGTGAACGTTGCCCCAACCAAACGCAACGCCCAGTGTATGCCAAAACCGAAATAATCTGCATACTCCTCCCCACTTCATAGATTTTTG
The DNA here is from genome assembly GCA_958298965.1 of Chrysolina haemoptera. NCBI lineage: Eukaryota > Metazoa > Arthropoda > Insecta > Coleoptera > Chrysomelidae > Chrysolina > Chrysolina haemoptera. The sequence goes on from OY282594.1 coordinate 5,165,259, forward strand.
AAAAAGTCTTTCATTTCAACTCACAACATTGATAACATTTCATAATCCTCAGAGCTAATCACTATCAGATTGGAATGCGTGATCAAACTCTTTTCGCCACTTATCACGTACAGATGCTACCATATCAAAAAGTTTAGTGGACTCCTGAAGCTCAATCTCAGCTTGCATTTTCAAACAAAGGGCGGACTGATTCTTCTGTGTGATTTTGAAACGGAGTTTATCTGCATCTTCACACATTTTGATCAGTTCAGCCTTCGATGATACAATCTTTGCATCGAGCTTCTGAAGAACCACCTCGTCGTCCATGCTACCTCTTCGAACATCGTCATCGCATTTGACGATGATAGCTCTCGATTTTACGATGCTGCATTTCGCTTTCTTAAGCATGTCTCCACAACGCTGCAGTGGACCAAAAGAATGAAGCGATACATCTTCCAAATCACCTATCACATTCTTGAAGGTGTCATCTACTTTCTTCTTACGGGGTTTCCGTACACCCTTACTTGTTTTCTTGGGATTTGAAGCAGTAGATGCACACTTTCTCCTAGATGGTTTCGCTTTCGTATCGACACTAAGAGGAGAGAGAAGTGACGGGCATTTTGGTAGTGACAATTGTGAAAGGGTTGGATCAACACTTTCTGAAGGTTCCGGTATATCTCCCATCTTCAGATAATCATCAATGTTATATTCATCGATGAAACCTTCTTGGGATGACAAGTGATATACCGGAATATCTTCAAAACCAAAGTCATCATTTGTTGCAATACATGGCATTGCTTCTTCTTCAGCAGACAAATTTGGTAATGAGTACATATTTAGCTCGTAGGAATGTGTGATATCAATGGGATGTGGACAGAAATGGTGCTGATGTTAATGCGACTCTAAGTTTTATTCAAACAAGTCGACTGGTACATGCGCACAATGAACATGACAACAAACCACCATAGAAGGAGAGGGAGTAGATATCCCTCCCTCCCAGGAGTTACCTTCACAAACTTCATAGGAAAAAGAAGTGTTGGACATCAAGAAAGTGAAAAATTCAAAATAATAGACCTACGGACGAATCCGCGGATTCGAGACCTTGACCGCTGTTTTGATTCGCGAGCGCGAATCAAAACGCGATTAAATTCGCGGCCGCGAATCGAACTGCGATTAAATTCGCGGCCGCGAATCGAACCGCGAAATAATTTGCTGGTTGATGGTGGGGGTAGGTCCAGAACCGGCTCAGATCTCCTACTCCTACTTATTTTTGAAAATTATATCTCACTCATGAATGATAATAAAGAAAAAGTTTGTTGGTCAAAAACATTAAAAATGATCATATCTTCCAAGAAAAAATATAAAATTGTAGGTTATACTTGAAATAAATTTTACAACAAAATCTCGATATCAATATTTAAAAAAATCATATCTCACTCATAAGTGGGAATTTCAAAAAAGTTCTATGATGAAAAACTTTCGCAATGATCATATATTTCCAAAAAAATATATAAAAAAAATCGCAGCAAAATATCTGAAAAGCGGTTCAATGCATTGCCCCTAATCAAAACATTCTGCACTTCAATGGCTGGTGGATACGCCAAGATTCAGATACATGGGTGCCCACCCAGGGTTTTTGACCCTTCATGTTAAATTCCTCCAGTATTAACAAAGTTAATACTTCTGAACTAAAGAAAATATCTCTTTTGAATAGGAACGTATGTGAACTGTTAGCAGTTTATAAACACAAGCAAGGGTCAAAAATATATGCTTGTAAATTGCCCATGCAGAGTTTTTGAAGCATGTACAATTTACAAGCCTGTAAACTGCAAGATATTTCACATACGTTCCTTTTACTTGCACTTCTATCACAAAAAGTCATATTTTCTTTGGGGGAATTTATCATGAGGGGTTAAATAAAGGTCTTTAGAGGTAGCTATAACGAATTCCTTCGGAGATCGCATTAGCTCAGTTGGTATAGTTTATATGTGTTGTGCTATTTGGCACTAGATGGACCAACTCTTCAGTTTTACGGAATTGTAGGAGCATGTATATTTAGTCGCATACATTTCAGGGGTTTGATTTAAAACATTCATATAGAAGAAATTTGACTAATTCTTTCGGAGGCTGCGTAGCTCAGTGGTGAGTTTGCAGTGTGCCCCGAGAAAGAAATCTCTCTATATCACCTAGGAGGTGGGTGGAGGGTGATATTAAGAGATTTATTTCTCGGGCTTTTTTTGGTTTTGTGACCTTGAACTCGCCCATCAAAAAAAAAACCTATCTTTTCTGTTCGATTATATTTTTTTTGCATAATTCCATTTTTATTTTTCATATCTAGAATTTTGCGCTGTACAGGTTCGAATCCCAGCCTAAAATAGTTTTTTTTATTTATCGTTTTTTAATCAATGAACCTCTCTTTTCTATTCGATTATAATTTTTTTTTGCATTTCGGATCCCAGCTTAAATTAGATTTTTTATTTCAAATAATTAATCAATGAATATTTCCATTTTTATTTTTCATTTCTAGAATTTTGTTCCGATCCCAGCTTAAAATAGATTTTTTATTTCAAATAATTAATCAATGAAAGTCCGTGAAGGGCCCCTCTACATCGCCCTTCACTGTGTACATCGACCAATTAATATATATGCACTCCTTTCAGAACTTTCATCAACTAATCATTTCCTGAAAAAAAATTGCATATTAATCATTTCCTGAAAAAAAAATTGCATAGTTTTCCATCATCTGCTTCCTGAATTCTATTGCTTCTTCACGCTTTCCTATCTTATTTTTCAGTTGGTCACGTTGTATCTGAGCTTCCCGAAATTTCTTTTCATACCTATCACATGTACTGTTCAGTTTTTTCAAATTTTCATTGTCTGTATCAGTCGATAAATCAAGTTTCTCCAGTAAAGCAAACATACGCTTGCTTTCCTTGACAAAATTCTCCGTTTCTGTAGACCTTTGTTGTTTGTTGTCTGTCTGTTTTGTGTCTGTATCTGTAGATGAAGTATCTGTGTCTGTAGAAGAACTCCCTGAGTCTGTAGTGTTTTTTGTGTCTTTTGGTTTGTCTGTCTGTTGTTCTGTTGGTTCGTCGTCGTCGCTAAAGTCCTCCACTCTATATTCTTCCCTAACACTCGGTTGTAATGAAAAGTTCGGTTTTCTCCATGCATTCCGGGCATATGGGCTAGCTTTTTTGACGATTTCTTTGAATTTGTCTATTTTCGATATCGGCCTACTACGCTTCCTTGCACTTTTCACAGGCGATTGTTCCACAATTTCGTTTTCTCTAATGGGTGATATGATAGTCGGCACTATATTTTCCATGTCCAACAGTGCCTTAACCGCCGCTTCACTTTCTGATTGAGATTTTGTTACTAACGCCATTACAGATAAAACACAACTGAACTATCGCAAAGAAACGCTATGAAATAAAAATTTACCCAAATGAAATGAATTTACGGTCATCTCAGGTAAAATTCACCCTCACCGGTCAGTTACTAAAATATTAAAGCTATTGTAGACGGCAGGTATCATTGGCGTTTCCATGCGGGGTTGAATCAGTGCATATTGGAATTGCTGTAATGTATTGTATCCGCGATATAATGGATTTTATCGAAATTTGTCATACTTGATAAAAGATTTGAAAGAGTAAATTCAACTAGAAAAAATATTTGAAAATATTTTTTTTGTCATGTTTCTGCACTTTAATTCGAAAATCAAACATATCTTTTTAGAATCTCTAATATTTTTTTATCCACGTTATAATGGATTTTATCGAAATATGTCATACTTGATAAAAGATTTGAATGGGTGGATTCTACTAGAAAAAAAATTGAAGATATATTTTTGTCATGTTTCTGTGGTTTAATTCGAAAATCAAATATTTTTTCCTAAATATCTTCAGTATTTTTGTATCCTCGTTGTTTGCATTTGCGTCACTAATTAGATGACGAGGAAATCTAGGTTAATGGAGGAATTGCTATTCTCAGGAGATGAAGTGTGGGTTTAGTGGAGGTGGTAACCCCCACTCACGATTGTAACATATAAAATCGGTCCAAAATCCTAACATTTCATTCGACTTTTGTATTTTCTGTTAGAAACTGTGTTTGTAAAGCAATTATGGTTGATCAAGTTGGTTTTGCATTGGAAGCCCTCTCCCAATTAGATGCCAACAATCAAGTTGATGTGTTGGCAGGTGACGAGTTTGTTTGGGAACAAGAAGATGAAGTTGTAGTGGGTGAGAATGGTGACAATGGCGAATTCCATGACCTGGTAGATTTTGAAGATGGCCGCCAAGACATACCCGCTGGGGATGACTTCGTCGAAGAAGAGTTCCTAGAAGATGACGGAGAAGAACCAGAAGTAGACGATGGAATTGTACCAGACTGTGAGGATGTCCCCGAAACGATCGTGAGCAATGCCCATCAGATAAATATGACAGAGGTGTTAGAAGACGTTGCGACTAATTTGTACTGTTGCAGCTTTTCATTTGTTACTATCAAAACTTGTGATAATGAAAAACGCTTCCTATGTGATATTTGTTTTGTACGGTATTGCGGCATGAATAATAATGGTGAGTGGTATCAGCATGTTAATTCACATGATACACTCGAGTATGCAAATGTTCCCACTCATAATTGTTATTCTTGTCACTCACCCCTATATCTGCTCTGTCCCGTAGGTGGATGTGTACATTGTAACAAATAACAGAGCTGAAATAGGGGTGGGGTTATGATGGGGTGGGGTTTTCTGGTCTGAGGGATACTGGCTAAAGAAAGAGGTGTGGCTTAAGACATAGTGGGGATTGAAGTGGAAGGTCGGAGTAGGTGGTCGAAGTGGGGACTGGAGTAGGAGGTCGGAGAAGAAGAAGAGGAGTGGGTGGTCGGAGTGGGGATTGGAGTAGGAGGTCGGAGAAGAAGAAGAGGAGTGGGTGGTCGGAGTGGGGATTGGAGTAGGAGGTCGGAGAAGAAGAAGAGGAGTGGGGTGGAGGTCTGAGTGTTTAAAACAAGAACTTCCTCCGAATAATCTTCAGTCACTCTTCTGAACTGACATCAGCTACCACATCATCCACAAGATCACCCGCCAGATCAACCACCAGCCAACTGAATTAGCAGACTATAGCAAGCTGTAATAATTTGAGAGTAAGTTAACAATCTTGTAATCATGAACCCGTTTAATTTTTTTTTGTATGTTTAGCTATGGATTCTCCCGCATTAACTGGTCTTGCAGCAATAACGATCCTGAGTAACATCAGGGTGGATGGCGCCGCACCTCAAATGCCAGACGAAGAGCACTTCAATGACGTTATGGACGTCATCAGGAGAGAGGTCCCCGAAATGCAGTCGCTGACGATGGACCAACGCAGACGGCAAGGTGGGTTCATTAACGGAGTTGCTTCCAAGAGATCCCGTGACGCAGGAGCAAATTCGTCGATGGAAGGTTTGCCTATAATCCAAATTGCTGACAGCGATGATGATTTCCTGCCTCCAAAACCACCGAAGAAATCATCATCGAGGAAGCACGCACACAACAGCAGAAGAAGGGTGTCCAAGAAGACATCCTCAACTGTTGTGACACCGGTTATAGACGCACCTTTACCACCTGTCGTTGAAGTTGCCCCTCCACAACCCACTGCTGAAGAAGTCCACCCTCCAGCACCTATCGTACCTGAGCTGGAGATGAGTGTGCAACGGGCAAAGCGTGGGATAGAGGAGGCCCAGCGGGACTATGATGACAGTCAGCTGGCGCGGGCAGAACTCAACCGCCAGCTGGAAGAGCTTGAGCGCCAGCAGGCAGAGCTGATGGCCCGCGATCGGCAGCAAAGTCTCCGGGAGGTCCAGCTAGTCACCAGGCTGGAAGACGCCAAGGCGCAGGGGGTGGCTTTGGTGGCACGGCTCCGAAGCAACCTGGAGCAATTTGCTAATTTTAATTTTTAGATATGTTAAGGTTAAGGTTAAGTTATTTGTAAGTAGATATAAGTTTTGTATATGTAGATTTAGAATAAAAATAGAAAAAAAGATGAAGTGAAATAGGAGTGCACATTTAATGGTCTGGTGCACATTGAACAATGCGGAGGATGGGGCATTTTTCTTCAATTCATCTGAATTATGTTTTTACATATTTTATTTATATTTTATTTATATACATATTTTATTTATATTTTATTTACATATTTTATAAAATAATATGATGTGTATTTCTCCCATCTCCTGATTTCTCTCAGCCTTCAAACCCCCACTCTTTTCTCCCACCCTACACTGCCACCCCCGAACTAGTATAAATTCAATGCCAGCTCAGATTATAGTATCAGTCTTCCAAGATGCCTCTTCCAGACTCCACCTCGTCTCCGAGACATTGTGCCGAATTCGAAGATGATTTGGAACGGGAAGCGATGATAGCAAGATATCAGATCGTCTCTGCCGTACAGGTCCAGCAGGTATACCAGGGTGAGAGGCAGGATCCATTTTACCATCGAGATCCACGGGGTCCGATTCAGGTGAATGAGGTGTCGGACTCCACAGATGTGTGGAACTATCCATCTCCGTCGACTTCGGACGACGAAGATATGGATCAACGCGTCGACGACTTCGATAGCTCCTCGGAGGATGAGTTCGAGGATGATGGCCAAGTGGTCCATATCCGTGTCGAGGACATAAATATGGACCTCGACCCGGACGAGTTCCCCGTAGAGGACGACTCCGATGATGACACCATCATCTTGGTGTCATCGGATGACGAGGATGACGATGTCATCTAAGTCCTCACCCCCCCCCCCCGTGGTCGTCCCGCATAAATATGCGGGATGGCACCCAGCTCTTCGGAGCACCCAATAGGCCCTTTTCAGGGCCACACAAAGAACATAAACACACGCATCTGCGCCACTCAATGGCAAAAATGTACAAAGTTTCCATAACTTGAATTGATACTTTTCAAAAAGAACTCACCCACTACCAAATTCTATAATATATTTGGTGAGTAAGAAATGAAAAATTTCAACATTGATTTAGAACATTTTATTTGTAATATTTTCATAATACAAATTTATTTTTCAAACAGCGGGTTCTGGATCACTACCTGGAGCCCACAGTTTTGGTCTATGTGTGAGCCAAACATCAGGATGTTTATTCTCCAATTCAGCTAACCTTCTTTCCAAATCATTATATTTCAGCATCACTGCAGATGTGACATTCAATGCATTGGCATCCAAATCATTTTTCAGATTTTTGCTGTTGTAATCGAGTTCAGTTGTCAACTCTGATATTTTTCGTGTCATTGTGGCTGTAGCATCCCATACTTTGATATCCACATCACTTTTTAGATTTTTGTATTTGCGATCTAGATCATCAGTCACCTCCTCTACTTTTTCATTGAATGCTTGACGGGCTTCAGGTACAATCTTAGCCATTGTGGCATGTATGGCAGCCTGCAAGGCTTTAAGGACAAGTGCCTTCGTCTCCGTAATTTGTTCATTGAGATATAATTGAGTTACACAATCACTCTCGTCTATCGGTTCACCAGCATTTTTCAGTCTTTTACCTTGCATATCATATTGGTCGTCAGGCGAAAGCTTGAATCCCATACCTTGAGGACCTTGGGAACCTTGAAGAACTCGAACTTTGACAGTACCCCATTTTCGTCTACGGCCGAATTTATCAATAGCTTTGGACATCTTTCTTCCACCTTGATATCTTTCATACTGATGATTTCAAGACAATTAAAATCTATATATCTCTGTGTAGATATTTATTCTCTTAAATGAAACAATAGGAAATCAGAATAACGTGTATATTTATATATTTTTATATATTTGGTAACTGGACAAGACATTAACTAAAATTGACTAGTATAATTTGACTTTTATATAATAAGCGTAATTACATCTCAAATACAAATAAATAAGTATGGTGGTGAATTTTCCATTTGAAATGATATTTCATTTGTTCAATTCAGCTGTTAATAAATGAAGTAATTGATCCAAAGGACTCTCTTGGGAAAAAGATTGAATAATATTGGAAACCCAACGAATATTCTCTACTGGATCATTCTGGTAGAATTCTATATCGCTATGACCCCAAGGAAGAGTGTGTGTCGTATTGGGAATGATGAACCGTTTATCATCATGGTATGACAATGCAACTTTGTTCTTCAATTCAGTATACATGTCATGCAATATGCTTCTGAACGAGTTCATCTTCCTGAATATTAGACCACCCTGTTCGACAATTTTCTTATAATCTTCACATGTCAATTCATTCTTTATGACGGATCTTTTGACACCTTTTGCTTTTTTGAATTCACTACCTACAGACTGAACATAATATGCTTTGGCACCGGTACCATAAAAGCTAATTATGGGATCATTCGGAAATTCATCTTTGAAATTACCCAGAATTGACTTTGTAATAGGAATATTGAATTGGTTTCCTACGTTGTAATTGGAAGTATCAAACTCGCATATATTGTTGGTCATGAAATCATAAAAATTATCGGTATTTACTTTCAAAATTAAAGAATCCGTGTCAGTGTAGAGTAAGGTGGCATTTTCTGCATAATGACGTTTAATACATCCATAGAAAAAGTTGTACATGACTGTTTTGGATAATTCTAGAATACAAAATCCCAAATATAGCGGTTTATCGTACAATACATTAACTTTGCCCAATTGAATAGCAACAAAATTTTCTGAAAAAATTGAACAGCTTTTGAAATTTGGACGTGATATTAGGGCGCTAGCACCAATTTTCCTCTTGATACTTTCCCAATGCGTAACCAGTCTAACATCAATTCTGTTATCAACGTTTTCCATTGTTTTCCCATAAACTGCATTATTCATGAGTTTATAGAAATCTTTTTCAGCTTTGTTGTTAGATCGATTTCGCATTTCAGTGTTCAAATCAATATAAGGTTTCATCCAACATGACTGCTTGAATCTCAACACTCTATGTGTGTTCATAATAATAAGACCATTGGCCACAGCCTGCTGTAAGTTTTTATAATGTACAATATATTTTCTTTTGTCATTTAAATTTGGAATTAATTTAGGAATTTTTGATTTCGAGTGTGGTGGTATTAAACTTTCAACGAGAAAGGGAAGATCAGCATGTTTGTCATGTAACTCTTGGGGATAATGAACATCTACTTCAAGAACATAACCGTATGGACTATCAGATGCCACTCCCATTACATCCAAATTGATTATTTCATCGGGTGTTAGCCATGCAAAATCGTTGGTGGGTAATGGTTGTGACATACTGTGACCATATAGGTTAGTTGCATCTAAATATGATATGTATGATGAAGGTTCATCTGGGTTATAATCGGGTAAAAATTTATTATTAGCTATATGCTTCCTTTCACTACACTGACTTATTCCGCCCCGTATTCCTTTTTTGAAAAAATTAATCATGTCAATGTCTGTCAATAATTCCAATTCAATATTCGTATACTTCAGCATTGCATCCCACGATAATCCGGGCGCTGTATAATACTGTGCTGGATCTAATTTATATTTATCTAAGCATATATTTCGAAAATTCTCAAATATGTCGCATAATAGAAGAACATCGGACTTCAAATATAAATCCGAGTATTCCCCTAAACTCTTACACTCGAATAAATGCCAAACAAGTTTCGCTCTCATATAATCCTTATCTGATATATGCTCTCCGTTAAGATTGTCATAAAACTGATTTTTAGTGGGTAGAGTTGGATAATTCAACTTGTCAATATGATCAACAAAGTTATATGGAAAAACACCTTTCTGTCTCATCAAATTGAATTTGTCAATTTGTGGAAAATGTTTATGCATCTCAATACACTGATCGGATGTTAAGTTAGCACCTAAGTTCTGCAAAGAATTCGACATGAATTTGAAACTATCTATAAATCTCATTTTCAAAAAATTCTTTTTTTCTTTTCCGTCTTTGTCAGTGTATGTGTGAGTGAATAGATGCTTAGTGAAAGAAATGTATTTTTCCTTAGTTTGTGGAATAACATCCACTTTGTCTTTGTTTCTATACAGTTCTTTTATGAACAAATGACAATCATACCCACTCAGATTATGGAAAATGATTGGAACAAAATTTGGCAATTTGAAATTTAAGTTACATACGGAATGTGCGGCAGGTGATCTTTTTTTTCCAGTGAGGTGGCAATGGTCTCTCACTTTCACATCACCACCCGTGAATGGTTTATCACATATTCCACAAAATTGTGTAGAAGAAAACTCTGCTTCTTCCGCGGGGGTTTGTGCAGCCATAGGAATTGGATACCTCAAATAATTGTGATAAATATTTCTCAAATCATCTTCAAGTTTTGTAACAAATTTCTCGGCTGCATCCTCACCCCTATATGTAACAAATTTCGATAATTTATCATTGTATGAACATTTTATCGAATAAGCAAATGAATAAGGTTCGTGTTTGTATGTTTTATTCGAGAATGAGTGTTTAGGGTTGGGTTGACTAGTTTGAATGGGTTTGAGAACTGATTCAAAATCAGCATAAACTACAAATGGCACCTTCATTTGTTTCTCAAAATTTTCAAACATAAGTGCATTACCCGGTAACATTTTACCATATTTGTTGATTCTGAAATTGACTGATGGTGTTGTAGTACTCAAGTGATTACAGTCATGCAACTGATGACGTAACAGTAATCGCTCGTGAGAGAAATACAATAAACATCCATCACAAAAATATTTTTTATGCTCATGCGCAGATAGTTGACTTGAAACTAACCTAGAAAGGTCTTTAATCCAACAATAATGACTATTGCCAGAATCATCTGTTATAAGTAACAAATTAACATGTCTTCTAAGTCTTCTCTGTGAGTAACGCAACGGACCAACCACTTCATATTTCATTTTACCCTTATCAAGTTTTGACTCTAACCCATACACATTAATTGAAATATCATTCATGTCCTCAAACTTTTTTATAGCTTGAAGTTTAACTGGAAAATCCATACCTGTTACATTCAAGACATTGGCGTAGTGGGGGTATGAGGAAACTTCTGACACTCTACCATTCGCAGGAAACAATGCAGATGTGATGGCCCATGCAAAACAATGTTGATCTTCATTACGAATATTCACAACGCCTTTTCTTGTCTCAATGAACTCGGGCAGCTTCACATACGAACATCCGCTGAGTGGACTATACTTGTTGATGTTCACTTCGAGGAACTTAATTTTTTCACAACTCCATCCTGAAACATAACAATAATTTATTATTCATATAAATAGAAATGAAACTTTAAATAAATACCTGAATCACGTTCTTCAAATTCCGTAGTCTGAGCAATAATGACATCACGGAATCCATCGAATAATGCACCCAAATCCGTAGACTGATCCACAATTTTATTCTGTGAATTGAATGACTTCGTGTCACTCAAATCCCGTGTTTGAACAATGTAGCTGCCAAATACTTCCATATTCACTTTAAAGATCTTGTGAACCTTTATTGCCTCTTCAAGTAATCCAATAACCTTCTCCCTGATCTCATTGAAGAATGGCATATATTCAGTGTAAACATTGGTACTTTCCACTCTATAACTCACAATTCTACACTTGAAAGCATTCCTTATAATCTGTATGCCATCACTCACTTGCACACATGCATTGTTCCTGTGTTGGAGAGTTCTTTTGTGAGAATTAACTTGGGATGTAGGAATTGTCACATTACAACAATTGCATGTGTACATTGGTGTCGATGCAGCCACATCTAACTTAATCCTTTTCACAGAAGGGCCACCTTGGCAACTTTGAAGTTGATGCCGACGGAGATTATCACTACGAGTGAACGATTTACCACAACCACAGGAATACATTTTATCGATGTCGTCTTCTCAGCACAAAACTCAACAAAATACTGATTTCACAATCATTCCCACCTCCTTTATATGTAATATCGATGAGTGGGAGAGAGGGTGAACAAATTCTATCCGCTTCGACTATTCATACAACGTCACAGCAGAACCATCCCCACCATATCAATGAAGAGAGGACGGAGAGTAGTCGATGAGTCACCGCAGTGTATGGGTGTGTGACGCCAGTTCACATATCTGACTGGATATCCGTGGCGTGCAGACGTCTCTATACTTCGGTTTAGATTTTTATGCGTACTCCACACATTAGATCATACACAATGGCAGAGTAAGTATACATGAAAGACATTGAGGTAAGAAAAATATATTAAGTACTTGGCAAAAGGTACTTGTCCGTGTATGAAAAAAAATCAAGTCATCACAATCTCTAGGACAAACACAAACCCTGAACACCTCCCAACAATATACATCATGGTCAAGGCTAAGGGCAAGCCCAAGTCCTAGGTCAAGTCCTAGGTCGAGGTCATAGGTAGAGGTCATAGGTCAAGGTCATAGGTCATAGGTCAAGGTCATGGGTCATGGTCATAGGTCGAGGTCATAGGTCATAGGTCAAGGTCACTGATGACGTCATAGTGGTGGGGGGAGGCCCAGAACCGGCTCAAATCTCCTACTCACAAAATGAAATATTCTAGATAAGTTTATTCCGCAGATAAAAATCATCTACTATAAATAATTTCAACTCACCTCAATAGCGTAGTATTCTGGCTCGTTCTCAATTTTATAAATATTATCGTATTCGAATGTATTTCCAAGTATGTTCACTAAGTCACAGAACCTTAAACTTACCAGTGCAGTAGGCTGACTGACTGAAGATTAAATTTTAATTAATTAATTATTATTTTTTCATTGCCAAAATCAAACCGGTTTTTTGTTATGATTTAGTGTTCATCTGTTGGAATGGTTTAGCTGGGCAACTAAGATATCGCAGACAACTTGTTGAACTACTCACTCTCAAACATTTGATGTTGTGATGAATGAATGGAGTTGTTTTATCTCAACACAAAACTACTATTTATAAACATCGACAGTCTTTCAGTCCCTAATAATGATCAAATTCTGGAGAAGCATTAATATTAACCAAATTCTGGAGAAGCATTAATATTGACCAAATTCTGGAGGACCATTAATATCGACCAAATTCTGGAGAAGCATTAAAGATAAAGCGTACCTTTCGATGACTTGAATCGACTATCCTAAGGCATTCGATACAACTACGCAAGAACTACCTCATCATGCTTTTACTCGCATGACCTTCAGTACTCGATCAGAGTGAGAGGCATTGGAATGTTCTGGAGGACTCGCTTCAACATAAGATTTGGTCGAGTCCAGCTGTGGAATCAATGGAATCATGAACACTCAATCCGATCGAGTTTGACATATGTCAGATTTGAGCAATGATGTAAACCAATACAATTCAAAATATATTGCAACTTGGGTCGATATTAATGGTCTATATGGTAGATACAATTCCATTGTATCTCTGTTCAAAGAAATTTCATAATTCCGATCATGTTTCGATTTTGAACATACATCGTTTTAGCCTACGGATCATGACAAATCGTCGGTTAAAGGTCGGGATTCGATCGGCATCATCGTTTTTATGTCGGCATCGGTCACACACAAGCGGGCCAGAGTCGTTTCGTTTACCATATTTATGAATTATGAGATTGGTGGATTTGACACGTAGATGCAATGCTGGGCCGACGCATGCATATGTGCAATCAGCTTACGATGATTTTGAAACCCCATGAACTTTTAAATTTCCCGGGCTGTTACAAGCCGACAGCTGACGGTGAACGAATCTGATTCACCAGTCGGTATTGGTGATATTGGTAGTTGTCAATGTTGTCGTGTTGATGTTGGCCGTTTGGCTTATTTAGAAATCAAATCGAAGACTTTAGTAATTCATTGGCATGAAATTGATTACTTGATTGATTGACCCAGAAGGGGTCGACTGGCCTTTGAAGGGTCGAAGAACTTTGCTACTCCAGGCCCTCATGGGTTGAATAACTTTTGGTGGAAAATATTACCTTGCACCTACCGTAGTCTGGCAAGAGTTTTCAATTAATTGGATGAAGAAAAGGTTTGTATTTCATGCAGAAATTGATTTATAAAATAATAGCAAAGCGCTTTCGACTATAAAGTCATCATCAGTGCGTACTCGTCAGGTGTTGAAACTTTTATCTAGGTTAATTCTGGAATAAGGATTTTTTTAAATGTTATTCATGTGATGTCCTGTTTTTAAATATTCACATGGTCCTCTGGACACACGATATTTTTATGGTCTGGCTCTTGTACACCTGACGAGTACGCACTGATGATGACTTTATAGGCGAAAGCGCTTTGCTATTATTTTATAAATAAATTTCTGCACAAAATACAAACCTTTTCTGCATCCAATTACATTGGAACGTGCACACAGCTTGACAATTTTCAATTAATGGCTGGAAAGGTAGCAAAAAAAGATGAATCGGTTTGTCAGGGGGTGAACCGTTCTTATTCTCAGAAGATGAGATTTGTCTGATCAAAAAATTACACACACATAACATTAATATATGTCTGAAATTCAGCCAACATGCTAAAATTTTATTTTTGTGTATATTTATTTTTATTTATCACATTATAATAATAATATAATCCAAGTAGAGCTCATAGATCAAGATGTAGCTGGTGTCACGCCCCACCTGACCTATATTTTGCGTAGGAAATCAAGTTTCCAACCGACCCCGTCCTGAACTGCGAATAATTGCACATGAGTTTCATAACCGACATTATTTACAAACAATATTCTCGAATTGTGATGAGCTCTAGTCGACGTTAAGTTTCTTGAAGTTTCCGTAGAATCCCATGACTTCGTCGTTGATCAGGGGCGTTGGTCTTAAGGCTTCGTTCACACGAAGATTTTCCAGTTCATCAAACCGTTTTTTGTGGGCAGCCAGCTTTTGTTTGAATAAATCTGGAAAAATTAAAAGAATCACACGAGGAAAAAAATTGCATTATTTCCAGAAAACAAGAAAACATCATGTGTCAATCACAAAATGTCAAAGCATATTAAAGAAGAGGTGACCTTTTTTCAAATACAACTTTGATATCGTACCTTGTTGTCAATTTCGACCGTGAGTTGATACGTTTGTCAGTTTACGTGTCTATGTGTTTTTGTGTTCAAATTGATATTAGGTTGATATTTCATTCTGTTTAATTAAATAGCCTTAAAAAATGTTGCTACTGTGATACTAAAATTTAAATTTTTTCTGCATCTGTCAAAAAAGTTCATTATTTTGTCATTATTTTGCATATCTTGGTAAGTGAATATGTTGCCTTGGAAACATTGATGAAATATTTCCAGAAAATGTCGAAAAATTTAAAAATTCTACAATTTCATTTCTACTTCAATTTACCACTGAGTAGATTGACTTGTAAACGCATTGTGAGAAGCCTTATTTAATATATATATATATATATATATAATATATATAATATATATATAATATAATTTTTAGAATATGGATTAAATAATTTTCCGCTAATGTGCTATCAAACTTGGATATACAATATTGTTTTTCATCTCTAAAATCGATATGAGAGTAATATTGAAATCACAATATTGGAGCTAGATGCTGGAAACAATATGTAGGCAATATCGCTCTATCGATATTGGTGAAAATTATTGAACCAATATTCACCCAATATTTTATGAAACAATATACATTCAGAACAGATATTCCACCAATATTATTAATGAAATATTATTTTTCCAATATGAACCCATATTGGTTCAATATTATTTTTACATTTACAATATATCCATATTGGCCCAATATGAAAACAATATTCAGCCAACATGAGGTGCTACCTGAGGATTTAACATTATTTAAAAGGTATAATGTTGGCATCAAGAAATATGACATATTCACAATTTACAATATTTAAAATGGGTGTTATTTCTGACATTAGTAAAAAAATTCGCTATGAAACAACTGAGTTTTAAAGTGTTTTTCTACTTGTAGGAATTGCCGCACTTCACCTACGGCGTCGTGCGTGAGCATTTTCTACTCGTAAACGAGTAAGTATCACTTTACTCACTCGATACATAAATTACTATTATGGAATGAAACATTCAGTTTTTGAACCATACCACTTAGTTCTCGTAAGGATCGCTCCTCTCCTCCGTAGTCCTTCGGTAGAATACGTGCTGGAAGGAACTTCGTAATGGTACGTATATCTTTGTGAAAGTGGACCTAAAATAAGAAAAGGAAAATTTCTCAGTATGATTGATTTGAGAAGAGTTTAGTATAGTATTCTGGCGAGTATCATATGAATTTAATAAATAATTTCGATGATAAACATTCCCATTTATTTGTTAGATGTAGTTCAATGTCCGCGAGGAGAAAATTTTCTAAGAATTTTTTGTTTTTTTTTTCGTATTTTTTGCCACTTTCTGGGAATGTGTGTGTATTTCAACGTCGTTATAATTTTTGTTATTGAATACCATTATTATAATTTTAGTTCTAAAATATGAATAGGATATTCATAAAATCTGTTGTGGAATCATCTGCGGCTGAAAGAAAACTTAGTCGATATTTTCCATCGTTCAAGATAAACTCTTGGGAGAAAATTAAAAAATCAACTATCTGAATGAAAATGCAAATTTTCACTTTCACTTTTTTCTTTTCTTTTCAGTTAGAGTCTTTTCACAATATCTATCAGATGTAGTTCAATGTCCAGCGTGGCTTGTGCCGGGGAAGTAGTTGTTTTCTGTTAGATATTACAAATAAATCACATTTTTCATTTTTTAATTTTCATGGAGAATGTTCACCTTTTCAACCATTATTATAGTTTTCAGAAATTTTATATAAGGTAGTTTTCGGAGGGCGGAGGGCAGTAAACATCCAGGGAAGAAAAAGGCACTTTACTCCCATGTAATACATATGATTTTTCCTCCTACCCACTTAATGAACCTATTTTTGTAAATTTAAAACGCACCTCAACTGCTTTTGTCTACAATAGACCTATACTGGCATGATGGAAAGTATAGAAAATACAGTCATGTCCATCTGAGAATCTGCGGTGGTGCAATGGCTAGCGTCTTATGCTTCCAATCCCATGATTCTGGGTTCAGCTTCTAGCAATTGCAACTTTTTTTTGAGAACGTTATTTTACTTTTTTCTTTTGAGTGATTTGAATTATTGGACATTTAGATTTAGCTTATACATTTCGGATGGCTATTGAGAGATTTTCTCATAAGTAATGTTATGTGCCTATTTGAATGAAGTGTCGATCATTTTTTTTCTAAGAGCTACGCTTGTAGAAAAAATAATGTGTGTATTTCGAGCACAAAGTGTCATTGTCGTTCTTAAAAGATTAATCTTTTTGTCTAGCGATAATCAATCACTTTGCGCTCTAAATACACAAATAGCTATTAAAAAACTAAAGTAGGAGTAACATTCATGTTTGATTTTTACCGGAATACAGGATATATAAGATGTTCTAGAAATTACGGAAAAAAATGATTATAATAGATTAACCAGTTTCATCGTTTACAACTTGAAATGAGTGCGAGGAAAAGAACTTTCCACGCTAGGGAGAAAAAGGATGAGTGTTCTCCCTGGTTTGAGGGAGGAAAGTGTGTACTTTCTATAGGGGTAGGAGGAAAAGGTAATTTCATGAAAAAGCATATTTTAGTACCTGTCAGAGACAGAGATAAAATGTCACACTTTTTTCCCCTCACAGAAAAAATTAATTTTTCATTTCTATTCCAACCTTTTGTTCTAATATTTCCTGCCCATATTTAAATCACCCTTCCATGAGACGTAGTCTTGCAGACTATGATCTACTGGATCAATTTCCAGATTCGCACATTTCGTTTCGATGACTCACCCTATTTGCTATTTTTTTATTCAAAAACGACACAGCCACGGATACAAGACGTTCAGCATATGATGGAATATTGAGAATATGCATCTGTTTGATGGTGCTGTTGAAGGCTTTCTGAAAATATACAAATATGTTGTCACAAGATAGGTTAACAAATTAGAATGCATCACAGGCATCACATCTTATAAAAATAGAACGGGGTCTTTTGTTGAAAAATCATACCAAATTAAAAATAAAATATGAAAACAACCCAATAATGAGAATCTTACCTCCAGTACTGTACTGACTTTCTTCATGAGAATAGGTGTTAATTTTGACAGAAAATTCATTCCTACATTTTCAAGATTGTAAACGAGGATATCACCAGCTTGATAATCAGCTTGTATCTTCACTTCAGTTGCATTAAAATGAAGAGCAAATAAAACTTCCATATCATAATCGTTGGGGATATCGTGAGGAAAGTGGCATATATATACTCGTTCTCCTTTTTCTGTAGCTCTCGGTAGAGGCAAAAAATAACTGAAAAAAAGGAACATTATAATTCTGTCGTTACATATACATATATATTTCACCGACAAATTCCCTCATATTACACAGTGTGACCCATTTTAGATGGAAGCACCCTTATAAAACTTACATTTTTCAACCGATTGGAATGATTTTTTTTTTCAGGTAGACATTCAAAAAATCTACTGGGACACCAAATTTCATGATTAAATCTCCATTTCCAGGCCAAACTAATCTTATTTTTCAAGGTCAAAAAACTAAAAAATTTACTAGCGATTTTTTTAGAAAAACTGACTACACCACTGGATTCGCGACATTTTCAAATGGTTCATATATAAATTACGTTGAAATGCGTCAATCAATAAAAAGTTATAAGGAAATTTGAAAACTATGCCGTGTATTCAACCCACCAATTCAATTTCAGAACTTTAATCGAAATTCGGAAAACACCACTGCATTGAGGAGGTATCGATATATCACTAGTCAAAATTTCATCGGAATCTGTTCATAAATAAAAAAATAATAGGATAATAAAATTTGAAAAATATATTAATGGATTTTCAGGAAAATGTTATTTTATCTCATAATTTTTATGTATTGACAGATTTCAATGAAATTATAGTCAGTGATATTTCGAGATACCCTCAATCCAAAGTTTTGATTAAATTTCTAAAATTGAATTGGTGGGTTAATTAAACGGCATATTTTTCAAATTTCATTCCCTTATAACTTTTTATTAACTATTTGAGAATGTCAGATTTTTTCTGAAAAAATCGCTAGTAATTTTTCTAGATTTTTGACCTTGAAAAATAAAATTGCTTGGCCCTAGAAATGGAGATTTATTCATAAAATTTGGTGTCCTAGTAGACTTCTTGGATGTCTACCTAACGAAACAAAAATCATTCCAATCGGTTGAAAAATTTAAGTTTTATAAGGGTGCTTCCATCTTAAATGGGTCACACTGTATAAACCAGTAAAATGAAATCATTTTCCAATTTCAAATCGATTCGAAGACTATGTCAGTGTTTCTAATGGCCTATATCACTCGTTTACTAATTCATCTCTACAACGGAATGCAAATAGTGTCATTTACATGCCAAGGGTAATTATGACTTTGACTTTGACAAGTAATACCTTCAGCTTCATTTATATCAATTTTTAGGTTATGAGACTTTTTGAATATTGTTGTTGTCTGTTTATTCGGTAACTTAGTTACGCGCACAAACAACTTAGAATGAAATACCGGAACGAATAATCATGAAGGAAGGGTAAGAAAACTAACTTCAATCCAGGCAAATTTTGAGAAATGTCAATAACTAGCGGGAAAAAGGTAATAAGTAACACGGAATGTATCCACTGTTAGCATCCTCGGCAAGCAACAAGCCTCGGCTTTGCCTCGGCTCGTACTCGCTCACATCGAATGTTAACACGTCTTTACTTCCCTCGTTACTTAAACAACCATTAACTTACGAGGTATCCATTGCATCCAACATATAAGGTAAAAGAGGGTGTTTGTTCTTGAAAAACTCCGGAAACAATGGTCTCATTGTGTAGTACATGTCGAGTCTTTTTTTCGTCTTCTCGATGCTGAATTTGTTCATCATCAGGAAACTTGTTAACACCTTGTCACCTGTAATGGATTTATATTAGTTGCGGAATATCTGGGGTATCTATACACTCTATTACCAAATCAGATAGATTTCCTCAAGTGAAATGAAACAATAATTCAATAAACTCATTGTTCAACTCAAGTAAATCCCCCTACTAATTTTTGGACCACCTGGTATATCGCAACGAAATTTGGAAGGCTCCAATAGGAGATAAAAACCTACTTTTTCATGAGAAGATTACAGCTAAAAGTTTCAAAATGGCAGCTGAGCGCCATCTTCAATCATTTATTTAAATAGAACACCCGGTATATCATTGCATGATCGGTTAGAGACGATCATAAGGAATCCAGCAACACCAAGTTTGATGCTATCATCTCTAAAGACTATGGAGATATCACTCATTACTTTCTCCATAAGCCGAATGAGTGGGAGAGAGAATTTTTCGACCCGCCAGAAAAAGTTTCTCTCTCCCTCTACTGGCATTAACTCACTTGCTATTTCTGGTAGATGTGGTTGGGTCTCCAGCCATTCTTTGATGATTGCGATATCTTCTCTGAGGTCATCTTCAGATTTATCGTTATTTTTCAATGCTTTTCTTCGAACGCTGGGTACGTCTTCGTAATATTCTTCGTTTTCCATTTCGAGGAATTCGGTGAATGCCTTTCGCTGCAATAGAAGAACCTTTTTTCATTACTCTGAATTTCGGATTTGAAGATCACAATTAATGCTATGATGAACAACTAGCATCACAACAGTGACCATAAATGACCACAAGGGCAGAAAATTGCACATTTACCCATCGTGAATGTGCAAAAACACAAAAATTCATCCAACTCCGCTTCGCGTCGTTCGTCTAACTGTATTTGCGTGCGGAAAGTAACACATTGCGCACTTGTTACGAAAATAATTATTCTCTACGACCATGCGAAAAGTAGTACTTTTCTGAATATATTTTCGTGTGCAGAGTTACACTTTGCCGCACGCCGTGCAGAGAAGTAAAACAACTAAAAAATCATATTGTTATAAAAAATTTAATTTACTTCAGTAAATGTAGAATATTATATGCAATGTGGGAAACCGTTTCATCTTTTAATGGTAATTCCGATAGTTGTATTTCAGCTCACAACAAAAAATAATAACTAATGTACCTCTATTAATGTTAAATGATTATAATATTGTCAAGCGTGCATCTGTCGACTTTGACACAATGATAAGTAGTGTTTCGTTGTATAGTTGATTCTTTCTTTCAAGTTTAATTGAAAATTATTGACAGAATGATGATTTTTATTTTTTTTGTTATCTGATATGAAGCTCGTAGGAAAAATGTTTCCCCTAACACGTTTGCAAAGTGCCTTTTCCGCACGAGAAAACTCATCCAAACTCCGCTTCGCGTCGTTCGTCTAACTGTATTTGCGTGCGGAAAAGTAAAACTTTGCGCCCTTGTTACGAATGGATTTTTTCATAACATGTAGGTTACTTTTCGATCCACATTCTCCTTGAGTGTGACGTGGTCTTTACGAAAACAACCTGATATGGTGAACATTCTGCAAAATGTATGCTATTTTATCACAGAAATAATCAGTCCAATTATAGACCCATATCTGTTATAAGTAATTTTTCAAAATCAGAGTTTTATAATTTTTAGACAAATATAATGTAATATTTATTCATTTGATAAAATCCTTTTTGATTTGATAGAATAATGGAAAGAAATGGGTGACCTACAAAAAAATATATTGAAAAGTTGTTTTATAGACGAGTATACTATAAAGAGAAAAATCCTTTTCAGAGAAACATAAATGAAAATAATATTAACTCACCCTCACAAAAGTGCTCTGACTTGATCTTGATCCTATGAATAAAATCGTATTCGATTGTATATCCACGTGTGTTCACAAACGCACAGTTCGTCGTACCTATCACAGCAGCTGACTAACGGCAAATGAAGACCATTTATTCCTCAATTAATGATGTGGTAAATAAACCGGTATGTTCTGTTATAATGTAGAGTTTATCCGAGTTTCATGGGCTAGATCCACAAAATTCGACGTCAACCACAAAAAGAATTGGGTATTATTACAATAGTATTGAATGAGTCCAGTGCATGATTCTTGTTTTGTAGCACAAGACATTCCTATGAAATGAAATAAGATTGAAACTGGTCATTTGTGCAAAAAAAGTTGTCTTTGTCGACTTTAGTAGCTTGTTCTTCAGACAAATTACCGAGCAATTTACCTAATTAAAACTTCCTAAACACATAGCTAACGATAATATATTAGATTGAAAATGGTGATACTTACTTCAAATATCAATATACAGGTTGTTTCACTTACATTTTACTAACATTATTGCTGGAGCAAGGCGGTAAGGAATACTTGTTCTACTGTTTAAGTTAAGGAACCATTGACCCATATACATTCAATCTATAATCTAGATAACATATTCAGAAATTCTTCAACTTGGGTGCTATATTGACATGTCCGATTGGGTACGATCCTCTTGTTTCAAAATAGTCTGAACAAAATCGAATCAGTTGACACACCAGGGCTTTAAGACATCTTAGTGAGTGTCCTTCAATGAACTCTGACACCTGCTTTATTTGAGGAAAGTATTCCATGGCTGAGTGTGTTTTGTTTTGGTTCCCTCTCCCTCTCCCTCTCCCTCTCCCTCTCCCTCTCCCTCTCCCTCTCCCTCTCCCTCTCCCTCTCCCTCTCCCTCTCCCTCTCCCTCTCCCTCTCCCTCTCCCTCTCCCTCTCCCTCTCCCTCTCCCTCTCCCTCTCCCTCTCCCTCTCCCTCTCCCTCTCCCCTCTCTCCCTCTCCCTCTCCCTCTCCCTCTCCCTCTCCCTCTCCCTCTCCCTCTCCCTCTCCCTCTCCCTCTCCCCTCTCCTCCATCTCCTCTCCCTCTCCCTCTCCCTCTCCCTCTCCCTCTCCCTCCTCCCTCTCCCTCTCCCTCTCCCTCTCCCTCTCCCTCTCCCTCTCCCTCCTCCCTCTCCCTCTCCCTCTCCCTCTCCCCTCCCTCTCCTCTCCCTCTCCCTCTCCCTCTCCCTCTCCCTCTCCCTCTCCCTCTCCCTCTCCCTCTCCCTCTCCCTCTCCCTCTCCCTCTCCCTCTCCCTCTCCCTCTCCCTCTCCCTCTCCCTCTCCCTCTCCCCTCTCCCTCTCCCTCTCCCTCTCCCTCTCCCTCTCCCTCTCCCTCTCCCTCTCCCTCTCCCTCTCCCTCTCCCTCTCCCTCTCCCTCTCCCTCTCCCTCTCCCTCTCCCTCTCCCTCTCCCCTCTCCCTCTCCCTCTCCCTCTACCTCTCCCTCTCCCTCTCCCTCTCCCTCTCCCTCTCCCTCTCCCTCTCCCTCTCCTCTCCCTCTCCCTCTCCCTCCTTCCCTCTCCCTCTCCCTCTCCCTCTCCCTCTCCCTCTCCCTCTCCCTCTCCTCTCCCTCTCCCTCTCCCTCTCCCTCTCCCTCTCCCCTCTCCCTCTCCCTCTCCTCTCCCTCTCCCTCTCCCTCTCCCTCTCCCTCTCCCTCTCCCTCTCCCTCTCCCTCTCCCTCTCCCTCTCCCTCTCCCTCTCCCTCTCCCTCTCCCTCTCCCTCTCCCTCTCCCTCTCCCTCTCCCTCTCCCTCTCCCTCTCCCTCTCCCTCTCTGGCAATAGCATCACCTCTTCATTTTCCCGAAGTTTTTTAGTATCATGAAAAAAGAAAAAATAATACTCAATGTTTCTTTCGGAAGTTTATTATGCATCAAGGAACCATAACATTTACGCCACTAACAAAAAATATGAATTTGAGCAATTTTTCTAAAATCTAGTCTAAACTGATCTTTTTGAAATTTCCATAGAATCCCAATATTTCATCGTTGATCAGTGCAGTTGGTCGTAACTCTTCGTTTACACGTAGTTTATCCAGAATGTCGAATCTTTCCTTGTGTTGCGTGAATTTTTTCTTCCAGAGCTCTGTGAAAATCATATTAAGAATTAATGGAAAATTATGGCCACAAATAACTACACAGATTTTTTATACTGTCATTCAAGTAATAAACACATTTAATTAAATGGTCGTAAGGGGAAGTAGTTGTTTTCTGTTGGATACCTGCTGAAGAATCACCTATTGTATAGGATTTCTTACAAAAGATTAAATTACATAATTTATTCTTCATCATGAACTATTGGTCTTCCATCAAATTTTTATTTTTATTTTTATTATTTTTTCAGTTCTCAAGAACGAAGAAATGCAGATAACTGAATTTCTTCACGATGATGACATTTCGGCTATTAGAAACGCAGAGAACTGAATTTCTTCACGATGATGACGTTTCGGCTATTAACATCTATAGCCGTTATCGAGTGTGTGAATGCGAC
Organism: Chrysolina haemoptera; assembly: GCA_958298965.1. Classification (NCBI taxonomy): domain Eukaryota; kingdom Metazoa; phylum Arthropoda; class Insecta; order Coleoptera; family Chrysomelidae; genus Chrysolina; species Chrysolina haemoptera. The sequence goes on from OY282594.1 coordinate 5,189,461, forward strand.
GGCCTCTGGATAATTTTTATATAGATAGTTGGTGTCCTGGGCGAGGGAATATATTACCTGTTTTTTTGATGAATATGCTATTCATCTCACCTAGGCCTCTCAGGTATACTAATCCTGAATAATAGTGAAATATTTTAAACCACTTTCAAACAAACGCAGATATCAACAAGTTCAGATTATAAGAGATTAGCCACACACGTAAAGGTTGATCCGCCCGTCTGAACCGCAACAGATAAGTCTGACAGTTTGTGAATGGTGAATGGTCTTGCATGAATGGTATTCAGACATACGTGTCAAAAACGAATAGGTTTGTAAATCGCATTTGCTTCATAAACCCTGCGTGGGTACGCATGCATCTGATTAGGCCTTTAAACCTATAACCCATCATACAAACCTGCATGTTAGTAGGCGAAACCCGTAGATAACTCCGCGTATCAAACCGAAAGGTTGGAATTAGGGTTTGGTTTTGTAGTGCACAAAAGTAGTTTTCACTTGTGGTTCTTACTACCAATCAAATCTGGCATGTGCCTACCCACTAAGGGTGAGTTCCCAATGCATCGTTTTTGCTTTTCGCGTCGTGCCTTTTTTCTCGCATTCTGATTGGTGAATTGGTGAATCGTGTCCAGAATTCGCCAATCCGAATATGTGACGCGCGACGCGAAACGCAAAAACGATGCATTGGGAGCTCACCCTAACGAACAGACAAATACACAGGTTTGATCCGTGCCGTTATGGTCATATACCAGCGATCAATATCTGTGTGTGTTATATAACTGATTTATCCATAATCGCACTTTGATCATTGTGAATTAGTCATATCAATAAAAAGCCGACGTCTCAATTGAGTGCATATTTTATACTGATTCTGAGATGCGTATTTACTAAAGCATCCGTTCCACATAAGCACCGAATGAGCACATGTGCTGCTCGGTTCAAGCTCAGTCTGTGTAATGCTGCGTAATGTGAACACGCTTCTGTTAGTGCTCAATCGGCGTCCACACTATCCGAGCATTTTCTCGTTCGGAGCTCATGTGAATTCACACCTTTAAGCGGACTTTGTCATGTACAGAGCGATACTATCAGTTATTATTCTCATTCGTGAGTCATATGGAAACACTAATGCCCTTCTGGTGTTCATAGATGATAAATATTGTGTCTTCTGAATATTGAGGCACCCACATAAGGACAACAAAAATTCTACTGAACTTACCGGTCAATTCTTTCAAAGACTTCTCTTCTCCTCCATAATCTTTTGGTAATATTTTCGCTGGTATAGAATTGACGATGCTACTGAAGTCTTTGTGGAACCGAAACTGAAAAAAAACGAATGAATTTGTGAGATAAGTGAGACTCCATTAGAAGACTTCACCAGAAGACACTCTAGTCATTATATTCCATTAACCACTTTACTTCATTTGGGAAAATTACGAATCAACCGGCTTGGAGAGTATTTCCATATTTTCTTCAGCATTCCATTCAAAAAAATTAGGTTATTTTCCTGGCGATCTGACGAGGATTACCGGATTTTATTATGTTGGAGCTAGAGTCATGAGATTGGAGCAGGATATGTTGACAGTACAGATACTTAACCTAACAAAAGGCAGGCTTCAATGTCCGCACATGAAAAATCATTGCAGAGCTTGCTCTTCCATCCAACCATTAAAAATAAACTCATGATTATTCCTAATTCCATCAAAGATAACAAAAAAATAACAAAAAACATAAATCATAAGTGGAGAAGTTACCATAAGTAATATGGGAGTAGGACTGCATTTCGAAACACGATCCAAACTTTCAGTCCGTTGTTTCATCTCCACAAAAACGTGAGAAACAAGTCAAGAAATGTGCTTCCGAACCAACAGCAGTTTTCTCTAAGTTATCCGACTTCTTCAATAATTTTGGGGTATTTCTCGCATTCTTGTCAGTCTGTATGTTTCTTCGTATGTCAACTTCCCGATGAGCTGAAGACTTCAAGTTTCGAACAAACGAGTGGATGAAAATGCGATATCATTACATGATAATATATTTAAATAATACAATAATTATGTTTTTCTATTCGAGGCAAATTTTGCAATCGATTTCAGACTAACTTCACCTACTTGTATCAGATCATGTATGGGTTCATAAATCTGTAAGTGGAAATTAGTTTTCATCTCTATTTATTCCACCTTCGATGAGACAAAACTCCTCACAACTCAGTAACAATAAGACAATCATTTGTAAAAAAAACCGACTGCATCCTTAGGAGCAACACACTGGAGTCCATTATACATGGCTGACCGAAATCAATGCTGCTTGCCTTCAGCTATTGGCAGTACCTACCCTACAGTTGTCTTTGGACATGGATCATCAAATTATCAGAAGAAATTGCCATCGACGTCAGCAGAGTTGGCGATACAATTTTTTTTCTGCGATGGAAACCTTATAAACACTGAATTGAGTGTCACTGAAAGCCTACGGCTATTATTACTCACTTTTTTTCAGTTTGAGGTGCGTATTCACTAGCGCATGAGTACATAAGATGCTCGGTTCAAGTTCACGCTGCTCGGCTCAGCTCAGGCTGCATCAGGCTAGTGTCTCCTGGCACATGAGCACCACATGAGCACCGCATGAGCACCGATCCGCAGACAGTCTACAAATATTCATACTCATCAATATCCGAGCATTCGCTCGTTCGGAACGAATGCTCTAGTGAATACGCACCTTAAAACTCCGGATCGGCTCAGTAATGGTTAGAATGTGAACCTGTACAATGTCATTCAATGAATGTCGTTCTTATTCCTATATAACTCTCCCAAAGTAGTATAACAGTAGGTTTATGAAAAATTATAATAAATGGAGAATGGAATAAAATATTCCTATTAGAGAACCTCACTCACCCTTTGTGCCAGTTTAGGTTTCACCATTTGCATGGCTAAATTTATCACAGATTCGGCAAAGCTTGGGTGATTGACACAGTGCACTTGCTTCACATTATTGTTGTATGCTTTCTGAAAAAAAAAAACAATTACCATTCGCTTACATGGGACACTCAAATTCATGTTATTTTTTGGTCTATAAAGCAATAAACCGCCTGAAATACGAAAAAATATACGTGCAAAAAGTATAGTCATCTTTTTTTTTAACTAATACTCGCATCGGCTTATCTTGCATTTGCTGATGCCGCTCTGGAGGACTTGCTTCAAGTAAGAGTTCAAAGAGAGCAGGTAATCTTTAGAAGGGGCGTATTTCCCTCAGCCCTCTTCTTTTCTGCATCTCACTATTGCCATTGTCCGTTGCACTCAGAAACACCCGTGGTTACAACTGCGGCACCCCCAACAACCGGATGCACAAGGTCACCCATTTATTTTCCATGGATGACCTGAAAATATATGCCTCCGGAGAAAAGGATCCACATCAGTCCTTGAGGATGGTGCAAGAGTACACGCATGCTATCAAACTGGAGATTGGGATTGACAAATGTGCCACGGCTCATCTCAAAAGAGGACGAGTACGGAGAGGATGTCCAGCTCGTAAACGAAGCATCCTACATAATCTTGATGCCGGAGAGACGTACACTTACCTAGTGGTGGAACAGCGCCGCTCCCCAAGAGGTAACCACTGTTAAAAACTCTCTCCGCGGCAAGTATCACCAGAAACTCCGACAAATCTGGTCGTCAGAACTGTCGGGAAAGAACAAAGCTGCTGCAGCTAATATGCGTGCTGTTCCGATCTTACTTTACTACTTTCAAGTGGTAAAATGGACTCAAGAGGATCTGCGACAACTCGACGTGAAAACTCGCAAAATGATGCGTCTCAATATGAGCTGGTATCCTGAATCGTCCGTTCCACGGTTGTACTTTCCCAGACAGCAGGGAGGCCTTGGACTTTTGAGTTTGAAGTGTCTACATAACAGAATGGTACTGGATGGAGCCTGAAGAGCTATCAGGAGTTCAGATCCCCCTCTCCATTGAGTCGATTGAAGTTTTTGATGATATTTGAGTAGATGATCTCCACCTCCGTTGATTTTGATTTCATTGGTTTCAAGAAAATCAAACCTCCGTTGATTTTGGTTTCATTGGTTTCAAGAAAATAATCAATCTGATAGATTACTCAGCTACACACCCTTATACCCAATTGAAAAATGCAACCATCAATATAAGTGCGGTGTACAGACCGCCTTCCCCATGTCCCTTCGAATTCAATAATATAACAACCAAAAATACCTCTAATATCGCAGCAGTCTTCTTCATTATTGTAAGCGTGAATTGAACCAAATGGCCCATCTTCAAATTTGAGAAATCGTAGATGATGACATCACCAACTGGGTAATCTTCTAGCAATCTTACTTCGGTTACATTGTAAGCCAGAGCAAAATAATTACATATGTCGAAATTACTAGTGTTGCCGTGGAATGCCTGGATTATTGTAACTCGATAGCCTTCATCTGTTGCTTTTGGTAGGGGCATGAAACATCTGGAAATATAAAAAAAATATTGCACAATATAACCATCAGGTAAGATAAAAATTAATCTATGAATCCCCTAGAGCACAGTTAATTTCAGACTGTTGCGAAAATCAGTTTTGCAGTATTCTGCTATCTAAATTTAATATACCTACTTATATTATGCAAGTGAAGTACGCAAGTGAAATAGTTATATTACCAAAGCATCTGCCTTTCACTCAGATAACACAAGGTCAATCCCAAAGTCTTCCTTGAAGCTGTAGTGGTTCCGAATCCACTTCGAAGTCTGTAGCTCTGGTTCTTCCTTGCTCATATGAACTTCACGATAAGCTTCTGGGAGCTTTTCCAGACCCTGGGGACTCATGGCTTGAAACAATAGACTCCAGTTATGGCCTGCATTACACAAGAAAATACAAGAAAACCACACCCACAAAAGCAGCTGAATCGAAAATCTCTGGAACCCATTCGAGGTGAGCCAAGATAACCGCCTCAGGAGTGCCGACATGGGGAACCCCAAGGGTGTCTCTGAGGTAGTATCTCCAATACACTGTCAGTCATATAAAAGTGGAACCGAAGCTGGGACCTCTAGAAACCATTGAAAAGATTTCAACCGCCCATGCGGAGACGGGCACATCAAAACAGAAAACCTGAGGAACCGGAACCAATTCCTCACACAGAAGTCAGCAGAGAAAACTAACAAGGGACCTCGGGGACTCGGAGTTGAGAAGGATAGATCCTAGATACGGTCTAGCTGTCGTGAGAAGCGATTCAAAGACCTCATCCATAACTAAAACTGGGATCTCTGGAACCCATTCGAAGAAGCCAAGCTAACCGCCCAGGGATGGCGACCAGAGCAATATTCAAGGGTTCCTTGAGGCGGACAATCACTCGAAACATAACTGAGCTGGAAAATCTTCCAAAGGACCCTCCGCTAGAGGAATTTCAATGGATATCTTCCATTCTATCTCTATTCCATAATCAGAGTACAACAAATCACCATAATATTCTTCTGCTTCTATGGAAAATGTTTTGAAAAAATGTCTTTTCCAGTTTAAAGGTTGACATATTTACTTTTTTCCTTTAATGAGCATTATGGTATATCTTTTGCTATATTTTGTGCGATTGTTCTTCCAGCTGGAAAGTAACAATTTCATTTTTCATTTTTTTGTGACTGTTGTAGAAGGTCCGTCACACAAGATATTTTTTTGTGCAGTGGGAAAGTACGAAACAAACATTTTTATTTCATACAATTCGTCACATTTGGACGAAAATAAACCCCATTCTGTAAAAAAAATGGGTGATGATTTTTGGGCGTCTTTCGAACTCCTAGTTTCCACGAATATTATATTATATATTTTAATAAAGCGACTTGATTAGTCTATTACATTGATCCTAATACTCACATATCATCCATCGTACTTTGTATTTGAGAAGAAAGGGGATGTTTGTTCTCGAAAAACTCTGGAAACAGGGATCTCATCGTATAATACATGTCGATTTTCTTTTTGGCATTCTCTATACTGAACTTGTTCATCATCAGAAAGCATGCTATCATGTGATCATCTGCAATAACAAAAAATTCATTTGAGTAGACGTTGATATCCCTTCCTCGAGCAAGTCGAGGAGATATTGTAATGGTCTCTCAACATATAGCAAGCTATTCTTCACGCAATCATGAAACCACCATACCCAATACAAAACTTACGTGGGACTTCAGGTAGATGTGGTTGGCTTTCCACCCATTCTCTCACAATTTTGATATCATCACTCAAATTTTCTTCCGTTTTTTTGTTGGCTTCTAAACCTTTCTCCAGTACCCTTGGTACGTCCTCAAAATATTCAAATTTGGCATCCATAGTACCGGAAGTAGGACGTAGGCCAGTACTGAAAGGAAAAAGAAAAATGTGTTGTTGTATATGGAATAGTATAAAAAAAATTCAAATTGGTATTGACTGATTTAGATGAGTTTACGTAAGAAAAACACCCAATATCAGAATATGTGAATTTATACAATCGGCTATTGAATTTTGTAGTGCAGTAGATGTTCGTTTTTGCTTACTTTCCGCAATGGTACTCGTGAGGGAAATATCACATTCCGGTATCAGGGCGGAAAGAGAAATTGGTAGTTTCATCATAAAAATTATCACTAATTCTGGATGGACTTATGCCGCGACTAATTAACAATTATCAATAACCATTTATCAATTAACAAGTGGAGGAAATATTACGATTTATGCATACTTAATTACCAATTTATAAAAAATTAGTGGGCTGGAGCACAATCCGGGGATTCACTATGCCGTATTATAGTAACCACAGCGTTTGCGGACGAAAATCGTTTGCGGACGAAAATCGTTTGCGGACGAAAATCGTTTGCGGACGAAAATCGTTTGCGGACGAAAATCGTTTGCGGACGAAAATCGTTTGCGGACGAAAATCGTTTGCGGACGAAAATCGTTTGCGGACGAAAATCGTTTTCTGACGAAAAGTGTCGGCGTACGGAAAATTCTTACCTGAAAAAATAGTCGAATATTGATTCGGAAATCGAAAATAAGTACTTAATTTGTAGAGGTCGACGAAAAAATGTAATATGCACCTCGGCGAAAAACTGTCTATTGTTGCTCGACTATGAAAAACTACTTTTTCGTCCTTGATACATAAATAACTATTTTCGTCGACCGTTCATTTATTACTTATTTTGAATCACTCAAAATCGTTGAATAATGACCAATATCAATGAATGATTTTCTATTGATAATAGTTATTTATGCAACAAGTGCAATAAAGAGACAGTTTTTTCACCAAATATAGTTCAATAAAGTTTTGTTTTTTGCATGAACGTAGAAAAACGATGTTATTATATGCAACCCAACATGCATTGCTCTAATACATTTATATTGGTTAGTACTATCTGTTATTATTTATTTGCCAATTCTGAAATCAAATTTCAGAAAATCGCGTTTAATTATCTCGATTGTTAATCGCTCTCATTAAAACATTTATTTGTTAAATCACCTTGATGAGTTTAATTTAATTTATTGATAATTGATCCATTCATGGATATCATTCTCTACGCCACTGCACGAAAGATGTATTCTCTACGTGTTTCAGTTTCAAATATCTTTTTTTATTCGGGGATTTTATTCCTACCTACGGAGAATGAAAATAAGAAGTCTCCATTCATATCGCGTCAATTGAAATTACCGCTATATCATAATACCTATTATATATTCTGTTATTTCCAGTTAGTCACGAAAATCGTCAGGCGAAACCACAGAAAAAAAAATACCAGTAACGGTTACAATTCGTCACGCGTTTACTAATACCGAAGTTTCATATACTGAGGATGCAAAAACGCTGGTCTTTACAAGGGCTAGTCTTCGGGAACTGACGCATAAAATTTCTGAATGCTTCCGGCTACGATGGAATTAGAGATGATAATAGTAATAGTAATAATGATATTCCATGAGGCTAATGACCATAGCAGTCGATGCCAACAAACCAAGAAAAAAAATTATATTTTATTATTATTATTATTTTTTAATGATGAAGATGCTTTTCCTCTGAGGTCCTGGAGCAGAGTAGTGTGAGATCTCTCGCATTGAGTGTAACAGCGGGTATGCCCCAGGGGTCCATCCTGGGACCCCTACTATCATTTCAGTCTAAGCTGTCATACGGATTGGTTTTCTACCTCTATTTCACAATTTAGTCTATTAACCATTGCGGCTCTATACATATATCAATGTCTCGTCTACATCAAATCACAAAATAACACCCCAAAAGTTAATCGCAACCACGAATATTTGACCAGAAATGGCGACAATCTTCTTATGCCACAGCATCGACTGGCAATTATTCATGAAAGCTTCATTACTGTGGCGATAAGGATCTTCAACCATCTACCATCATACAGTAATCTGGGGTATAGACAGAAATCTACGCGAGCAACAAGGAAAGCAGTGATATTACCACCACTGTGCGCCTTTCCCGTTACCCCACCCGACGCATGAACCATTTGGTTAATGCGCGCGCGATTTTAAAGGACAATTAAATGAAAGTTTATATCATCAATATTGAAAAATGTTCTATGATAACGAAAGATAATGATGGTCTTGAGGAACTGCACATTAGACTTTGATTATCCTTTCTTCGCTAATCAATAAAAACTTAATAGTTTCTCGTGATTTATCCTTGTAGATAATACGACTGGAAATAACTTACATTGAACATTTTTATTAGAATTCATTAGGGTAATTATAATTCACCAGTCACACGATAGTGCACCTCATGTGCACTTTGGAAAATGAAATAAATCATGATGATAGTGGCATGTTTACACCTACTTAGAAATTGTCTTCGTTACATGAAGTTGCTAATTATAGTTTCCGTCTCATTAACTTGCCTCTCTCTCAGCTTTTCAAGGATCCTGTTGAAAATAGAATCAATTGCAGAAGCTTTTCCAAACTTTGAAGCCCTCAATCAGAAAATCAGTCATCTCAGAGAGTGGTCATTTCTTATCCCCTATCTCTTTTTTCTGACGATATTTTCTGATGGTTTTAGGGTTTCAGATCGAACTATAACCGTGTCAGATCTAGAGATAGTGATGGAATTACTGCTTCAGTTTTGATCGATTGATCTCCTTTCCATAATACACCATAATGGTTTAACGAATAACTCTGTCAAGTTCTTCTCATCGTATCTCTTGAATATATCCCCAATAGTGAAAGTCAATAATGAATTACCAGTTTTCCATGGATCAATATCGGGTTTACCACAGGACTCAATACTAGGGCCCATCCTGTACATAATGTATACAACTCAACTGACCGTAGATGTGATCACGTGAAGTCGCATATTTACGACGATTATTCATTTGAATAAGATGAGATACAGAATAGTGTTGATATCATAAACAGACATGTACTAGACGTAAATATTGACGAAAGCTCCGGAATCAAATTTGAAGGACATGGTACTAGGTCAAAATTTGACTGTAAAAATAGGTAATGAATTCATCTAAGGCGATCCATTACATACACTGGAAGTGAGATATAACGGGTAGGTGAAAAACTTTCAGTCTAACTCCACTAAAATGATCTTTATTGTTGTCCACATAGACATATGTTTCGGAGGATTAATCCTTCATCTTCAGTGAATGAGAGGGGTAGGTTACATAGAGATCATTTTGAGATGGAAAAATTGAAATGAATTGAAAAAATAACAAAAATTTTATCAGGTTCTTATTACGACCTGGCTGCATTCAATGCGGGACCCACTAGGGTTAGAAGACATGTTTGGTTCACTGTTGCCTTAAAAATTAACAGTGCTGGTCCACCCAAGAAATATTTGGTGCAACAGCGAATCGTGGAGGATTATTTCCAGGCAGCTACGAAATTCAGTCATTCAGACTTTCTCATCTGGAATGAAAAAAACTTCGCAAATGCTGGGAATCGAACCTGGGACCTTGCGGCCACTGGGCGGGCGTTCAACCACTGCACTAATCCCCATCCTCATTATTATTATTACTATTTTCAACACATCGGCCCCTGTTTCGGTCTCCAACTGACCGTCTTCCAGAGGAGTATCAAATTGGATTTAATTACAGAATTTACCTTATTATTTTAATAGGTCGTTACCTTATACCTCATATTAGATCTGCATCCTAACTAAATCAGAATTTTTGGAATTTTCCCTTATGGTGTATCAAAGAAAACATTAGTTTTCCATAAAAATAAATTTTCGTAAATTTGTATTGGTTGCAAACTTTCGTGATATAAAATATATTCAATACTACTGCTAGCAGAACTTTTGGAATTTTCTCAACAAGTAGACAGCAAAATTCAAGTTATTTGCCATTTTGACTTACTTTGGAAGACGTTGCAAACTGAGATTTATTGCTTTCTTAATTTTTTGGAATTATTGTTAAATTTTCGATTTTATAATGTCTGTCTGTACTGGATCAATAATTATCATTCATCGATTTATCTTGTTTACTTATGTCTAGGCTTTCATAGCAATGAGCAAAATGATAAAAAAAATTGATGGCCAGTGGAACATTCATTCAACACTTTACTTTCCATATTATGTTGAAATATGACAGTTTTTTTTTCATCGGAATCAATTGGGATACAATCTCGGTTATTTAAAAATTGTGATCCTCTTGGAAGATCGTAAAATAAACTACTCCTTAAAGGTCGTTCTTTAATAACGTTCAAGGAAAAAATAAAAATAATAAATTTCTTCATTGCTGGTTATCTTTGTTACAATTCAACAATTAAATTTTTAAACCCACATTCATTAATGACCTTATTCGATGTGATATTCATAATGATACATTGATTGCAGTCTACGGTATTCTACTATAAAGCTATTCGATTTCAAGCAACACTCACCACAAATGTTTATTTCAAGTTTGCACAAATCGTTGACACTGAATCGGTTATTGAATTCTTGTGGACTGCAGGTAACAAACAGAATGGTTTACATTTTCATTGGGATATTCCCAACGAGGACTGAATAGTTGATGACCGTGAACTCACCAATACATGGAAATTCTGTTTTGACGAACAATAATTCATTGCAATAATAAACATAGATACATTTACAATTTTTTATCGGAGGTTTCTGGTTAGACATATACCTACGAACATATGACTGCAAGTCACTAAAGAATAAGTTTTATTTTCACAAATTTGTTCTGGTTCGTTACCCGATTTTCTAGAATTTACTGAACTTTCCAGAAGCTTCAAGAACAATCAATTCAAGTTTTTTTTTCTAGAAATTTCCTGGAACTTTTACCACCACGTCTCCTTCGTGGAGGCAAAACTCTAAAGAGCTTCACCTGGAAGTTTCCGTTAGTTCTAGAACCTTCCGGAGCTTCTGTTATGGTTGATTTGAGAATTGTATCAACTTTTCCAGAAGCTTCGAGAATATTCTAGATTTTTTTTAATTCATTTATATTCTACCACCTCACCGGTGGCCAAACTTTCGAAAACTTCACTTGAGTATTTTTTCAGTATGTTCTAGAACCTTCCGGAGTTTCTTTTGTACTCCATTCTGAAGCTATTCCGAATATTCCAGAAGAGTTTCCTGTCTTACATTCTAGAAATTTCCAGGCCACCTCCCTGGTGGTCAAATTTTCCAGAACTTCACTGAAGTATTTTTCAGTACTTTCTAGGAGCCTCTGTTCTGGTTCGTTCTTGTCAGATCTCTAATATTCTAGAACTTCCCAGAATTATTGAAAACATTATAGTTTCGTTTTCGGTTTAGCAGAAAGTTTCTGAGCTTCCATTATGGTTCATTCTGAAGTTTTCTCCAATTGTTCAGAAGCTCCGAGAACATTTTAGTGTTCCTCGCCATCTTGAATTTTATTTTCGAGAACTTCACATGACTAACTTTCTTGTACGTCCTAGAACCTCCCAGAGCCTCTGTTCTGGTTCATCCCCCGAAAATCTAGAATTGTTTTAACCATCCGAAAGCATCAAGAACATTCTAGAGTTTTTTCTTTTACATTCACGAAATTTTCCTGATAATGGCCAACCTCTTGAGAACTTCAATTGGGTGTTTCCCGTACCTACGTTCTAGAACTTTCCGGAGCTTCTGTTATATTTCATTCCAAAAATTTCTTGCATTTTCAAGAAGCATCAGGGACATTCTAGAGTTTCCTACCTTATGTTCTAGAAACTTCCTCACCAATTCTCTGGTGGCCAAACTTTCGAAATCTTTACTTGAGTGGCTTTCAATAAATTCTGGAATTTTTGACAACACAATAGAATTTTCTGGAAATGTTCAGGAAGTTACACCACAACGCCCCCTCCCTGGTATTCGAACTTCAGAGTACAACTCACACATGAGTGTCTTTTTTATTATGGTCTAGAAACTTTTCTTTTTTGTTCTGGTTCACTTCAAAGTTTTCTCAAATCTTACTGCAGATGCCGGTGTCAGTGGAATCAGGTGGCTGGTAAAGACTGGTGGATTGCTTATCCGGACCAAAATTCTGATCCCTTTGACTAACAATTGTTACATCACGACATATGAAGACATTGCAGGCAATGAAAAAGCTGAATTATTAGAAGTTAGTATGTAAAAAGTAAGGACTCGTCTTTTTACACCCCCCATAATCAAGAATAAATTCCTAATATTCCAACAAAAGTATTCTGTGTTTCCAAAAGGATAGCTCGAACAGTAGAGCGCGCGGGTCACGATATCTGAAGCCAAGCAAAAACATGGCAAGGTTTGGGTTTGGATGGGTAACTTATGGACGACCTCATTTCGAGACCTATTCTCCTCGAATCGTGCTAGGAATCGCACTTCAAAAAGTAAGACCTCGTTAATCCTTCGCTCACACAAGTTTCGACTCTTGAGCTGGTTAACGGGAAAAACAATTTTCAACCTTTTTAACAATCGCTGACTCAGTTGAACTGGTGAAAGTTTTCAATCCACTTCAACCTGTATCTTACATTTGACACCAATGTATAACACAACTATTGAGCTGCCACTAGTCTCTCTGTTATGATAGTTTTCAATAATGTAGTGGATTGGGCGACCAGAGGCTTCCTTCAAAAAGGCATTCTCTCGCCACTCTTTCGGAACCTGGTAGTTGATGGGCCCTCTGAGATAAAGGACATATAAGCCTCAGTTATGTCTTGATGGTCTTGATGGTCTTGACACAATTAGATTATAACACCACGGTTGGAAAACGTATGCAAGTGGCTCAGAACCTGGTTATAATAAAGAATGATTCGGATAATATGAATATCAGCCGTCACAAAGCCAACATGGTAGCATTCACTCGAAGACTCAAATTAGAGGGTTCGTGACATCTTACTCTGAAGTTAAACTCTACAGACAACAAGTTTAATATTTCGGAGGATTCTAGACCAAAACTGATCTGGGACCAACATCTGGAAAAGCTAACCAAAATGGTCAGACACACTCCCTCGAGGAAAAATAGAGACTCAGACCAGACAAGCTCTACTGATTCCATGAAATGGTGGTAAAGCCTGCAATTACATTTGCCTCATTGGTATGGCGGCACAAGACACAACAAAGAGGACTATGACAAGACCAAGCAAGGTCTAGAGACTTGTCTATTTTAGGATAACAGGGACCATGAAATCAATGTTCACTGCAGACATGGAGACATGGAGACACCACTGGGAATTCGGTAGTACAAGAAGAGACAAGGCTTGGCCAGGTCACATAATCATCAAAAGAATAGTGACTAAGTACGTGTTAGTCATGAGAACATGTCACATAACTAAACTGTACTCTTTCTAAAACACATTCAGGGTATCAAAGCAGACAGAACTGAGTGGAAAAATACAGACCTAGATATCATTCTGCAGAAAAAGATGTGGTAAAGAGACGTATTCAAAACTGGAAAAATGTGCAGGTCCTGAGGAATTTTAAAAATATTCAAAGACTGGCCTAGCTATTTATCGGAAAACGGAAAAAATGTGCTTGCAGGAATAAACAAAGGTTATGAAACTGTTAGATATCATTTAGCAGGGGGAGAATGAATACGGCACATAGATTTCTAGAACCATGCTAAATCAGATGTGAATTGGTGAGAAGAAAATAACCAGAATAACAATCATGTGATTCATTATAATTTTATTGAATAAAATCAAAATAACAGTCGCTAGTGGATACTTCCATACTGAAATCCTTATTTTCTAATTTTGTCTCCTTTTCATGCGGTTCTGGAACCTGTGGTAAATTCGTAATAGAAAGCCTATTCAATCAATCCACATCCAGCTTTTTGAAATTTCCATAATATCCAAGATACTCGTCGTTTGTTGTTTTTGATGGTCGTAGATTTTCATTCACAATCCAATTCTCCCGTTGGTCGAAAAAGTCCCTATGTTCTTCATATTTCTTGAAAAATTTTGCTGCAGAAAAATATTGAATTACAATCAAATGAAAATGATTTATAACAATCCCTATGTATAATTCCTTTTGACCAATAGTATGGGGACAGTGGGCATTTTGAGAACATGCTATTGCTACTTCTATTAGAATGAGAGAGAGAGGGGGGGCTTTGGATGACAAAGTTTTTTGCAAATATATGATATGGAATATTTGGAAATTCTACAATAGGGTTTTTTTTTCTTAATCTCATTAGTGACTCCATGACTATAATTGAAAATAAGTAATCTACGGTCGTAGAATTTTGCTCATGAATTCCAGAAATGCCTCTAACCCTCAACCCCCTTATACCACGTTCCAGGAAATTCAATCATAGTTGAAACAGTGGTTGATCAAACAAATTCATTTTCGCTCATAGTTTTTCATTGTGCAGTGATAAGGTTGAATTTATCTAAAATACTGTTACGCTTTAGCATAATCAAAATCTATAATGTGTTTACATAGGAAAATAACTGACGGAAGACTTTGAAATCAATGGACGAGTCAGCATAATCTTAAACGAACTGAGACAGAAGTTATCCATGAAGAAGAGAGCTGGTACGATAGAAAGTTTGAAGAGTCCGCATACATTCTGAATTCAAAGGTGTTCAATCAACTATGCATTGAAATGCGTAATGTATGTAAACTGATCAGTCAACTAAATCAGATGGAATAAAATAATCAGGATTAGTGTACCTGAGACACCTAGGTGAGGTGAATAGCATACTTATCTAAGAACAGGCATTTTTTCCCACCCTGAGGAATTATTTTTATATGAAGTATCCTTGAGAGGCAGTCGCATGCACACATTCGATAACGGATATTATAGATGATGATGGCCGAAACGTCGTGACAAACAAACGAAATCATTTTCAAGTAATTCTAGGTCGAATTTCAGTTCTCAATAATTGTCTACTTCTCATAAAAACAGATATCCCGGACTGTTCAATAAACTAGAAAGAATTAAAAAAGTCAGCTATCTGAATGAAAATGCAAATTTTCACTTTCAGATTTTTTCTTTCCTTTTCAGTTAGAGTCTTTTCACAATATCTATCAGATGTAGTTCAATGTCCAGCGTGGCTTGTGCCGGGGAAGTAGTTGTTTTCTGTTAGATATTACAAATAAGTCACATTTTTCATTTTTCAATTTTCATGGAGAATGTTCCCCTTTTCAATATCCATGCATCATTGGGACACTATGTAAAATGTCTCGATTACAAGGTCGGCGTACAAAACTAGGCCTTCATTAGCTGAAAATGAAACCTAACCTGTTTTATGACCTTATGCTACTGTTGATTCCAGACCAGTATTAATTTTTATGATGTGACATGATTCACTATTATTATACTGATTCAATTGTACAGGAAGACTCAGCAAAAACAGAGATTGAATCTTCTTCATTAGAAAGCACCCCAAATGTTTTTTCAGATCGTTATCATTAAAAAATTATGATTTTTTCACCTAAACTTGAAACTGTCCAAAAATTTTGAGCTATAAACAAATTATATTTGTATTTTTCTATTCACTTTGTATTTGAAGCTTTTAATGCAATCAATAATTTTTTCTGAAATTCCAACACAGTTAAAGTAAGTTCCTAAGAGAATGTTTGTTCTGAGAAGGTACGTTTTCACGACCAGTAATTTCTAAACTTTCGGGGGTTTTTGGGCTTTTTGGTGGTGAACTTAGACATGGCGATCCGTTTACAGTTCTGTAGTTAAATGTTTGGTTTATCTGTATTCTTTATGCACTGTCCATACTTAAAATATTATTATTGAAAGTTTGGAACAAAGTCAAACTAGCTAACAAGTTTCGAAAGCTTCGTCGGAACCTTTGATGCTGGATTTACCCGATTTCGAGAGGAAATACGTCACAGCTTCGAAACATAAACTACTTGATACACTGAGAAATGTCGCACACGCAGTGATTCAAATTGGTACAAACCCGAACTACACTACGAAAAATAAAACTGTTGATGAACATCCTCGTTTTGACGAAATATTTTATATTTTTGAAAGACTGAATTGCTGAAAAGTTTTTACTCTTTAATCGCGCTCATGTTATTGTTATTCAAATTCACTAATATTTTAACAAAAACCGTTAATTTTTATTTGATATGGTATTTTTTCATCTCAATTCATTGTTCTGGGTATCCTAATTTGTTTTCCATGCCAAACAATAGCTGAGGCCATAATCAGTTCACCTATCATCAAGAGGGTCATCAGAATACTGGGTATACAGGGTGTAATCAATCCTCTTGCACTCCTGTGAAGAACCGGTGTTAAATGCCATTTCATAACGAATGGCAGGTGTGAAAAATTCGAAAAAGAATTGTAGAGATTCTACATTTTGTTGGAAAATTCGGAAAATCTGGAAAACCGCTGTTCGAAATTTCACAGTTTTTTCCATCCGGCAGTTCCAGTTTTATTGCAGCTCTGTTCCGGACAGCTGACGTTCGGCGGACAGCGGTTTCCAAAATTTCAACGAATTTTAATTCTCCACGCATATTTTTGCATGTCATTATACACCCGTCCTCCACGGGTTGGTTACATTACACCCTTTATATAGGGAGATATCGGTTTCCAGGACCACTTGGAGGAATAAGTTCTAGAGTTCAGTTATGAAAATCCGTTTTGTGAATCAATAAGTCAATCATCATCATTTATACAGAGGAAATGACAGCTTACCTTCCAATTCATCCAAAGAATCCTCATATCCACCGTAATCCCTAGGAAGGATATTTCTGTCTATCGATTCAACCACAGACTCCATGTCTCTATGAACATGTATCTGGAAACCAAAGTTTCAAATTTCAATATTCAAAGTAGTTTTTTGAAAACATCTACAAAATAATTCCACGAATATATGACAAATTCAATACATGACTTCAACGAAGTAATGCTCAATTTTTGTGATTTTTCCTTTAAATCAGTCAAATCAATAATAACGAACATAACAATTTGGAAAGTATTGTAAAAAATCATGAACATGATTCGCAAACCCAAAAAGACTTGCCTTTTGAGCATGGATGAAGTCGGTTGACATTAAGCTTTTTTTTTTCGGAAAAAAATTAATTTCGTTCATTACTTTTTGTAGTACTAATAGAGTAATACAATGAAATTATTCGTACATACTGTCGGATATCTAGTTCAGTATTTGAGATTTTGGACTATAAACCCTATTTTTTTTGGACAATATTTTTTTCTACTAGCATGCGGAAAAGTCCACTTTTCCGCACTCATTTTAGTTTTTAAAGAGTCACTTTTCCGTACTAGTGCGAAAAAGTTTTTTTAGTGCGGAAAAGTTTTTTCTGCACTCTTTTTAGTGCGGAAAAAACATTCTAGTGCGGAAAAGTAGATTTGTTTAGTTTTTGAGGATTATACTGACATTTAAATATTGCGTCGCAGAAGGTTAAAATAGAAAGCTTACCAAGTATGGTTGTATAGTTCAATATATATTTAATAATAAATGTTCTTTATGTTAACTTTTGGGTGTTTTTTCCGATAGTAGAAAAAATAGTCTACCTAACACGAGCGTAAAGTATCACTTTCCGCACTTGTTAGGTAAACTACTATTTCCCGCTCGGTCAATGAATTCGGAAAAAACGTTTTGTAAGGTCAGTAGGGTTCGTCAAGAGGTACTTTTTGCAAAAAAAATTATGATTTTTGCGTTAGTTCGTGAGATATATCGATTTTCAGATTTCTTTCAAATATTTCCTGCACTATTGATTTACTGAAAAAAACGTTGATACATTTTTTGTATGTTATTTAAGTTGATCAAAAAGTCATCCTGTAAAATTTGGAAAGCACCAGCCGTTTTCGAAATATTTTATATTTAAAAAAATTAAAACTTTCATTTACGGAAAAAGGAATTTCCACCGTCTTAGATCGTTTTTCCGTAAAACAGTTCGTTCGTTTGTTTTAGCTCTATTGCATATTTGAAATAATGATTTTTTCCATCGGTTTAGCAACAATAGGTGATAAAAAAAAACATTTTCGGAAAACCGCCAGTTGACAATACCCTACGACCTATAATTTCAATTCAAAGCTCAATAGTACTTACTCTATTAGCCACTTTTGGTTTGATGAGTGATTTCAGCAGAAAAACGACTTGGTCCAAATATGAAGGGGAGTTGATTAAATGTATTGCAGCCACTTTTAATGTAAATGCTTTCTGGAAATTGATCATGAAATTAATAATATAACCTTTGATTACCACGCGAATCGAATTCTACCCCAACCATCTGCCATTCATAGAAATATTTCCTTATTATTTATTTATTTATTTATTGTTTGCTATCTGCATTATTCCAAGTAGCACTGGAAGTTAACATGAACTTTCTAAAAAGAAACAACAAACTTTTTCAACTCGAACACTACTTACTGATAAAATATTATATACACTCCGTATCAACACCGGGCTGAATTTGGTGATGTGTCCCATTTTAAGGTGTTCCATGTCAAAAATGACAAGAAAATCATTGCAGAAATCTTCCAGTAGCCATGCATCGATAACATTAAACATTAGAGCACAAGCGCCATAGATGTCATAGTCGACTAGATTCTTTTCTTTGACTTTTAGAAACATGATCCGTCTCAATTTCTCATCGAACTTGGGCAGTGGCATAACATATCTGAAATTTCGATAAAGTTATTTATTATACAAGGGAAAAAAGTATTAGATTTTAGCTCGAGTTCAAACTCTTTTAAATAAAGGCAATATTTTTGCTATTCCCAATTGAAACTGACACATTTTTGTGTGTATTGAAGTTTGTGATACGGAGGATTTTTCAAATTGATATACAGTGTAAATCGATTTTATGGTGTTTTCAGTTGTTATAAGAAAAATATCTATATTGTCAGAACGAACTAAGTCACATAAAGCACGTCTTGATCAGAAAATCAGCAAACAATCATGTTTTTCGATCTCCTGGCTCAGAGGTGTACAAATTGGGAATATATAACGTCAAATAAATTCGTAAAACCTGATATAGTCGTCATGACACGCCTGCTATAGCAGTCATACGTGTTAATAAAAATAATTTTTTTCTTATAATTCGTCACATTTCGACAAAAATAAACTCGATTCTGTGAAAAAAATGGGTAATAATTTTTTGACGTCTTTCGAACTCCTGTCCACGAATGTGTTAAATCTAGTAGAAATAAAATATGAACCATAAAAACCATAACCCGATGGGTATTAGCAAAACTCACATAAACTTGGAAGCATACATCGTCCTCTTTGAAAGAGGATGTGAGTCGGAATATATATCTGGATACAGAGATCGCATGGTAAAATACATGTCAATCTTCATCTTCGTCTCCTCCATACTTCCTTTGGAAAGTATCAGAAATACTCTGATTTGATTGTCACCTGAAAAATATTTAAACAGTGATATGGTATGCCTGAAGGTTGTAGACCTGAGTACATTCATTTCGGACTCCCATCGTCCTTATGACTTGTATATAATAATAATAATAGATTTTATTGATAGGAATAGCAATAACAGATGAAATTAAAGTACATCATATATGTACAAGGTCTGTCACGACAAGCGTTTAGGAATATATGGAGAACGATTCAAAATGAAAACTTGAAATGAAATTTGGTGGTAGTGGTTTATACAAAATGGCCTTCTCAACTAAAATATTTCCAACTTCCGGTCTCTTTCCGTTATACCGGAAGTGGGGGGCAACTTCCTTATTTCAAATGGAATACTCTATATTTTATTACATTTTTGAATTTCTCATCACATTTTAGGCCCACTTTGTGAAACAATGCCTATACCCAAATTTGTAAATTTTCGAGATATTATTTTTTTTCTGAAAAATTTAAGTTACAGCACCTCTCCGAAAAAATCATAACTCATAGACAGTAACAGTTGAAAATGTGAAATTTTCACAGAATTACACCTTAAACATCAAGTGAAATAATTTACAGGGTAGTCGAAATTTCCACCTAAAACTTAACATCGAGAAAACTGATGAAACACGATTTTTTTCAAATGGAAACCATACACTATTCGATTTATATATATACATATATATATATATATATATATATATATATATATATATATATATTTCTAACGAAAGCTCGTCGTAAAAGACCCTGTAAAGAGTATAATATCAAATGGCAGGATGCAATGTATGACCATGATAGAGTACCTTGCTCTTGCATCCACCATGAAAAGTTTATATATGGTTACAAAAATACATACATACACAATACAGTTTTGAACAGACCCGGTTTGACAGTTTAAAACTTTTCGACTCTTTATAATTTTGATACACTTTTCCCTCCCACATTTCGTAATATTCAATGATTCACTTACATTCCTTTGGTAAAAGTTTTTATCAAATTCCAATAATTTTTATAAAACAGAACATGAATTCTTCTTCTTCTATAGTTCTGTCATTAGACGATACTATGTTTAATGCTGTCTAATTCCATGAAAGCATGGGACATCTCATTCTGTTCTCTGTCACTTTGAACCGGGACTATCCACATGACAGATGTCATTCATGTCAAATCATAACCTATTTTTACTTCCTCTTCCTTGTTGTCTCTCGTAAACACATGGTGCATGGTCTTGTGATTTAAAAATTTCAATTTATTACGATTTTTGGGTGGACCAACCACAGTCCCTAACATAGGTGGAATCCGCTCTAGCGGACTCCACATGGTCGTAATAAATTAGGACCATGTAACTTTAATTTCAATAATTCTTCCAATAATGTTTTAAATATTTTCTCATTGTCCGTAAATCGAGGTTTTGGTTACTAATTTGTATGTCCGCGTCCGTTATATAGATGATCCGCTATTGAGAGGGTCGTTTATACACAAATGGTCATTGCAGCATTCTGGACACATATGTTATTGTCCGTTATATAGAGGTGTCCTCTATATAGATGTGTCCAAAAATAGGGGTTTCATTGCATAATTTAAAAAGGGAAGGAACAGTACTCTCTTACTTCGGCTAATACTGGATGTGAGGACTCGTAATAAGACATTTCATAAAATATACGCTTTGATGAACTTCTTGCAATTCTTTATGACAAAAAAGTAATTTTTTTTTTTCAACTCACTTAATGTATGTGGTAGATGTGGTTGGGAGTTCAGCCATGCTCTAGCGATCTCTACGTCTTCTTCGACACTGGCTTTTGTTTTGTTTGCCGATTTCCATACTTCAGACTCAGCTTCACTTGTCATTGTCTGGAAATATTGAACCGCCATTCTGGAAAACGAAGAATACAATTATTGAATGGAATCGAAATGTCATATTCTCCTAAATTCACAATCATAGATTGAGGAGATCTTGGATACTCAAAAAAGATTTTCAAAAAACGTATAGAAATTAAAAATGCGCTATGTTTACCGAATTATCGCAGTCCTGAGTATAACCTGATGTTACTCTGAAATTCACTATTGCCCAAGTTCACACCAGAGAGTTGATTCACTTCACTATCAAGTTCTCAGTGGAACCTTCCATATATATGAAGAAATTTATTGGATGTAATTCAACATTCGTCGTGGTATTAGCTAGGAAAGTAGTTATTTTCTGATGGATTGTTGACCCAATTTTTCCTATGGTATAGGATTATGGCAATGAGCGCCGTCCTGGTGGAGCAGGACATTTTGTTTTTCTTTTGATAAGCGTCTCAATGAACATTTGGGACGTTTGTTGAATAGTTATTTATGATACAAGTGTTAAAAGTGGCATTTTATTTTGTGAGTGGGGAATATTGCGAAACGATCGTTAGCGAGTGGAGCAACCCCACGAGCAAAATAAAATCACTTTTAACAAATGTATCATACAAAATTTTTTGTTCAACAGTTACTGCTAGTAAGAAAAAAACAAAAAAAAAATAAGATCCATAAGGATTCGAACACACGATCTTTGGATAACAAGTCAGATGCTCTACGGATCTAGCTACATGGACTTTATAATTGACAACCATATTTTGTATTTCAAATCTAAATTGCAAGCATGACAGGCAGGTAAAAAACAACTGCCTAATAATTGTTGTTTATTAGTTACCACAAATTAATAAACGATCCTAGCTTCTTTGTGTTCGTAGCTATTACTGTTGCAAATATAAATATAATGGAAGTTGGAATGGATGTTTCAGATGATTTTCTTCCACCAGAAATTCAAGAAGCTGCAAACAGAGCAACTTTAGATCTGTTGCCTGAAAAATCACGGCAACAATATGATATTGCTTATAATGGATTCATCAAATGGAGTCAACTGAAGAAAGTTGAAGGCAAGTTCAGCGAAAGCGTACTTTTAGTTTATTTCGAAGAAAAATCGAAGTTATGGAAATCATCAACACTGTGGTCTAAATTCTCTATGATAAAAGCTGAACTGAAAATCAAGGAAAACGTGGATATAAGTAAATACCATAAATTAGTCGCATTTTTGAAACGAAAAAGTGTCGGATACCGTCCGAAAAAATCGAAAATTCTGACAAGGGAACAGATTGACAGATTTTTAAATGAAGCTCCCGATACCAAATATCTTATGATTAAAGTGGCAACCATTTTTGGATTATTTGGAGCGTGCCGTCGTGAAGAACTCTGCAAATTGAGCGTAGATGACATTGAAGAAACTATACAGTCATTACTAATTCATATTTCGGATACCAAAACCAACATTCAAAGAAGTTTTTGCATCGTTGGACACTACGTGAATTATTACCGTGAATATGCTGTATTACGCCCAACTTCTGTTACTCACCGTCGATTTTTCCTGAATTACTCTAACTACAAATGCACTATTCAACCAGTTGGAATAAATACTTTTGGGAAGATGCCTTCCACTATTGCTGAATTTCTGAAATTACCAGATCCGCAGCAGTTTACCGGCCATTGCTTTCGAAGATCTTCAGCATCTCTGTTAGCGAATTCAGGAGCAAATTTGACTACAATAAAACGACATGGCGGGTGGAAGTCCTCAACTGTAGCTGAGGGTTATATCGAGGATTCCATTGAAAATAAAAATAAAATAGCTGATAAAATGTTTCCTGGTATAAGTTCTAGTTCTCTCCCAGCATTATTTGATCATCCCACTTCAATAATAGCACCATCATTGATTGGCGATGAAGCTTCTGCAGTTACTTCGTCAGTTAATATCACAAATTGTACAAATTGCCAAATACATATTTATAAGTAATTTTGATTCTGATTGTTATAATAGTATTAATATCTGATTAAAGTGTTTCTATTAGAGAGATCTATATTACTGAGTATCCATCATCTCATCTGTCATTTTACTTTTAACACTAGTGTTAAAAGTACTTTTAACACTAGTGTTAAAAGTGATTTTGTGAAAACGTCAGTTTTTAGTTCATGTGTCAATGAATTAAAAACGTCATTTTTAATGTCAGTTGTACAAAATAGCTATTTATGTAACAAGTTGCAAAATGAGCGTGTTTTTTGCACCAGACGTGTGCAAAACACTCGCCATTTTGCGATGTGTTACATACAAGACTTTTTGTAATTTTGTAGAAATCTGTATTCATTTAATATAATAAACTACACTGAATACGAGCATATGTCCACAGCCACATTCATATGGAATCATGTCAACACGAACCTCTATCTGTCAAGCCACCTTTCGATCGATCATTTCCCCAGAATCTGCAGAGAAACAAAATAGTTACAGATTCTGATAGTTACCGAAAATGATCCCAATAATATTAAAGCTACCGCAGAAAATTTCGAAAGTTATACTGAATAAATCTGAACCAACGCTTTCCATATTCGCACTAGTATTTTAGTACTTTTTTGTTGTAATATCAAGTATGCGAGTCTTATATTTTAACGATTGTCGCATATACAGTGTTCTAGATAGAATCTCGAAGTGTGTGTTCACCATGTGGCAAGAATATAAATTCACATTTCGAAACATGGTAGATTCTCGTAGAAAAGGAGATACACTTTGTGCAACGGGAAATATTTGTTCTTGATCTACTTCTACAGGGTAATAAGTTAATACGGTTGGTTTAAAAATCATACAATAAAACAAAATTGAAATGCTATTTTATTCTCATCGGATCCTGAAAATGGAGACAATTATAATGAATTATAAACCAGATTTAAATAAGATGACTCATTCAGTATATGAAGACATGTATATGGATAAAAGTAAACAAAACTACTAAATACCATTTTCTCTGGTGTCTATAACTGAAACCTTGGAACCCACCAGAACATTGATGCCAGCAGTAATCCAAAAACGTGTTTAATTCAACAGACTGATTTGTTTAATTTTCAATTGTACCCAAGTTCTCAAAAAGTTGTTCAAAGTAAAAATAACACCCCCTAGTTATGAAAGAATGAATATTTGATTCTGGTATGAAAACGGGTTTATTTTACATAAAATATAATCCCACAAGGTTTTTTAATACGCAATGAAACACGTTCACGAGTTGAAAAAAAAAAGGATAAATCTCACAGACCTAATAATAATTATAATTCATAATTTTCATTGTCGTTCAACTACATATTTTTACGAGACATAATGAAATCCGACGAATATTAGCGATAGCACTGAAATATTTTTCAAGGGTATATTGCAAAAACCAAATTTCATCGAAATTTTTTTATGTAAAAGCAATAGGCCGAAAACATGACATAGCGTATACATGTCAGCTTTAACCAATTAACGAAAAAAAATTGTGAACTACCTTATCATGTGCAAACCAGCCTGTAAAACTTTGGATCAATCCGTGAAGATTTATACAATGTTTTGCTCGCCAACCATAAAGTTGCATGACTGAATTCAACACCTATATTTTGTTTGCACTCTGGCGATATTCAAGAATGTCTATGATGGGTCTTGGCTCCAACTAATGTTTCCAATCACAGTCTAACTGTGCATGTGGTTTGTTTATTATACTTACCTAGTGTTTACTGAAACATTGATATTGGTTGTGTTATATTGCACAAAATCAGTTATTTTTGCAACTTCTTATTGGGACTCGTTCTAAAACCTCAATGTTTCAGTTCCGCGTTTGATGAAAGCAATGACATATCACGGCTAGACTCCGTCATTTACATTTCGAACTGCGGTCACATTCTAAGCACCATTTTCGTTGCCGCTTGTTTTGAGGAACATAGTTAGTTGCCAGTCAACCCTAAAGTCGGCAAAGTCGAGTTTCTGCTGAATAATTTGCGTATATAAGGCGTTTTTCATTTAGGAGTGAAAAGCCCCGAGGCTTCTTATTCTAGACTTGCTATTGGTAGATTTTGACAGATGTTAATTTTCAGCCAATGATTGAACTAAAATAAGAAGCCCTGGTGTATCAAACCCTTAAATGGAAAGCAGCCTTTTCAATTCAGAAATCATTTAAAGGTTATACAATTTTGTATTACCGTTAATAGATACTTCTCTCGGTGTAACATTTTGATCTATATCTTTTAACCTGCTGCACCGATTTTGATAATGTTTTCAGTGTTTTCTAAGTTGACAGTTACATAAACCGATAAAAAAATATATTTCAATCCAAAATCATTCATTTCAGCAAAATTCTAACATGAAATTTGGACTAAAGACTCTAGTTCAACATGCTCGATTTATGAAAACTTGATTTATATTTCATGTCACTTATTTAACACTGCCTGCTTTAAGAAATTGGAATGAATACATACACACTTCGTACAACACTCAGAACATAACTGATGCAAGAACGACTATAGGTATCTTAGGTCACGTACAAAAATTTACATTCGCTGACCTTCCACAAGTAGTAAAAAAACTCCACAACAAAGACATTTGATAATATCTCCCTGTACATACTTTGTAACAAGTTATAATCACTGCGACAGCTTTATATCAACATGAATTTCAGGTTATATCCGTTACGATTTCTACTTTTTAAAAGATGAAATTGGTTAAAATAACTACACATTTCTTGAAACACTTCTTCAGTTTCATTTCAAGAGCATACTTACATTATTCGAGAAGCATACCATTTCATTGAGGAAAAATCACTCAAATATAAAAACATGAAATATCATCAACAATACTTAAGCCCAAATGATACGATCCAGTTTTTCATCTAGTCTCTGAATGAAAAACTGTTCTGATCCATTGGACATGCCTCTGGTCAGAATATTTTATGTTATATAGTGTCACACAACCTTTTAGTATCAATGCTTGATTAATTTGAAAAGTGATTCATTTTATGACTTATTAATGAAAAACTGAACTGTGTCATACGAGCTTTACTGTTTTGAAAGCTTATTTGAATTTTCAATTTCGAATAAAAGAACACTTATGCAATTCTGAGTACTAGTAGACCGTTTTCAAAACAATATGTGTTGAATCTTTATAGTCTGTCGTTGTAATTTACTTTTGTAACACCATGTACTGTAACTTAAGAGATCTATTGTATTCAGGAAGTTGTCTATGAAAACAACAAAAAAAAATGAAGAACACGTTTATCACGGAAAAAAAATTTGGTAGTTTTTCCCACAATTTATGGAAATTTTTAAACAAATTGGGTCTGGAATGGATACAGAAACAATTTTTGTGACGAAATTTTTTACACTATTGTTTATCCTAATTTGTTATAATAATATATCCACATTGTGTATATTTCCTTGAATCTATTTTTCACACAATGCTGTTTAAATTGGTTAACAACACCGTTGTGTATAAATGTTATAGAAATTGTAGTTCTTTTTTGTACAATTCTGTGGACTATATAATTGAAAAATACACAATATCGTGTTTTTTCAACATAATTTTGTTTTTTATATAGTTCTGTGGGAAAAATTGAAATTCATAATGCACAAATACTGTATAATACCTTCCTTCTTAACCGGTCGGGGGCTAAATGGAAAATGAAGCTGGTGATGAAGATTGCTTTGGTCTTGCTAGTAAGCCACTTTTTTTCACACTGTTGAAGGAAAAAATCTACACAGGCATTTCTTTCCGTGTAGTAGCAGGATATCTGAGTCAAAAAGGTATAAAATAGAGTTAGAAATTACATTGAGGAAAACAGCATTAGAACAAGAGAAAATAGAACTAGAATTCGATAAGAAACAAGAGATGCTGGATTTGGAATTAGCTCTCCGTTTAGCAAAGTGGATGAAGAGGAGGGATCTGAAGAAGATTCTGTATAGAATCATGGTCCAGGCATCGAACAATGGGTAAGAGGTGAATGTCCTTGTGAAAATGAACAAAATATTGAAAAACGGATTCTTCTTACTGGCAAACTCCAGAAAAAGTTGTAAAAACTAAACAGGTGAGAGATTCCCATTCTATTTCTTCACTTTCAAACCCACCAAATGATGATTTTCCTACCGAAATAGTTAATTCTCGGTTGAAAATTCATGACACGTCAATCTATGCCAAAGAATTTGCCAATCTTCAATGGAAATACAACGAAAATACACAATTTTTATTATCAATATCGAAACTCTACCGCTGTTTGTGGATATTCACAAGAAATCGTTGTAGGCTTCAACAATGTTTGGAAGGTACTGCTAGGAAGATAACATACTCATACTTCTGCTTGATAAAACCATTGTCAGGCGAAACATATGTAATGGTTTAATAAACCAAGGAATTGTGGAAGTCAACATTGAAGTTCTATTATAAACGTTAACATGGATTTTCATCTAGTATCGGCCACATCGATTCAGAAAGTATTATTACATCATCCGTATGTACTAAACAAATTTCATAACATGTTCTTTGATGACTTCATTCATCATACAATAAAATGTAGGAGACTATTCTTGAGCCCAACAGGCATTCTAAGAAACTCAAAACGTCTTGCGTAAGTAGAAGGCTGTCTAAGATATAATGTTAATGTGCATGCAGTTTCTGAATTTCGGGGTGGGGTGGTGGTCTTAGAAAGAAATAATACCAAAACTACCTCAGTATCACCAGTCAGGCATTTAACCAAAGAAGTTATCATCACCAGAAGCAGTCAGAGGACAGCTCCTGAAAACGGCTAGTTCATTTACGAAATGCGTGCCAAAGTGACAACGGCGCATTTTGAGCGGTTATGTAGATCACTGAATTTCATAATTTTGTTGTCATGCTGGAAGCAGAGAATAATTTGTTTTATTGATTCTTTGTTAATAATAATTCAGTACGGTGAAAACTTTTCCATATTATTTGAGAACTGAATCATTTATCGTACATTTGAAATGAATGAGCATCATAGTAAAATAAAACTGTAATTATTCTTTTAATCAGAAGAACAAATATATAAAAATCATGTGATCTGGAAGTTCACCCTATTTTTCCACATCTAATCAACACCGACTTTCTTGAAACTTCCATAGTATCCCAAAATTTCATCGTTGATCAGAGGAGTTGGTCTTAGTGCTTCATTCACACGTAGTATCTCCAGTGTGTCAAATCTTTTTTTATAGTCTGCGAATTTTTGTTTCCAGATTTCTGAAAAAAAAAATTATAAAACACTTTGGGTTTTTCGAACTTAATATAGTTGTCTGCATTTTTGGATATATGCTTATGGAAAATGCATTGTTGGCTGAAAAGGTCAATAATGAAGTATATCAGTGTGATTATTCATTATCAATTTTGCTTTTAAATTTTATAATGGTAATTGTTTCAGAATTCATAATAAGATGATTGTCCGGGAGGCATGTGGGATATAAAAAATATTTACCCAGCAACCATTCAGACGAAAAATAATTCAAGTGAAATAATAAATCAAAGATGAAATGAAGGAGCAGAGAAGTAATTTTTGGTTGTCATTTGAAGAATTACTTTTTTTCAGTCAATCTGCCATGCCACTTTGAAGATTATTTGCAGGGCTTTCAGGGGCATCAAATTTGGCTTCTCCTTCACAAGTATCGTGATTGATGGGGCAGGAATTAAAAGAAGGCCCTTGAGATGAAAAGTGACTTTTTTAAATCATTGTTTTGAGAAAAGAAGTTTTTTCTATACTTGTAGGAAAAATATGTTATTGTCTAATGAAACTATTGCTATTTACCATTATATTTCCTCAACGATGGACCATGGCCTCCATAATCCTTCGGTAAAATATCCGGTGATACGTAGTCCAAAATCGTTTCACTTGACTTGTGAAAATGGAACTGAAAAAAAAAGTTCATTGAATATTTGAATAGGCCATTTGAAACATAAAAAAATATATCAAAATATTTAGGAAACTGAATTACTATCCATATTCTGAGTAATATGTCGAAACTAACAAAATGATACCAAACATTTGTGAAAATACATCATCATAGTCATTGTTAAAAAAATATTTCAATAGACTGGATATCCCCCAAATTCCGTAAAAGTTGTCTGGTGACATGTGTTCATCCGAAACCTTATGTTGAATCTGAACACTGAAATAAATCTGCTCAACGTGCGTTTCACCAACAAAGTTTAAAGACAAAAAGTGCCTCATGTAAAGACGAGATATTACAGGCAATAATGAACCGTACTATTTAGTACGGTAAAACAAATCAGCAATCTCAGCTGATCTTTGCATGGTTTGACAATAAATACTTTTTTCAATGTTGATTTTTTTTCCAAAACTTATGATGATTAGTCTGAAATAAATCATTTGTTTTGCGTATTTTGATGTAATTATTGTGCTAATTATAATTATAATAATTATCAATCGTATTGGTGACGTCTATGTTGGGAGCAAACTGCAACTTGAAAACATTCATAGTGAAACAAGTTACAGGTTGAAAAAATAATGTTAAACTAGGAATAAATGATAAGATTGGTTGACGACTACAAAAAGAAATTATTGTTCGGTTGTCGAACACACTTCTGATAGCTCATTGGTATTAATAATAATTATATTAATAAGAAGAAGAATCACGACAACTACATGAATGTTTTTATAAGAAAAAAAAACAACTAGAAGAACGAAAAGTACTTGAGTAATGTGGAATAAAACTGACTCTTTCATAAAATAAATTACTTTTGTAGTTTTGATTACAACAAAATCGGTCAGTGAATGAAATATTTCCTGAGCAGAACAATGTTTAAAAAGAAAAAATGTTTGAGCATATACTTATGGATATATATTCATTTCAATTTTAATAAGATTGGTGGATCAATAAAAATATTGTTTTGTGGAGGTTTTGTTAGGATTTGGAGCGGAAATAAACTATTTTTTCCATGTCAACCTACCTGATTCCAATAAATCATATGATTTTCATATGTTGAAACATGTTAAAAAGTTGTAAGGAATAAAAGACATAATACCACGAATAATACATGTACAGTGAATTGAAAATTGACTCAGCAAAAATCAGTTTATCTGAGTTGAATCCATGAAAATAAAATCGGAATATACACTGACGTCATTAGATAAAGAAAGATATAAACTCATCAATAAAATTGTTCATTGTGTATGGCGAACATTTTGGTAAGTAGGCATTAAATAAATCTGACATATTAATTTTATGATATATGGATACTGCGGAAATATAAGTAGATTTATTCAAATTATCTCAAGCTTATCAAACGCTACTTGCCAAGAATATTTCATAATATATTACCTCCAATATCGTTGAATAATTTTTTATATGAGTGGGAGTACATTGTGCCACATGACCTAAGGTCATATTTTTGAAATCATAGACAATAATATCTCCAACGTTATAATCCTCTTGCAGTCTCACTTCATAAACGTTGTACATATGAGAATGTAGATTGACGACATCAAATCCTGGATTATCATCGAATATACGAAATACGAGTACTCGGTATCCTTCGTCCGTGGCTTTTGGCATCGGTATGTAACAGCTGCAAAGCCAAAATTATCGTTGAAAATCATCATATTGAAAATTTTTCTCAAGCGCAAATCCAATGAAATTAGTTAAATTCAGGTCATGTGATTGAATGCAACCAATCAGAACAACATTATCATCATTCATATCAAATACATAAAAATATACTGTTTACAATAACAAATTTGTATGGAAAGCATTCATTGACTTTTGCAATGTTAAAAAGTATCGGCTAACATACTATTTTTTATTGATAAACATTGATAAATATAATAACTTCCTCGAGCTTGTTGCTTATAGAAAAAATCTGTTATAATTATCGATGTTCTTGGGTGATTACTACTGAAAACAGAAGAATGAGATGAAACTACTCCAATGAGATAAAGAGAATAAGAGCCTATTGTGATCGGAACATATTCGTATATGCTCATTTTGATAACGAACTTAATTCATCAGTTCAATTTCTCATAACATGAAAATAGATTAGAAATAATCCAGCCTCTTGCAAATTTCCTATACTATAGGAGTTTTGTGGGCAAGCATCGAACAGCCCCATTCGACTGCCAAATCCTGGCGAATTTTTTCTACAACATATTTGCTCCATTTAAAGCCAACGATTATTACATCATGTAAAATAATCAAATATTCTACTCGTGGAATTGGGCGTACTTGACAAAAGGTCATACTTTCATTACAAGAAAATATTTATTATAGATAATTCAGCCTCTTGAAAATTCTTGCACTATACACGTTTTGTCGAAAAGCATAGAACAGAAAATTATTGAGCAGCCCTATACAACTGCCAAATCAGCCATGATCAACGCATGGCAAGGTTTTTCTACAAAAACATACTTTTGATTGACACTTGCTGGTTGTTAGAAGAAGTATTGAAAAGTATTTTCTTGTAGAAAAACTTTACCAGTAGCACAGGTGACTATATCAACAACTCACAAATTTTCCATCGCTTGCTGCATATTAGATGATAAAGGATGTCTGTTTTCGAAGTAATCTGGAAATAAAGACCTCATGGTGTAGTACATGTCTATCTTCTGTTTAACGTTCTCGATGCTGAACTTGTTCATTATCAAGAAATTTGTGATCATTTGGTCATCTGAAATGAAAACATCAAAATCAAAAACTGGAACATTCATTCTGATTTTTCATGCAAATAATAATAATTATAAAACATACTTTATTCGATATATGTATATTATTCAAGTAATTATTTGTTGTTCGATTTGCCTTGCTTCATTTTCAACCATGGAAGAAAATCTAAATCCACATGTAATGGTTGTTTTTCATTGCAAAATGATCAGAGTGCTTACATTTCTCACTGAGGTTTGAAATGGTCTGAAGTAATATTCATTTTAATAGGTACAGAAATTTCGATATTGAAAAAAAAAATTTCGCTATGATGATTGCAATTACTGAAAAAATCCTTCCGATTGACAACTTTTTTCTGGTTGATTTACTTCCCAAAAATTAGTTCTTCAAATGATTGAATGTTCATTCCAAAATAATAAAAGTACTCTGATGGACCCAGCAAAAAATCATTATATAGTTTGAGTTTCTTTGGTTTCTCTCAATTCGATAACCCACAAAGATTCCGGTCTTTCCGTTTTATTTTTCTTTTTTCTTCTCACTCAGTACCTAATAATAAGGTACTCCATATCTGGAATTCCTGAACAATTTCGGAGGTGTTACAGCAAAAAAAATTGTGTCCATAAAACTTTCCCATTAGCCCACTGAGTGTAAGAGAATCTTCTGACCTACCTACCCTCGTCTACCCTGGTCTTGATACAAGACCGAAACCAAGACTTAATAAATCTCTCCTAGACCAAGACTTGACTTTCGAGACCAATACCAAGACTCTCTCCCAAGAGAAAAATGTTTCACTTAAATTCCAAGTAATGAGACGATAATTTTCTCTCATGATTGATTACAATTTTAATTCTCGTGTCTTTAAAGTTTGTATTCTGATACATATTTCTATAATTCATCATTTTAGAATGTGGGCATACAAGGCAAGAGGTCATTATTCAATCATTTCGGCGGTCATGTCCTGAATGTGATATCAGACGGTTCACTTTTTATCCATTTCTATTACTATTCAGCATCATTCACTAAGAGGAAAACATCTGAACATAAAGTAAATCATCGTCAATCAAGCCAGCGATGTTGGATTTTGACTTTTGTATCGTTCACCGATCCGAATGGACGAAAAATGAAACATATGAACACAAACGGAACGTACACTCGGGTTCGGTCATTTTCGTCTGATGTTGAATTCATAACAATCCATTTTCATAGCATGATATTTTAATGGGTTCTCAAACATAAACACAACTGATAAGTGTTTTCTTAAAGATTTATGAAATGAGACGATAACAAACTGAAACCCACTGTCTACATAACGCCAGGGATGAATTTCAACTTATTCAAAGTAACTCTTAAATGAATCTGATTTTGATTCCGTCCTTATTGAAATGAAAAAAAGTAATAATTATAATATTTTCATTACTCACTTGGGATTTCTGGCAAGTGTGGTTGTGTCTCCACCCATTCTTTCACAATGTCAATATCCTCCTTCAAGTCATTCTCACTTTTATTGTTGACTTCTAATCCCAATTGGAGGACTCGAGATATGTTTTCGAAATATTCTGAGTGCATTTTTATGTTGTTAACTTCCATTTTATCAGGAAAGTTGATGTTAATTGTGGTCAAGAAACCCTAAAAAACAATAGAATGACGAAAAACGTATATTATCATAATACCCAACGAAGATCACACAGACACCAGTAATGAAGTTTATTTGCTGCCATGTCGTAATAACATCGTTATGTCTTCGTAGTTTAGTGACATAGGACCATAATAAAATTCAAAAAGCCCTAGAACCATGATACAATTGGAATGCAAACTTTATGAATGTTTACATTAAGAGAAAAAATACAAGTAAGTAATATCAAACAATTCGATTCGAAATACAAAAGTTTCCCTCCGAAACGGAAGATGAATTATTATTGAAATAACAAATTTTCAAAGATTCCACAGCACATTCAATCATACTTCTTGACAGCGTTGTGTGAAGTAAAGTACAGCATGCTCACTATTTTCTATGATGAATAACTGTATTCTGTATGTAGTTTCAGAAATACTGAATTTAAAATTTGAAAAATATTTTTATATATTAATTGATTCCAGCAATTTTTTATGTAATTCGAAGCGTAAACAATCATTATAGTGCACTATATCACCTTGCCTCGATAAAATTCAGGGTACTACCATAATGATCGTCATTAAGATATTAGTAAAATCTAACGCAATGAAGTGACCTTGAATAAAAAAATAAAACACAACTATTTCAATAATATACGTGGAAAAGAAAAAGAAAGAAGGGAGAGAGGATTTCGTTACAGTTGAGATAGTTATAACGTTGACGATGCAACAGTCTTTCCATCACAGGCCAAAGACTGATTGGCCTAATATCTTTAAGACATGTAGGACATGCCACCTTGTTGAGTGCCATCACACAGGCTTCCTTCCAAATATCAGGAAAAGTACCCTTTTCCAACGATTTGAGTATTATATAAGTGAGAAATGTGTTCAGAGTTAGCTTGCAGTATGAGAGCATTTTGATGGAGATGAAATCCACTCCATATGCATTCGACTTTATAGATCGAATAACTTCGTAGGCTTCATCTTCACTTCGTTGATATAGAGTGGTTGATAGCGGGGCCAAGATAATGAAGCTAAGCCGCAAAGAAGTCCGACTCTTGGTGGGAGTTCTAACCGGCCACTGCGGCCTCAGGAGTTATCTGACTCTCATCAGAGTTGAGGAAGACTCCTTTATTCGCGGAATGTGGCGAGGAGGAAGACTACTTCCATTTTCTGTACGAATGTGGTATTTATGGCAGGCTCAGGCAAAACGTCTTTGGAGCTGCCACTATTAAGGAAGATGAATTGCAATCCTCGCAAAGGAAGGATATCGCGACCTTCATAAGAAGGTCGAAGAAGTTGGAGCAGATATCCGTCATGGGATGCTGGGGTTTGAAAAATATCTTGAATTACTCTGGAATGTGATTTGAAAATGCTGTTGATATTTTATTTGATACTCGTTTCGCTGTAGTTTTGCACTTCATGTATACTCGATAATGAATATAAATCTCCAGGACCATCCTCGATGAAAAGTTGCAAATGAATAATTGAACACAAAGAAAGTAACTACCTTAGTAAATTTCAGATCATTTGATTAGCTATGAGGATTAGTTCAACCTGCGACACCGTGTATACCATGCTGTCTGGGATATTTTATAATGTTATTATAATATACGTAATATACACAGGCTCTGGCTTCACCACGACCATGACGATTCCTTTATATAGACATTATCAGTTGCCAGACAACACAAACAACAAAAATGAATAATAACTACATTGAGCGTTTGTTTCCACTTGACCTGCAGTCACAGTTGATCAATATTTCCTTGTGAATTAATTTCAGCATTCCTAAGTGGAATGATATAACTGCAAATATAGTCAGCATTATTTATTTTTGCAATTGTCATTAATGAATTCGGTGTATATTTCAAAAAGCTATCATAAAGAAGAAATAATAAGTTTATTGGTAACTAAAAATTGATGGTATTTCACGAATCAGTTTGTACAGAATTCGAATTTCTTATTGTTGGTACTTCTCAATGTATGGAATTATTGGAATTTATGCAGAATTTTCCGTTTTTTGGCAATTTTTCTTTCTTTCTTTGAAATATGAATAAGAAAGATCGTCATTTTCCCTCTGGATACAAAATTGGGCAGGTTTTGAATTATATGATGCTATTGTCATAATCTCATTATATCGTATATTTGAAAAAAATGGAAAAACTATCATTACTAAATGAGTAATGGCAATATTTTCAATGATACAACATATGGTTCAACTTGAAAAAAATGCTTATAAAATCACATCTCCACCAATGGCATATCAAAAAATTATTTCGATTCGCAAAAAGATTCTACCAAGTAAGATAACCTTTAATTGTCGTCTCAATTATTTCCAAAACACTCATATTAACTGAGGAAAATGAAGTTTTTCACACGTTTGCCTAACCCTATGAATTTGTGACTTCAACTTTTACTCCATTTCCCAGTTCTTCTTGAATTTATTTCGTTATACATTATCCCCGAATAAATATTCGTCGTACGTCAGATGAAACAGATTTGAATACTCACTCTGCTTCAACCAGCACTAAGAACCTAACTGATGCAAGGACGGATTCAGATGCAGTGGAAATACTGCAGTCAACCTGTTCTCCGCTGATAGAGAGTCGTCGACCTGATTATTCACATAAAAAACAAATACAAAATTTGTCTTACAATAAAATCCAATGTCAAAGTGTTTTCACCAGAACTAAACACTGTTGATATTCTGTTAAAATCAATTCTTGTTATTATGAAAAAATTATTTATTTTGAACTTCAAGAGAATTTGATTGTCTGCTTCATTATAATACCAACTTCGATATATTCATCCAATGAGAGCACAGATGTAGTTTCACCATCACATATCGTGCACTGACGAGCGGCTTTTTTAAATATGAAATACTGCAAATATTTCACTAACAGAAATGTTATTAGAGATGAAATATTCCTGTTCTTCGACACCTGTATAATTCAAAGTGGCGCGTCCAAGGAAGTTTGCATGGATCATATCTGGCAATGTAAAGAGCCATAACCTAGAAACCATGCTGAGAAAAGTGGTTTGGGTTAGCTGGAGGAATTTTTAACACAATTCTAATTATCAACACGAATTTATTACTTCATTTCATGTTAGTTTAGGTTTTCTCAAACTTTCAGTTTTCTTTTCAGAAATATGTCCTAGTTTTTAATAAATCAGATTTCTCTCACCTACAAGAATGACCAAACACCTTTTTTATAAATAATTGTCAGATATTGCAAATATGTTTAGTAGCTCATTTATGGATACATTTTCATTCATATATGCTATAACATTATCTGTGTGCCTTCGTCCTCAACCATCAGAACATTTCAGAAAGAAAACCACAGTCATGCAAAAAAACTACAAATTAGTTTCGTGAAAGGGTTGGGTGTCATAAAGGACGAATTATGGTAGTGCCTTCGCAGCTCTTCTTTCAGAAGACATCACTTTTCATTGAGGACAAAAATAACTCAATTATCCTCTTCTTGTATCATTCTAGGTCCCAAATAAAACAAAGAAGGTAACAGTCATCAAGAAAACTTCATTATGTTAGAGCACATGTGAAAGGGATAGTAAGTTTTATTAATGCTCGAAGAAGAATTATATCTGAAATTGCATTATGAATGAACATTCAGCCTAAAAAGTTATTTTATAGCTCCAAGAGATAACTTTGGGTAGATAGATAAAAATCGGTGAAGCTATTGAAGTTCGGTAGTGGAAAATTCACAACAGCATCATTCGATTTCATTCAGTGCCACTCTTGATTTAATGTTTTAAAAATTCTCGAGACATTTATTGTATGTTTGTCAGATGTACTTCCAGTTTAGTTGAAAATATCCATATAGAGTGAATATATTTGATGAGACATTCTGCAGCCCCAAAGGCATTCTGAGACATTCAAAATGTCCTGCATCGGTAACACTGTATCATAATATAATGCCTTGCTCAACTCAAATAATATTTTATCAGTTCGTCCCTGAAGCTCGTACATGTCATGATGTAGTCCGAATACTTGACCAACTTTCGCTCAATAAATGTTTTTTTATATGCATCATGCCGTTCCATTATGAGTTTGAAATTTCATCACTATGATTTCCTTTCTGAAATTTCTCAAATTTTGATAACTGGTGTGTTGCCAAAAGATATGTAATTAGTGATATACTTGTACACAAAATATAAGTGGTTTTTTGATTCAACGAAAACGTTGCTAGAGGGAGAGACAACCTTATAAATATTCGGAAATTATGAAAAGTCTGAACATTATTTTTGAAAAGTGATCTTGGAATATTGTCGAACCGAAACTAATAAAAACCTGCGGATCTCTCTTTTGTCTTGAATAAATATATTTTCAGAATAGAAAGAAGCATTTGAAGTAATCGGAAGAGAATAATTCATTCCATCATTAGAATGAGTTTTTCAAATGATTGTTTCGTTTTTTGTCGTGTTATTTTGTAGGTTTTTTGGAATGAATCATTGACAAAAAACTTGATTTATTCCTTTCATGAGGGAAACACCTAATTCAAATATAAAAATATCACGTAATATAAAAGTTCATCACATTCTTCCACTTCATTCTCATTATTGACTGTGTTCAATCCACACAGACTTTCTTGAAATTTCCATAGTATCCCAAAACTTCATCATTAATCAGAGCAGTTGGTCTTAGTGCTTCATTCACCCGTAGTTTCTCCAGGATATCAAATCTTCCTTTGTAATCTTTGAATTTTCCTTTCCAGATTTCTAAAAAAAAATATGTATAATTCAACTAGAATTTAATGATTTCAGAAGAAGTAAAACGTTATCCGAACTTAAATTATATTGTTTGCATCTTCGCATATACAGAGTGTTTGCCAAATTGGAGCGATAAATGGGGAGTGGGAAGTAGAAGATGACAAAACAAAACGAAA
The DNA here is from genome assembly GCA_958298965.1 of Chrysolina haemoptera. NCBI lineage: Eukaryota > Metazoa > Arthropoda > Insecta > Coleoptera > Chrysomelidae > Chrysolina > Chrysolina haemoptera. The sequence continues at coordinate 5,228,178 of OY282594.1, forward strand.
TTAAATACAACAGCAACATTTCAGAAAAAAATATCCATCAACATAATGGCGGTCCATAATTTTAGAACTCCCATTACTCCAGTTAAATCGCCAAATTTCTCTTGTTATTAAGGAAATCTTTCTTTTGAAATTTCTCACACAATAATTTGAAATACATATTTTTCTTCCTCATATAAATGTTCAAACATTTTGGCTATGGCTATGGGTTCTATCAATTCTTTTTAAGTGAAAATAAAATAACCAAAAAGTGCTGTTAACAGGTTGATGATCTGAGAATGAAAATGGAAAGAAACGATTATTTACAATTACTGTCAAGTTCAGATTGTTTTGATATTTTCAATTCCAACATATTGTATTTTACCCATAGAATATCACTTTTGGCACAAGTATTGGTATATTTCGTTAAAACTTGCTGTCGTCCCCCTTCGAACGGTAGCCCCAATAGTCGAAACTTGTGCGAGCCAAGGATTATTTGGGTCTACCTTCTAACGTGCGATCCGAGGAGAATAGATCTCGAAACGAGGTCGTCCGAAAGTCTACATCCAAACCATAACTTCGCATAGCGTTGCTTGGCTCGAGATATCGATGACCCATGCGCTCCACCGTTCAAGCTATATTCTCTCGGATATCAGTAATAACTTCAAAACTTTTGACCACCAGATTCTTTCATAAGAATGCCACCCTTTTCGAAAATAAAATTCTTTTATTTCGTGAAGAACCTGTGGAATCATTACTTCAGGGTATTTGGAATTGTAATGATACTGATCAGTTAAATTTTATCCTCATTAAATGAAATCCTTACTATTTACCATTATATTCCCTTAATGATCGACCGTGGCCTCCATAATCCTTTGGCAAAATATCGGGTGACACAAAATCCAAAATTGTTTCCGTTGACTAGTGGAAATGAAACTGAAAATAAAAAAGGTAATCTTGGCTGAGTAATTTAAAAATATATAATTCGTAAATAATCGCATAATATCAAGTTGGGAACAAGAATGAAGAGAGAGAGAGACATTCCAGACAAAGTATCGGAAACGTTCAAAATGATATAAATAACTTCAGCAATATTGAAATGCGCCATTGGGAGTGGGTGGAGGCACATTGGCTTTAATTCTCTCAATAATTTAATTTTCCATGCAATTGAGGAAAAAATCGGTAAAAGTGTTAATTGCATCGTTAATAGAAAAATAATCGATTCTTAACATGTTATTCTAAAATCCAATGTTCAATCAACTTACCCTTTGTGCAATTTTTTGATTCAAAAGTTTTCTTGCCAATGCTATAACTGGTTCAGCAAAAGATGGATAGTTTAATATATGTATTTGTTTGACGTTGTTATTGAAGGCTTTCTGTAATGAAAACAAGTAGAAATTCAAACAATCTTCAACAAAAGTTGATATTTCAGTATAGATGACCAAATTTCACATGGAAATATTGTTATGGGAATGTAAGGGAGGCGCCTAAGGTGCATATGAGATACTAGTACTCTTTATGATGCTAAAACTATGAATAATTGGAATTTTTTGCGTAGGTAAGGTTTTTAAATAAACTTCTTCGATAATACCAAAAGTAAGGGTAGATTACCCATGACCAAAATTCCTATTTTCGCTCTCCCCTGTACACCGTTCCAACTTTTATGAAGACTAAAATTTTCTGACAGATGCATAATAAGGAAGTTTCCCATGTGGTGAAAACTTTTTGAAACTCACTGTAAAATCCTCAAAAAGTTCTTGGGTGATATTGTAATTTATTGATTTATAATTTGTATGTAATTATAACATATTTTTTGCAGTGAATGCCGAACTGCTTTGTTGCATTTTTTGTAGAACTAAATTGAATATTCCAAGAGCAGAGCATTTACAAAAAAATAACAGTGTATCGCAGAAACGTATGAATATACATGGTTCATTGGGTATGGCGAACATTCTAGTAGGAAATAAATAAATCATATCTAAATACAGCGAAAATAAATCCAAGGGTATGGAAAAAATTTGAATATTTTATGGTATATTACCTCCAATATCGTTGCAAAGTTTTTTACATGAGTGGGTGTAAATTGTGTCAGATGCCCTACGTTAATATTTTTGAAATCATACATCATGATATCTCCAACGTTATAATCCTCTTGTATTCTCACTTCCTGAACGTTATACATATGAGAATACATATTGGCTAACTCAAAATCTGGATAATCATCGAATAAACGATATATTATCACTCGATATCCTTCATTCGTGGCCGTTGGCATCGGTATGAAGCAACTGTAAATCATAAAAATTATTGTTGAAAACCCAATTAGGAATCCAATTAACGCAACATGTGCTCAGTAGTGATACCACGAGAGCGTCGAAAATAACCGATTATACTTCCGAGTCACGAGACGTGTTCTGCGAAACACCACGAAAGCGTTAGCTCGAGTGATGTTTCCAGGAATACTTCGAGTTTGTGAAGATCAAATCGTCTCTTGTCTTCACAATTATAATCGAATATTTCTGTTTGCTTGAGTGGTGTTTTGAGGAATACTATGAGTTACTACAGGGTATTTTCAAAATATCTTCCTAACTTTGGATAATATGTTCATCAACTCACAAATGGTTCATCGCCTGCTGCAAATCAGGTGATAAAGGATGTTTGAAGTAATCTGGAAATAGAGATCTCATGGTGAAGTACATGTCTATCTTCTGTTTAACGTTTTCGATACTGAACTTGTTCATTATCAGAAAACTTGTTATAACATGGTCATCTGAAATAAAAGTATTGAAATAAAAAATGATAATACACTCATTTTCAAGATCATTGGTGTGTTGTGTCATAAACAACTGAAATTAAACTATTTACAATAAATATACGCCAAACCGCTATTTCTAACACCTAGAAATGTGTGTCAGTCACCAAGTGATCATCTTCAAGAGGAAGATCAAGAGTGATTATTGAAGGTGAAATGAGTTGTGTATTCTTAAGATTTCTAGAATATGGAAACAAAAATTCTAGAATGATCTGGATGCAACTGTTGACAGGTGCTGAAAAGTGTTAGAAAATCATGGATTGAACCTGAAAGTTCTAGATCGTAATAAAAATACACAACTTAAGTTCTCGAAAGCTTGGCCGCCACCTAGGGGGTCTTAGGATAAGAATTTTTTAAAGTGAACCAAAGCAGAGTTTCCGAAACAATTCAAAACCTCTTATGAAAAGACACATAAGTAGGTGAAGATATCGGGTGGAATTTTCTATAAAATTCTAGATACTGAGAAAGAAAACTCTAGAATTGTCTCGAAGATTCTTAACGGTGCCGTAAATTCCAGAAAGCTGTAGAACAGAGTCTCCAAAAGTTTCGAGATTGTTCTAAAATGGCACACAAGTGAAGTTTTCCAAATTATGTTTTTTTTCTAGATAAAAACTGAAACATTTCTAGTGAAGATTCAGTAACATTATACATTTTCATCAACCATTTCTACTCAGGAAAAGCTAGTTCAGAATTTGCAAACAATTGTCTTCTCCAGCTCCTGAACTAAGAAAAGAAGTGTTAATTTTAATATTCACATCACTCACTTGGTATTTCCGGTAAGTGTGGTTGTGTCTTCACCCATTCTCTCACGATGTCAATGTCTTCTTCTAAATTTTTTCCAGTTTTATTGTTGACCTCCAGCCCCTTTTCTAGTACTCGAGATATATTCTCAAAATAATCTGATGCTTTTCCATATCACCAACTATAATAATAACGGGAAAGTTTATGTTATGTGGACGAAAAAAACATGAAAAACAAAAACGATGGAACTTATATGTAACGAAGAAATACACAAAAATAAATATATAGTAATGATATCCTCGTTTTTGCATTGCATAATATCACATCGTATGGAATGTTGAAAGTGCAGAACAGCAATTGTTTGCAGTCATATAAACATTTCGTTTGATTCTTATTAAAAATACTCTCTTCGAATACTGCTATCATTCCACATTGTCATTTGGAAACTTTGGACTGTCAGCTGCTTATAACTTTTGAAGCACAGATCTGACCTGTCGAATACTGTTCTCAAATATGTAGTGCAGCTCTAAACATATAATGAAACTTTTGGATTGTATCACAAAGAGTCTTGTGGTTATACCTTGCTCACAAACTGAGTAACTTTTCTGTAGTACCTTAAAAAATTGGTGAACTGGCTATATTTTATTGATATTGTCGAGATGACAAATGTAGTGGATAATTCGAGTGGTGTTATCAGAAAGCCAAGCAACTGTGAAATAAGACCCTCGTCATTTCTAGCTTGCAGAAGTCTCTGAAGACTGCTGAGGGTTGTTCGTAGGTGTGAAGGTACATGGCGCTTAGAACAAATTTTAGAACAAATTGTCCAGTAAAATTGACTTAGTGTTCCTGTATTTTATTTTATTATATTTTTTTTTCAGGTTTCTTTTAACACTATATGTATTTTCATTACCTTGTACATTATCATAAGAAGTTGCCGTGCGAAATTTTGGATAGCGTATGTAGTTGATGTGAATGTCATGTTGTGAAAAAGATAACTATAATTTTGTAAGAAGTTGAATATCTTACCATATGGCGACGAGGGAGAAGACAACCAACAACAACGTTCAAGAATAAGTGATTTCATTCATTTTTCCCGGTCGATTAAGTCAGGAATGATAAAATTCACAAATTGTATAGAAACCTCGAAATCTTTCAGTATTGGGAACAGGAACTGCAACATTAACTTCTGGTCTGTAAAATTCAAAAGAATTTGCAGATAGCTCTTTGCTTACGTTATTATCAGTTGAAGTTTATGATTTGTTGAAACTCGAGGATACTCTTCATCGTCAGATAAAATTTGAAAATTGAGAGCAAGAATATTCTGATAAGCCAGTATAATGTTCCTTTTTAGTTTTAGCAGCTTTTTGGGTCAAGCTAGATCAGAAGGTATTTGGACAACAAGAAAGTTTCACTACTCACACTTCTTCGATTCTGTACACATATTCGTATCACTTATTCAATAGCTCACAATTCAATCAGTTGTGGATATTTTCTTCAACTGTGATACGGTGTACACTAAACAGCTTATGGTAAGTATTTGAGAATATTATAATTCAAAACATAAACAAGCTCTAGCTTTTCCTCGAACTGGTCTATATTTGAACAAACAACAAACAAACAACAAATTATCTCTCCCGAGACATCCAAAACAACAATTATAAATAATAATTTTAAGTACCTAGAGTGTGTCTCTTGTTGACCTGCACTGCCGGTTATTTCAATAATTCCTTGTGATTCAATTTTAGCATTTAACTTGTCAAGTGAAAGAATTGTAGTCACGATTATTTATTTTTTTGCAATGCACGTCAATGAGCCTGACTTACACTTTAATAGTCTATTATCATAAACCATTAAAAAAAACATGGTAATTAGAGTCTGAGAATTGATTAAGTTGTTTCTAGCAGTGATAATCCAATCGCAAACAAGAAGTCAACCTGTTCTCCGTCGATAAAGAGTCCCTGACTTAATTACTGGCATTACAAAAACGAATACAAAATGTGTATATTTACAATAAAATCTGATATCAAAGTCTCTGCAGTAGTACTGAAGAAAGTTAATAGGCTGTTGAAACTCATGTGCGGTATAATCATATGATCAAACAATCGTGATTATACGAAGATTTTGTCGAAATAAATAAATTATACATCATCCCCCAAATGAATACTAGTGGTACGACAGATTAAACAGGTTTGAATACTCACTCTGCTTCGTCCAGCACTCAGAACTTAACTGATGCAAGGACGAATTCAGATGCAGTGAGAATACTGCAGTCGCAAAGGAAGATGAAGTCAACCTGTTCTTCCGTGATAGAGATTGGTTGACCTAATTATTCACAAAAAAACAACTGCAAAATTTGTCATACTTATGATAAAATCTAAAGTCAAATTGTTCGCAACAAAAATAAACACAGTTGATATTTTGTTTAAACTCATTCTTGGTATAACAAAAAATAATATGTTTTGTACTCAAATTAAATGTGAATCGGCGTCAAACAGAAATTGAGTGTCTGCATCCCTACTCGATATACAGGGTGTTTTTGAAATTGAAGCAATAAATTAAATGGGGAGTAAAAAATTACAAAACAAAACGAAATGGAAGAATAACTTCTTTTCGGAAAAAAAAACATTTTGGGAGATATTGAATTTTAAAGTTTTCAAAAATTTTTGGTAATCACTGATCAGAGGTCTACAGCATGCGCAAACTGCGCTGAAACACTGCCAGCGGGTGGACACGTTATGGCTTGGAGAATCAAACCAGTACCTCTCAAACATAGGTAACTGAAAGAGATTCCATAAACACTGTTGATTGCTTCAAAAACGAAAATTTTTGCCATTTATGGTTACATTGTGTACACCCTGTAATAATCCATCAACAGCACAGATGTAGTTTCACTCAGCATCGCATTGTGGACTGACTGGCGTGCATGTTTTTTTAGGAATGCAAAGCTCCAAAAATTCCACTGTTTGAAAAGTTGTTAGAGGCAAAATGTTCCTGTCCTTCAACACTTCTTTGTGGGTCCCAAGGAAATCCTTTGAGATCTAACATGTCTCTAAACTACAAAGACAGATACCACAAGGAAAAAATAAAGGAATAACAAAACACTAGAAGAAGAGACAAAGCAAGCAATCCTCACATATCTGTACAGGAGTCGGTTACATTTTTTCTAAACATTGTTTAAGAATATTATTTATTCATTATCGAAAATATACTTTTCAAAAGGATCAAAATTTTATCTGGTTTTTCTTTATTTTTCATTTTGACAACAACAAGGTATATAAAAATCATCAACATTATACAAAGTATACGAAAACTAATCAACATACACCCCACCGTGAAAAATCTCTACGAATTTTAACCTTCTTTATCAAGTTTACATAGCTTGTTGACTGGTCTACGATAAGACCTTATGGATGTCTTGACTTCCACCAGTCTAGTCACTCCATCTTTTCCTGGAAAAGTTGCTACAATTTTCCCCAATGCCACAAGTTTCTAGGTTGGTTTTGGTCGACCACCACAACAACATCACCCAGTTTGATAGGTTCTGTGGTTTTAGTCCATTTTCCTCGTTTGGTAAGGTATTTGCTATTCTTTGAGATCGCATCCAATGTTTTCTCAAATCTACGTCGTCCCGATGAGAAGAATGCTCACCAGGTTAGCAGTAGTTGGGTTCAAGCATTCAGGATCATTCGGATGTCAAGCATTCAGGATCATTCGGATCCAATGAAACGTGGGTTGAAGAACGACTGTCATCTACGTTTTCAATTTCCGCAAAAATTGTTAACAATACTTCCTCTCTGGGTGCTTCTTCGTTCAAAAATTGAACAGAACTCGTTTTACTGATCCAACCAGCCTTTTCCAACATCCACCCATATTGGGGCTACTGGGAGGAATGAAATGCCTTTCAATCTGTTGCTCAGCAAGTTTGCAGATCATCTCTTCGGGATTGAAATTCTTCAAATGCGTCTTCAATTATTCACTGGCACCTTCGAAATTTGTACCACTGTCTGTATAAATTGCCTTTATGGGCCCCCTTCTAGCTAGATCATTCATTGTATAACAATGATGGTACCAATGCATTGGTCCTGCTTCCTCTTGGTCATTGGTACTCTTACTGCCATAACAGGCCGGTTTCATATCGTCTTTCAGTCATGTTTTCCAAAATTTCCAAAGCTCTTGTTGAGTCTAGCATTTGTCATAGTTACTCCAAAGGCTTTAGTTGAGAAGTAATCCATGATGGGACCTTTCAAATTTTCATTTTGATTTTTTTGGCAACATACATGAAACGTTAAACGATTTCCTGCATCTGAAATCTGCCCAACATTCCCATGAAGGACCCATCCCAAGTGCGTTTTCGTAGCAGCTGGACACGTAATAGGACCCTGGAAGACTTTCCTGGCGACCGTCAAATGTATGTTGTCTTGACCGATCAGAAGAGTTGGCTTGGCGTTTCTCATATCTCTTACTGATAATCCCTGAAGGTGATTTTCGTTGAAATAAATACTGTTTGACTAGGTAGCGCCAAGTTTTTGACAGTTCGTGTATTTTTCATCTGATAGATTTCTGCATTGTTTCGGACTTCAGCTATTTTCAGATCAATACATAGAGAATCTTCATTACTCTGGACAATTTTATTGGCCCACTGCATGCAAAAGGTTGAATTTCCTAACCTACTTCTCAGCCATATTCTCATCAATCAATGAAACAATTGATAATTCATCGAATAGAGCAAAAGTTTCAAAGCAGCTATATTTTCCATATAATTTGATTGGTGTAAAAAAATTGTGGTTTGGTTTTGAGGTAAAGTAACAGTTTCAAATATTGCAGAACAATTTCATAATTGTTATTTGTAAATAAAATTATCAGGTTCATTCAAACCAAACCAAACTGTAATAACAGAACTTTCGATTGTATTTCATAAAATTATTGGAACATAGTTCAAGAAAAATTTTGATTCAATCATGAATACAGAAATACACAAAAATGCCTTGAAATGTTCCCGGTTTATTTAAATATGAAATAAAGAACTTTTTTATAGCTCTTTTTGAATCCAAAATGAAATAAAACTAAAAAAAAATTGTTGAATATGTATATTCTGCAAACTATCCTAGTCAACACTGAGTTTTTTGAAATTGCCATGGAACCCTAGAACATCATCATTGGTTAAAGGAGTTGGTCTCAGTCTTTCGTTTACACGCAATTGGTCCAATTTATCAAATCTGTCTTTATAATCAGCAAACCGCTGTTTCCAAATAGCTGAAAAACAATAAGGGTTAACTTTGTCAGTGATATCAAATTAGAATGCCACCACTGTCATTCGTACGCATTTTCATCAAGTTACCATTGATACAAATTACCAACTTGTATAATTGAAAGTGAAATAACAGTTACCATTTAATTCCTTCAGTGACTTTTCTTTTCCACCATAGTCCTTGGGTAATATTTCAATTGGTATGAACTTTGTCATGCCTTCTGCTATTTTATGGAAATGGAACTGAAAAACAGCATAAAGTTTGATTTGTTCTTTTATTTTCGTATAACTTTCAAATTTGAATATACAGGGTGTAATCTAAGTCTTTGCACTCCCGTGAATGACGAATATATTATGCAATTTTCTTATTTTTTGTAAAATTTATATTTACTCTTCAAAATTGGCCCACAGTTTGGAATCCAGGGTATGCAGAACCTTAATGGTCATCCGCATACACCGACGAATTCCTAGTCCCAAGGTCATATTTTTTTTTATTTCTTTCGATTTGATTGGGTGAGCTAGCTGATGATTAGCAACAACCATGAAAGTGGTACGCAGATGTTCCCCCAATCAAAATCGAATATAATTTTTGCTTTGATTGCAAAGATAGTTCTTGGCCAAAAATCTACCTTACAGATATGATTCAGTGGTCGTAGAGGGCGGTAGTGATTTTCTGATGGAAAATTCGGGAATATACCTTATATAGAGACGAAATCGAAAGAACGGATTACATGATCCATTGTTTCGTTATAAATGAATAGATAAATAAATAATCTTACTCTTTGTGAAATCTTCGGATTCATTATCTGCTTCGCTAATGTTATAAATGGCTCAGCTATCGATGGATAGTTCAGGAAATGTACTTGTTTGACATTACTATTGAATGCATTCTAAAAAAATTAAATCAGTTATCAGACGTTATAATGTGTACACAATACATAGTGTGTTTTGGTTACTGCCAATTAGAGAAAGGTTCAACGGAGTGATGTGAAAATATAAGTTTTCAAGAGCGAGATCAGGTTCTGATCAAGACTAGGGAACCATCAAAATATCAGGAGGGTTTATGTGTCAAGAATGCAACAAAATTATTTTATGGGCCAGGATATCAGGAAATGAAAAATGTATAAAACGAATGAGTCGTTTATTTTCACCTGTAAACAGTTGATGATTCCAAAAAAGAGGATTTTCATTCTTTAATCGACAGGTGAAAGTTTTATTCCATCTGATACGAGTAACAGAGTCACCTATTATCCACTGACAGTCATAAGTCATATTATTTTCAGAGACTTCAGTCTCAGTCCTCTCAATCCACTAATTCCTAGATAATGCTTCAAGTACCAATTGAATATTTCTAATGTATGACCAAAGATGTATAACTTTGATCGACTTGATACAAATAAAACCCAATTGTAACGATGACATCGTTACAATCTTTGGTAAACCTGAGGATAATTTTGAGACCACTTACATGTGTAGACACAATACGATATTAATTATCACTTTGCTACGATTGGGTGCAAGGTGATACAGTTCTCCCTATTTGGGGGGAATTAAATCACCACTATTGTGGACCCTCGTGCTAGATTACATCCTCACAGACCTGAACAGGAGAGGAATATGTCTCCAGTGCTATGCTGACGATATCCTCATAATGGTCAGTGAGGGTTTGTATGGATCTGATACAATCAGCCCCCACAGATCAACCCACAAAATTATTTTTTCATTAGAGAGAGTAACCTAAAGACCAACAGATCTTATTGCATCTTTAGTAAAAGCTTAAAGTGGACAGGAGAGACAAAATATATGGGGGTTAATCCTACACTCGAAGCTAACCTGGAACAAATATCTGGATAAGGTGCTGACAAGGGCGAGGGCAGCACGAACAGGGGGACACAAACAATCCCTTTGGCCATACAGAGTGATAGTGACGCCCTCGGTAACGTATGGAGCCCTGCTATGGTGGCCAGAGGTTGAACAAGGACAACCAGGTGGAGGCAAGGTAGTTCACAAATACTGGCCATGCAAGGAGTCACTGACAAGCGGCTAGCGCCACGCATGCCATTCTCTAGTGAGCATGCGCCTAACTCGAATTAAAATAATTTACAACATGCGGATCATTTAATGGCATGCAAGCTGGTGTTCAGATGACAATACAAGAAGGCAAACTGAGCTGAAAATGCGTAAATTTGTTTTTTCACTCGCAGTTGACACACAAACCTAAACTGAGCACGCTAACCTACCTAAACAAACAGCTGCTGTACCTGACGTGACTAACTTCACCTAGACATAATAACAATACAAAATTATTGCAATTTAAAGACCAATAATCAATATTTGGAGACGGCAACCATGGAACAGCCATATGGAGCGCCCATATTCCTTCATATTTGGAATCTACTGAGCATGCTCCGAGTTTGGTGCATGTTCACTACAAAGTTGCAGGCGTGGCGCTAGCCGCTTTAGGGTCACTACTACTATGTGCAGCATATCTAGAAGGAGCCTGGTAGTAATTTTGAACATTCCTCTTCCACTTTCGCATATTGATGATTATGATGTGAAGATGTGCAGCATATCTACAATTAGCCTGGTAGTAATTTTGAACCTTTCTCTTCTACTTTCGTTATCGATGATTATGATGACGACGACGTCGACGATGACAGAATTAATTTACCGGCTATCGAGGCAACTCTCCGAACAGAGAACGAACACTCTTAGGAAGGTACACGAGATAGACCTGTCAGTGGGAAGCAGATAGGTTCTACCTGCACTTCAGCTGAAAGCCAGCCCTCCGAAAAATAATAATAATAATGATATCGCTATTTTTAAGAACCACGGAGACATTCTGTTATTCAATTATTTTATAGAAATGACGTTTCAATGACGGAAATAACTAAATATTCAGAATCGTTCTTTTGTTCTGTTTTCATGACATTAGAAGTTACCCCGATATAAGTAGATGTTTCTGCAGTATTGGAGTATATTTGCTGTTCACCATGTATTTTTATTAATAACAAACCTCTAAAATTGTGGAGGTGTTTTTCAAAACACTTGGTGTCGCTTGGGTCAGATGACCCATCTTCAGATTCTTGAAATCGTAGACTATTATATCTCCAATTGGATAATCTTCATGCATTCTCAGTTCTGTTACATTGTAGGTGTGTGCAAAAAAGTTGTAAATATTGAAATTTTCCGGATTGCCATCAGGCAAATGGAACATGATCACTCGATGGCCGTCCTTTGTTGATTTTGGCAATGGTATGAAGTACCTGCAACAATAATTTGGTACATGCAAGTCAAAGTGATGAAATAAATCAAAAGCATGCCAATAAAGTAGCTGAAGGTACAAAAATTTTCAATATTTTATTCTTCAAAACAATATCATACATATTTTGTAAGTTCTTTTCATCATGCGTTCAAATTATATTGTTGTAGAGTAATCTTGACGCATTTGCCGTGAAAGAAAAATTTTATATATTTTTGATTAGCCTAGTGAAATTTGATGCAATGAAGTATTCAGATTCCGCAAAAATATATATGTGATGATATTATCAATTCTATTGGCCGAAGTTTCATTATCGAACAACCATCATCAAACTAATTTTTTTTACCTGAACGCTTGTCTCGAAGAATAAATGATTTTGAAGAATTTTTTTTTCTGAATTCAATGATTGTCACTGTATCTGATACATAATGAACCATGTATGGTACATCTTTGAATTAGAAAGGAGGATACTTTAAAAATCTACATTCATTAAAATAGGACCCTATTCACCAGAATGGGTTCAATATCATTATTATTTTCTATACACCTGTGTACCTACATTTTATCCATATCCTCTCGCATATGTGGCGATAAGGGATGTTTGTTTTCGAAATATTCTGGAAAAAGGCTTCTCATTGTGTAGTACATGTCCAGCTTCTTCTTAACGTTTTCGATGCTGAATTTATTGAATATGAGAAAAGCTGTGAGCACATGATCATCTGCAAACACAAAAATATTATTTCTCTCTTAATTACACAATTGAATATTTGCAGACCTTTTGCCGTAGCCAATGAAGTTGCACTTTATCTGCAATAGAGTATTCCTAACTTCATTGAGTCATTTATTATTTAACGAAAATGTGTAATAATAAGGGTGATTAAGAATCGAAATAATTTAATGCGCTATGTCCGATTTCTGCAATCGTATGTCATCAATTCCAAAACAAGTAATTCGGAGCAGGAAATTCCAAAAATTAAATCAAACATTTTGTGGTAAACAGTTTGAAGTAGGCCGGGATAAGTATTATTCCAACTGTATTCCAAAATCAATCAATCAATCAGATAAGTAGTATAGATAGAATAAACTTTTGATATTTTGGATATTTCTATTTCTTGAACAGAATTCACGCCAAAGGTTCCAAATATCAAGTCATTGGATTATTCGAACAAAATATCTGTGAATAAAATAAATTTTCACGATATGAGAATATGGTGAAGAATTCTACAAACAACGAGTATGTGAGGGAATTATAAGTATTCAAGTCAAGGTATTGCTCGATTCATTGTAAGTAGAATAAAAAACAAATTCAAAACTGGAAACACGGTCATGTGAGAAATAACGTCGCAGAAGGTCGTCTTGCAACTGGTAGAGAGCATTGCGATTTTTTATTATCACTACCACAAGAAATTCCCCAGCGGAGATATAACAGCAGAACATTTAGTTACTGAAAAATCTACTGTTCTTGAATATTTAAAAAATGTTGGGACACCCTTTCAATTATTACCTTCTCTTCCCTAGATCTCATAACATGTTTCCCCTTCTCTTATTTATCAAAAAAAGATAAGAGTTGACAATGTTAACCTGTAGTAGATAATGGTAGAACGACCAGAAACCATTGATCAGTATCATAGTATTTTAACTATCGGTAATCTAATACATAATAATATTACTCTCCTACATGTAGGAAGAAAAAAATGGTATACATATGAATAAAATTATAATAAGAATGTGTACCACTAAGGGTTATGCGGTCACACTAACATACTGTTTTTTAATTTAAATTTAAATATCTTTAAGGGAGGCCCAGAGACTTTATTCCCTTTTATCAAATGAAGGAAAAATGTAAGTAGCATCACATGGATCAAAGAGTGAAGAAAGAATGAAAGGAGTGAAATGTCGAATTGTCGAGATTGGTCAAAGTCAAATTGACATGGAACAACGACAGGACCAACCACACACACAGAACACAATGTTCTTCTTTTATTGTAGAATTCAATTTAGCTGTTGATGAACCTATATAGGTTCGAAACATGTTGTACTATGATACTGCTCAACTGACCGATGGTTCTTGCGGTCCACCATTACATATTATTAGAAGGTTATATTGAATTGTGGAGACTACTGGGTTGGCCAATTGCACCTCACTAGAAGCAACGGCCAATAAACGAAAGAGAGAGAAAGACTACTGGGTTTTTCTGCATCGTAAAGGTGACAATGTTGTTCAGACGTTTTCGACTATTTGCTCTTCCACCCGATAACAAGTACTGATAATGGTAAATCCCAAAAAATACAATATTATTCTGACAAAACAACCGTCTTGACCTCGCTTTAAGAACAAACATAAAATAATTTATTGCCTCTCCACAAAAGCAAAGGATACATTTCGTTGTCACTTTATTACTCACCAGGTAATTCGGGTAAATGCGGTTGACCTTTGATCCATTCTTTCAAGATGTTAATGTCCTGTTTCAAGTCATCTTCTGTTTTGTTGTTCACTTTCAATGCTAGTTTGAGTACGGTGGATATATCTTCAAAGTAATTCGATTTTGAATCCATTCCAATTATTGTTATCAACCGATTTCTGAAAAAAAGTATGCTCTTCAGATTATTCCTAAAATAGCCGAATAGGAGCATAAAATAAAAATTTGGCAATTAGATCTTACATAATAATAAGAGAACTTTTAAAATAAAAAGAGTTCCTAATAATAATAATAATCATCTCTATTATGGTCAAGTGAAAGTTTACATGCATACGGTCTTGGTGACATAGATTCATTGAACCGTAAAGGGCAAAGTTTATTTTTGGGCATAACCAAAAATATTCTTGCACTCAACCTTTAACCTGAGTTGGTAGGTTGAGCATCACCCCCAAAAACCACCCCCAATACGTACTGTGGCGGTGTATTTCGTTTTTCTCAGAAACCATTGATCGCACAGGAAAGTTTGTGTGTTCCAAAAATGTTCCTTATGAAATTTCAACAAAAAAGGTCTCCATTTTATCCAAGATATTTCGAGCAATAACCAAGTGAAAAGAGGGGTGGAAACGAACCCAGGTCGACTTCCGATATAGAGTCCCTCGAAGTGGTTTATAGCGTTCAAAATATACACGCAACAGGTTTAATAGTCTAGTTAACAAGTGCTTTTTTTGATCAACTTTTTTCAGCAGTCTCCGAAAATTATGATTGAGGTGTCATTCGATTCGGAATGGCATCTAGATGATTTTTGAAAAAAATGAAGTTCTAATTGCAAAAATTGCAAAAGTTATTAACAATTAACTAGAAAAAAAAGGGGATTTAGTTTTTTAAAAAACTAATAAAGATTTTTCAAATTTGAAAAAAGATTCAAAAAGAGGAAGAAATTTCCTGAAAAAAAAATTTGACTTTTGGATTTGTAGGATCAATATTTATAATTTTCCCAGAGGGTTGAAAATACGCCCGAAAACGGGTACTCTGGCTTACGCAAGCCACGTCCTCTTCGGACCTATAATGAATAAATAATTTTTAAACTTATTAAATATGAGAATAAAAAATTGAAAAAAATTCAGGTGCCTACAGGACAGATCAATGAACAATAATCCGTGTTCGAAAAATTTTTATCACCATTTTTCAATAAGTTATCTATCAATTAATTAACAATTTCCATTAACATTAACATTGCAAGTGCGATAATTTTTAAACTATTAATCTGAGAATTTTTTCCTTCCGTGGAGTTATTTCTCAAAGGTCTTAGAATACATTCCCGTTGGAAAAATTAAAAAACTGTTGATTTTCGTTTTGTTATTTATTAACAATTTACTAAGATGAAAAATTATATTGAAAAAAAAATGTTTATCTATAATATTATTATTATTGATCCGTTTTCTCGTGATCAGAAACTACTTAAAAATGATTTTTAATAATTTTTATCTTCTATTGTTTAAATAATTGTTATAAGCAAATGCGTTGTTTATGAAATAATTTTATTTTGCACCTGAATTTTTTCAATTTTTTATTTTCATGGAAACACCCCGTATCTTCCGTAATTATTGAAGTAAAACTCTGTAAATTCTAGAATGGTCGGTAGATAAACCGGCAATGAATCTAATTCTTGCCTATGATTGATCAGAACTACATTACACTGCGCTCCACAACAATTTTTATGTTTTATCGTAAAAATTGGTTGTTCCATCGCGAGTGGTGGGCAGTGTATATCACTCAAGCCAACCCAATTGAGGTGGTAGGAGCATTCTGACAATTTTCATCTGTCCTGAGAGTTCCATCATTCTACCTCAATTATTACGAAAGATGCGGGGGTGTTTCCATGAGAAGTGAGACAAATTCGGATTTTTCAGGACTGAAATGTTTCCAGGAAAAAAGTGTATCTGTAGGAAGTTGGTGGTCCTGATCACGAATCTGAAAGAATTTTGAGCTTAGTTTGCCCCCTAGTATGTTTTACCGTAAAAATGGGTGGTTCCATCGCGAGTGATGGGCAGTGTATATCACTGAGGCCGACCCAATTAAATTGGTAGATGCATTTTGACCATTTTTATTTGTCCTGAGAGTTTCATCATTCTACCCCAATTATTACGGAAGATACGGGGGTGTTTGCATTAGAAGTGAGACACACTGTAGTTTTAATTTTTTCAACGATTGCCAAACACTTTTTTGTCATATTCACCATGCTATTTTATTCCAAATGAAGTCATTCAAACGTTTATTGACTTCAGTATTGAATCGATTTCATAAATAAAAATAATTATTCATATGCAATGTAGGGTTGATGCAGAAAACTTGAGAGAATGGGGTTTTCCTAGCCAAATATCATAATAACCGGTAAGAGGAGAATTCAGTAATATAATATAATCCAATGTGATCAATGATACTGCAATGATACTAGAGTTGCAATGACATATATACCTGACAATAGAGTATGTCAATATAATAATGGAAAGTGAGTTGAAAGGGTTGAGAAATCTGCAAAATAGATAAAAAAGTATTTAACTAAATCTAAATGTTCTTTTGGTATTCGAGTAGATACTCTTCCAATTAACACGCGGTATGTACCTACTTGAAAATGAATTATAGGTCAACCCTCTTGATTCAATTGTAATTGTGATTACCAGTCTCTCATCAATGTATAAAAACGAGAAATCCACTTACCCCTAGTGTTTTCAGTCAGTGATGAACTTCAGAACAAAGAACGAAAAATTATTTTGTGCTGAAATCAACTCTATACACACTGTCCTGCGAAAGACCACAGCAGAACACAGAGTGGGGTGGACTGCAGACGAACCAGTTACGATGAACAAAAAGAAAAGAAATGATACTTGTTCTACCTGTCGTATGTACCACGGCATTGCAAAAATCGTTGCGTCCGCACCAACTGGGAATACCCCAACGTATACAACGTCTTTTCATTGTTCAGGAAACATACATACAAAATGTTGCCTCTCAATAAAAACTATGGATGTGTGGGATTTTCACTTTAATATTCAAAAGAATTTCTTGCCAACTATTGTTTTATTTGGGAACGTTTTTATAAACACCCAGTACTAGGCCAGGGCCGCGCCTTACTATAGGACACCAGCGCGCCGAGCAGGCAGTTATGTCGGAATTGCACAAATCACAAAAACTGAACTAAATAAATGTCATGATGAAAAAAAAAACAAACATCAAATGGTAATGTTGAACATATTCACCTGAAATTTTAATAAACATACATTAAACTCCGTTTCGATGACTGTGATTGAAGTTTGAAGTGTGGAGGAAGTAGTAAAATTCGGGGTTCCACAGGGCACAGTCCTAGGGCCCATCTTATTTTTGATATACATCAATGATTTATTGAAAATTTGCTCTAAATTGAATCTGCTTACAGTTAATGTCGATAAAGCAAAAATTCTATTTGAAATACAACCTCGCTAACGATGGCTTGGTTGAGTTGAAAAACAGCATCTGCTGACACTCCACCTTTTCACCAAATTCCATATTTATGTGGTCTTTTGTTGAATAAAGTCGATTTATTATTATTATTATTATTATTATTATTATGGCTTGACTTCAACTACAGTAGTCTTCTCGACATTCATAGTTTCAACTACAACTATACTTCAAATTTCAAGTTTGAAAGAATATTATAAAGGACAATTTCCATCGCGACGAGTATTGCCAACAATGAAAACTTATACACATTTTTTTCTGGAGTGTTTTAACTTATGTAATTTCTCATGAGCTAAAATAATAATAATACTCCCTCATCAACACCAGTAGATTGTACTCAAAGGCATAGCCTGTGCGGGTACAGGACAACTATTGTAATTATTTGCCATGGCGCTCCGGAACTGATAAAAAATACCAATTCATGGCAAACTGCCATTTCCTCCAACTTTCATTTTCATTTCGGTCGCCCTGGTGATGAATAGGTGGAAAGCAGTTTATTCGATCCGTTTTCAAAGGTCATTACTAGTACTGAAATAATTTCAACTGGCAGTTTAATGGACGTTTTTACTTTACAAAATCTGAAGATAAAACACAAAAACATCTAAAAAAACATCGAATTTTACATTTTATTTTTCAACAAAACGTTATTGATATTTATTTAAATGAACTCAAACCATGAAAGGCAATATGAAATAATACTGAATGAAAGTCAATATTTCATCCGAAGTAGAAGTTGAAAATAACAATAACAACATGACTTGGCCTGATTTTTTCGCAATTGCTTCAATTTTCTTCTTGTTGAAACAGTTGCTGACCTTCACCTGCGAAGAATCTGTGGAGTACAATCTGTTTCATCAAGTCTTTACGTGAAGGTAATACTAAATAACTAGTAATTTAAAATGTAAATTTGCAGTACGTTTCATACCAAAAATATAATTATGCCAAGGTGTAGATAAAAATGAGAGGCTCTTTCCACACAAAATAAAAGACGCAAATGGACTATACTACTTTTTATAAGATTGTTCGTAAATGAAAACCACGGTTTTCGCCTTAGCAAAATTGCTTCGTAGAATTTTTTAAACGAGAAATAGTGAAAAAAATTACAACTTTGTTGGTTTCTCGCAAATATCCCTAAAAGTATTGAAATAATCGTTTTCAAGTCAATGGAACTTTTATAGAGAATTATAAAACCTATAAAACTGTTTTTTTAGAGACAGGATTATACTCTACTCAGCTCTCCCCGATAGTTCCCCCACTACTGCTCCTCGACTATGCCATGAACACACTTTCAAGCGTTTAGAGCAACATTCAGTGGCATTTTCCACATTTCCCACCTCTCAGATGAAAATCCAAAATATTCAAATCATAGTGATGGATCTTCCAAATGCCGATCACAAAATTTGAATATGATGATTTCTTTCAAATCTGCGCATTTTGCAAGATGAGCCCTTGAATTGTTTATAACGCGATTAAGCAAAAACTATACATCATCTGACAGAAGACTTCTTGCGCAGACTTCTTCCAAATCAACGTCCCCAAAAAAAAACAATCATTTCAAAAATGTTTATTACCTCACATAGTATAAAAAAAATATAATCATGAATATATAATCATGAAACCGTTTTATCTGCCTAGATGAGTCTAGTCTACATCAAGTTTCTTGAAATTTCCGTGGAATCCAAGTATTTCGTCGTTAACCAGTGGAGTGGGCCTCAATTTTTCATTCACTCGCAACTTTTCCAATGCATCGAATAATTCCTTTCGTTCTGCTAATTTTTTCTTCCATAGTACTGAAACAAATAGAAAATAAAATATCGGGTGAATATCTCATATCAATTGTGTAAAATTGAGCCACGCTGTGATTATTATTACTTGGGTAAATCGAAAATGGGATATCAGTTTACTAATGCCGACTGATGAAGGGGAACATACTTCTTGTTCTACTTGCAAAAATAAACTTGGGTCTCAGCTCTATGGAATTCTACTGTAAATATGTAATCTTTTTTTATTCCATTCCTCTAGACCCGATTAAATAACATTCAGTCAGTCAAACGAACAAAGTTCGAAAAGGGTGCCGAAGAGATTCATCTGAATAACAAAAATGATTTCGACAAATTCGAAATATCTCCGCGCCAGGAAGTAGAAAATATCTGACAGAAAACAACTACTGGACCTCAAAACATATGTCATACGTATGCGCAATATTCCTCGAAGAGAATACTATCGCAAGTGGTAATTATAATAAAACAATGAATATTACTATTGGTTGGTAATGAACACATGCATATATCTATGTTTTTACAATGAGTCAGTTGCAACGCCATCCTCAGGTAAAGCTGAAAGCACTCTTCGGTAGCACAAACTCCAGGGAATGTCCTCGTTCCCCTTACGAAATCATCTGAAATCATTCATTATCCAATATTGATTTTCTTTTCATCGTGATACTTCTTCTTGCTTTCTTTTTGTCGCCGTTCCTTCTATCTTGGTGTCTTTTGTCTTTTTCACAACCGCCGTTCCTCCTTCTCTTGTATTGTTCTCAGTCGCCGTTCTTCGTGCTCCATATAGGTATTTGTTCGTTCATTATCATCATGGCTTTCAGCATCTTTACAAACTTCACTTTTATCCGGCTGTTATTCTGTATCAGTCATAACTGCCGTACTATACTATGTAGCCGGTAATTCTGGAAACTGCTACGAATCTCCTTATGTCCTCTCAAATTGTTTTCATAAACTACTTCTATCCACTCACTACTGTTGCCAAACCAATTGTTACAAATTTCTTGGGTTCTCTCAAAACTTGTCTTTTCCAGGTATACAACTCAACAATCCAAGAAAAAGAAAAAACCAAATATCTCTTGGTGAGATGTCTAATGACATTTCAACCAGATATCTTTGGTCATTTTAGTCTTTGGTGTATACAGTGTACTTGGTCAGACAACAGTTCAATATCCAGAATAGTGTGAATACCAACGACCTTAACTTTTCAGCAAGATTCAAAATTTGGTTTGAATTCTTGATAAGCTACAAGTCTATGTTCCAATGTACTAATATCCATTTCTCTGGTATCTGGTATCAACCAATAGGTTCATCGAATTTAAAAAGGGCATGAGGATTACGGCTCTTATATTCTTTTTTCCATAGTTTGCTGAATGAGTCTCAGATTTCCAGTACTACTATTTTCAAATATAGAATATGAATGTGATGAATATGTACTTACCATTTAATTCATGTAGTGACAATTCCTGTCCCCCGAAATCCTTTGGTAATATTCGGGATGGTATGAAATCCAAGAGGGTTTTCGTATCTTTATGGAAATGAAACTGTAAAAAAAATTGAATCATATTCTAGAATGTAGAGATTATTCAAAACAAAGTCGATTTGAATTAACCGAAGCACAACTAGTCAACTTACCCTTTCGGCAATTTTTGGTTTCACCAGTTGTTTAGCTAATGAAATAACAGGTTCCGCGTATGATGGGGTGTGGAGAAAATGCATTTGCTTAACATTGCTATTGAAAACTCTCTGAAAAAAAAAAGTTTATTTAGGCTTTATCATTGAAGGGTGAACGTTGGTAGAAAAATTTTTGGCACTTCTTCAAGATGAAGAAAGAGATAATGAAAAACTGAACTTCTCTGTACGAAGACCATTATTGTTAATGTTATTCAGGATATTTATGAACATCTGCAACCAATGAATTCAGACTCTCCAGCCCTTGTGCAATTTGGAGTGCAGCGCAGTGCACTGCAGTGGCGTCCAGACCCTTTGAAATGAAGAATTGAATTACTCAAAAGAATCAGATCTGAAGATAGCATATCTAGAAAACCTGTGGTGCTACTGATGCAATGAAAACATGTACTAGTTATTCAAAACTAATGAAACTAGGCTTTTTTGGTGCTGAAGAGTACTAACTCCTGTCGTTTGTAGGACCCTTCAATGCTCGGAGAGCCTCGGCTCTTATTTGACAACCTACCCGACAACCTGCAACTGAATGCCATCTGCTATTTGCCAGGTTGTCCTACGATAACTCCAGCATCCGCCATCTATAATTATATAGCTATTTGTATTACTAGGGAGGAAAGTGCCACTTTTCCTCCTGCAGGATGTAGTTTACTAAACATTCAAGGGAGGAAAAGGCACTTTACTCCCATGTAATACTTACATATGATTTTTTCTCCTGCCCACTTAGTGAACCTTTTTTTGTAAATTCAAAACGCATCAACTGCTTTTGTCTGAAACGGACCTATATATACTTGCATGATGGAAAGTATAGACAATACAGTCATGTCCATCTGGGAATCAGCGGTGGTGCAATGACTAGCGTCTTGGGCTTGTAATCCGTAGGTCCCGGTTCAGTTCCTGGCAATTGCAACTTTTTTTTTAAACGTTATTTTACTTTTTTCTTGTTAGTGATTTGGATAATTGGACATTTAGATAGCTTATGTGCCTAGTTGAATGAAGTGTCGATCATATTTCTGTTGAATTTGATTGCATAAAATTTTGACGTCTCACCTGAAAAATCGTGGTAGCTTTCTTCATCATAGTAGGTGTAGCTTGAGCATACTGCGACATCTTGACATTTTTCATATCATAAATTAGAATATCCCCTAAAATACAGTCCTCCCGCAATCTCATGTCGGCCATGTTATAAGTATGTGCGAAAAAGTTCGAGACATCGTAGGGTCTATGATCCTCTTCGGCTATTCGAGCAACAATCACTCGATATCCCTCTTCTGTTGCCTTTGGTAGAGGCAGGCAATACCTGAAAGAAATCATATTACATATGAACGGCATTTCAATGATACTGATACACTGTAGCATTTATTTTTTCTCACTGTAATCTCCTTTTTTTTATAAAAAGGGTATACATTTACAATCTTAGTATTTGGGATTGGGACACATGTATTTAATTTCCTCAACCTACCACCACATAACCAGCCAGTTATAGGTATCACAGCTCACTAGGTGAAGTATCTATAGTCTATTTTCAAGCTGTGTGGTGCCCAACCAACAGTTCCACTTCCACCTTGAAAGAATTTTGAATGTTAAGTACCCATAATGACTCTTCTCTAGAATTGTTTATTCATCAAAAATCAATAATTTGAGCAACGATTTTTTGAGAAGCATTCACAGAAGAAAACCTTTTGGTGCATTCATGTTTTCAGTGCGACTATTGCAAATTTCCTAAATCATTTAGAGTATCCAATTTTTTCATATATTGCCCTAGGGAGTAAATTTTGAAATTGTATGAAAATTGTGGTCTGACGTTGATTTTTACGAATAGAATACTTTGTTCGTCCATACCGATATCAGTACTAGAACTAGCAGTGTAATTTTTTCCGAGTGACATTCCTAATGTAGAAAATTTGTATAAACATTTTCGGTAGGTTCGTTTTTGTTTCGCACACTCGCGTTTCGTACACCTCAACAATCCTCCTAAAATGTTCTTGTTTTGTACATTAAATGAATTAACCCATTCTCGACTTCTTGTTATGGTCTCCATTACCCCAACATGCTGCTAATAAGTCCCGACAGCAAGTTTTTATTATTTTCCTCATATTGGTTAACAAGATTTTGAAGGCAAGGATTACTATTGTTAACACAGCAGCAAATATGACAAAAAATCACTTAACATTTTTTTGTATGAAATATAAAGGCTGAAAAAAATTACAATAGTTGGATGGGCCTCATTACCCAATACTGCTTGACTCTAATTGCATTTAGTACTCACAATATGTCCATCAGTTCTAACATATGCGGCGACAGTGGATGTTTGTTTTCGAAAAACTCAGGAAACAAGGATCTCATGGTATAGTACATGTCGATTTTTTGTTTGGTATTTTCAATACTGAATTTGTTCATCATCAAGAAACTGGTGCACACGTTTTCATCTGAAATGATATGAATTCTTCATTAAAATTCCTCTATAAATATGACTGAAATTGTTGTTACAATTATATATATAGTTCAAACTTCAGCTGCGAAAACCTATAATGATATTATAAGAGAAAAGGGAACTTCTATCATGTTGGCTAAGTGTTTTTTCTTCTTGCAGGATTAGTTTCTCAGTGACAGCTTAAGGTACGTTTTTCTCCACCAGTCGCAGCCGCCAGTCGCATGCGACCGAGTAGCTGCGACTGGTTCGCGAGGACATTATCAGTGCTTCGTTTATCCACCTGTTTTCCTACCTGCTACTAAGTCGCTACTACCCAAAAGTCATTCGCCGGTCGCGCAGTCGCTAGTCGTACAACATCTGCGAGAGCAGATTTACGACTAATTCGCTGCGAATTTATAATGTTAGTGTGCACTCTTCCTCTTCGGCCTGATAATCAAGTAACACCAATATAACTGTTTCCTCAGAAATATTCATTTTGGGCTTCTACATCGGCTACGACTGCCAACTCTTCGCACTAGAGAAAACATATGTACTGTATGGCTTGTGCTGGCGAACGAGTCGTAGCTACTTGGTTGCGGTCTCCAGTCGCATGCGACCGTGGAGGAAACGTACCTTTAGACAATACTTCTGAGGATGCTAACGTTGCTGGCGAAACGCGCGTCGAGTGCGTTTGTTGGTGTTTCATAAAGTTTCTATTTCTTGAATTTCATTCATACCTACGTTCCAAATATTCATGTATTCGATCGTGAGTCTTAATGGAAATAGTAAGTATATTAAATGACGAGCATAGAACAAATGTCATTTCTCACGAGTAAGGAATTTGCAGCTGAGCCGTATGCGAAGTACGCTGCAAATGTAATCATCAAACTTGGCGAGTGCTAAGTGTTTCTGCACGTGTTTCGCAAAAGACTGAATAGTAATTATACCTGCCATAAAAAATGGTCACTGAAAATGCTTGCATGGAAGAATACTGTACCCTGCAATATAATTGTGGTTGGTAAAATAGCGAAATGGCTCACAGAGGAGTTTGAGAATCTTCTAGTGGCACAAATACGCTTAAGCGTAATAAATTCACTAGAATTTGTCGACCAGATTAACATCGTGAAACTGAAAGAAGGAGAAACTTCGATATCTTTTGATGTAAGTTATTTTGATGTAACATTGAACTATCTGAGCGAGTTACTGCTAACAAAGAGGTTTCAGTAACGAAACAGTCAGAGAGTATTCAAGCCTCACCAGACTCTGCATAAGGCAGAATGGCTTTCAGTTCAATAACTGCTTTCACGAACAACTCGAAGCTATAGCTATAGGTTATCATCTGTCTTTCTTCCCAGCCAATTTGTCCATCAGTAAGTTTGAGATGGAAGCAATGGAGAGCCTTAGCTATTTCCTTAGGGTTCGGGTTAGATATGTGGACGACGTATTTGCTATTTTTGATACAAAACAGGTCGACGTAGACACTTTCGTTTCAGAATTGAATAGCCAGTTTCAAACCATATTGTTCACGTATGAATTTGAAAACGAACAGTTGCTATTTCCAGATGTATTAGTAATTAGACACGGCCAAAATCAGCTTGAATTCGATGTCTACAGGAAGGACACAAGCACACTCAGATACATTCCTGAGAGTTCTCATGAGTGCATAGGTACAGCACACAATGGTGGTATTGAATTTTTGGTGAATCAACTCGTGTCTGAGAAAATGATTATTGGGGAAGTGGCTGAGTCGAAAAGTTATTCTGTGGACTTGGTGGACAAACTGAGTGGGAAACATAGATTTAAGAAAAGTCTCTACATAATATATAACTTCTGCATATATCGTTCATACTTCAGCTGCAAAAAACTATAATAATATTTCAAGAGAAAAGGGAACTTCCATCATGGTGGCTAAGTGTTTTTTCTTCTTCTTTTAGAAACATCAATATGGAACAAGTATAAAAAACTTCGCATAAACTGCAACAAATCTTGGGTATTCCCAAAAATAAGAAGGAAGAAAAACAAAACTCGGGAATTTATGAGATTAGCGGTAAAAACTGCGAGAATAAGTATGTGGGTCAAACTGGAAAGGACAATGGAAGTACAGTTCAGAGAACACATTGATCATATCCGATTTTTGAAAACAGAAAATTCGAGTGTGTCCCAAAATTCTTTGGACCACAATCATCGATTTTACGACACAAATTTGAAATTAATTAGACTGGTTCATAACCGCAGAATTCTCGATGCATTCGTGTGAAAAGAGTATGAGTGCCGATAAGGGCCCAATTCTATTTTTTTTAAGTTTATAGTAAAATAAACGTTTTTCTCTCCCATAACTCATTTTTGCCTATTTTTTTCATAACAAAGTTTTTTATTTTTCAATTTTTATCATTAATTATTTTTTTCTACGTTCATGCAAAAAACAAAACTTTATTGAACTATATTCGGTGGAAAAACTGTCTCTTTATTGCACTCATCTGTCATTGTACTATAGCGTTCTGTCATCATGACAGACATAAACTTTCAAATCGACGCTAAATTTAGCCCATTTTTTGTGAGATTGTATTACATTTTAAATATTTGCATGTTTCATCATATTCATTATATAATGGACTATGAAATTACTAGAAAATGTAATTTGTTAAAAATAAAATTATTTCCTTCGACTATCATCTGAACTACACAAAATGTTTTTGAATTACTTTTAGCAGATAGATTTAAACAAACAATGTCTTCCTTACAGTTTAGTGCCACCTAAATGAATCATTTTCTGGTTTTTGCATGAACGTAGAAAAAATATTGTATGAAACTCGTGCAAAAAGAGTTTATTGCACTCGACGTGAGTATACATAAACACCTACTTTTTGCAATTCAAACTTTGTTGGCGAAACGCGCGTCTAATGAAAGTTACGTTGTTTTGATGTAGCTTTTATTTTTTGAATTGAATTCATACCAAAGGTTCCAAATATTCATGTATTCGAAACATTCTGTAGAGTCTATAATTGCACCAAATAATACATTTATAGCAGCAACATCCGGTTTTTATCGATTGAATGAATTAGCAAATTGTTATTTAGTGTTAGTTCAAGCTCATGTGTTGAAAACAAACCCTGCATACTTCAAACTATCTGTTATACATAAAATCAACGTACCCGGAATTTCTGGTAGATGTGATTGACTTTCTACCCATCGCCTTAAGATCTCGACATCTTCTTTCAAATTTTCTTTCGTTTTTTTGTTCTGCTCCAATCCCTTTTCTAAAATGCGGGGTACGTCCTCAAAGTACTGTGATTCGAAACTCATTCTAATTTCAGCACTAATTCCACTGGTAAACTAAAAGTCTTCAACTTCCTGGTAAATCTGAAACTAGAAAACAAGTTTTCAGGAGAATATCAGAGGTATTATTCTTGTTTGGAATGTGATCATGTGTGAAAATGTGCGGTCCTAAAGTAACGCGGATACATTCATTTTCCATGTTATTAGCATTTTCAAGAAAAACCCTGAAACACGTCGATTTATGTTTTCAAAAAGACATTCTGTGACTTCCACCCCCCTCAGAGTGACAGCTATCAACCAATTTTTTTGAAAATAAATTTGAAAATTATGTCAATAAATCAACCCACCTTTTCAATTTAACTTTCATCAAAATTCTGACTACATCACTGGATTCAGAATACTCCGAAATACATTTGGTCAGAATTTCATCGAAATCTCTTCATAAATTTTCAAATTTTATACTCATATAACTTTTTTATTGATCGACGCATTCTTACGAAATTTTTACATAAATTACTTGAAAATGTCGTGAATCCAGTGAAGTCATCAAATTCTATTTAAAAAAAATCGTTAGTATGTTTTTTTGGATTTTTGACCTTGAAAAAAAATCGAAGTAGGCCTTGAAATTTTTATTTTTATTTCGAATTCATGGCACTCAATTAGAACTATTGATGCTCTATCTATTGAAAAAAATAACTTTTGAATCGGATAAAACATAACATTTTTAGAGAGGTAGCCCACTTTCAAATGGGTCACTCTGTATGTAAAATATAAAAAATAATGTTCTCCTTGAAAGTCGGAATCATTACAGAAGTACCGGTAATTACCTTCACAATTTATTTTTTTTACTCACATCACTCATTTTCTGTTTTAAAAAATCATTTACCGAGGAATTCAACCGTCGAGTCCACCTACTGAATACGGACTGGCTGGTGTTAATTATTGGAAAAATATGATTTTTATAAAAATAATCAATTTTAATTTCACTCATTAGTATCGATAAGAGGAATATAACATGCAAATAATTATGTCAACTGGAGTAGATTCGAAACAAGGACAAGCAAACAATATCGCCCAGGTATATATCATTTTAAGGATTTGAAAACAGGATTTGAGTAAATTTTATGACGTCATAAACATGGTCGATCGGCCATATTAGGACGTCATAAAATGTATTACCTCAACATCTCATTTTTTCAGAGCCGTATAATAAAAATAAGGAAAATTTAGTGGTTATATTGTTGGACAAATTGTTTGGGCATTCTGGTTGTCCCAAAAGTTTGCGAGGACCCTAAAAAAAACGCCCCGCTACCGAGAATGGCCGAAAATTTTATATTGTCAAATTCGACATGAAGAACACATATACGGAGTATAAACGGTGAGGTAATCCATTTTTTCCCCGCTATCGGGACCGAGGCGTATATGCTATGGACAATAAATACTCTTGAAACGTGACATAAATTCATCATAAATAGGTATTGTTTTTTTGTTTGAAAAACTCTGCCAGTTCCGTCTCGTTCGTGGTAGTGGTCGGACGTGTCGAAGTGTGTCCGATCATAAAGATGGCACGAGGATACCGCATGGGGGCGGGACTCAATTCTTGAATAATTCAATATTAGTTTTTTATTATAAATATTCATTTTTGTGTGACGTTATATAACTACTTGTGAAAGTTTCCGGTTTCCTGGCTATCTACGCGAGTAACCAGGCTCGATGGCAACGGATTTGCCGTAACCAGGGTCCGGCTATTTGTTTCATTTACCATTTGTATTTCTACTTTCACCTGATTATATAATAATATGATTCAATAATTACCTGATCTGGAGAAATTGATTCCGCATAGGAGTCAGAAATCCAAAAAACTAAGCTAAGAAGAAGAAGAAGAAAAACTCTGCATTTTATGAAGAACTGGTATTACTTGGTAACGCCTTACATGAGGTAGACTTTACTGGTACTTGAAATGAGTATGAAAGAGAACACTGTCAGTGACGTAATTAGTAAGTAGTAGTAGTCATGCCGACGTGCTCTTTTTGCAGTGCAATTATCGCTCCGCAGTGCAATTACCGCTGTAATTTTTCGATAATTGCATTCCTCTTATGACAAATATTATATAGGAGGGAGATATTCGTTCGGATCATTTCGTCAATATTTTTCCGTAAAGAAAACTAATAATCACCATCTTTTTTATATTATCTTTTCTGTTTGCAAGTCATCGACCATCGAATTTATTTTAAAAATGTTTATTACTACAAATAGTATAAAAAGAAATTTAATTTAAGTCATCACAAAACCGTTTAATCTGTCTAGATGAGTCTAGTCTACATCAAGTTTCTTGAAATTTCCGTGGAATCCAAGTATTTCATCATTAACCAGGGGAGTGGGCCTCAATTTTTCATTCACTCGCAACTTTTCCAATACATCGAATAAATCCTTTCTCTCTGCTAATTTTTTCTTCCATAGTTCTGAAATAAAGGAACAATTGAAATTACAGGTAAATTACTCATATCAGTAGTGTAGCGGAGTTATTAGTAAAATCATATGATTTCTCATCTGAAACAAGAGTATTTCAAAATATTATCGAATAATAAGATCACCAAATTCAGCGAAGTTGAAAAAAATCACAATGAACCACTAACCACCGCAAAAAAACAATTTGCTTTTCAAACTCAAATTCTTTGTTTGTCCCCCCATCACCTGATCACCGCCATGTTGTGACGTTAGCTGACAGTGCTCTATAGTGGTATAAAAATTAAACAATAAAAATTATTCTCCGTTTGCTTGGGAATGACCACCTGCATATATTTCAACCAGATACTCACCATTTAATTCATATAGTGACAATTCCTCTCCCCCGAAATCCTTTGGTAATATTCGGGATGGTAGGAAATCTAGGAGAGTTTTTGCATCTTTATGAAAATTAAACTGCAAAAAAATCAATTATATTCTGTAGATGAAAATAGTCGATTTGGATTTAACAAATTACAACTACTGAATCTACTCACCCTTTTGGCAATTTTTGGCTGCACCAACTGTTTAGCTAATGAAAAAATAGGTTCCGCGAATGATGGGCTGTTGAGAAAATGCAGTTGCTTGACATTGCTGTTGAAAACTTTCTAAAAAAAAATTAAATATCAGTTCAATCGTAACTACTTATCTAATTCAAAATATTTTCATTCGTAGTACCACTTTGTTAATATTTTAAGTTCTTGAACTAATTCAATCAAAAGAGTACCAAAGTTTGATTTTATTATAGAAGGAAAGGATGTTGGGAAAAATAAGTTTGCCAATTCTTCAAGGTGACGAAAGGTATGAAAACTGGACTTTTCGAGTTAATCTCGATACAACTACAACCGACAAAATAAATGATGATATTTACAACCAATGAGTTTAAGGACTCCAGCCCTAGTGCCGTTTATACTTCCTGTAGAGGGCTTCGATAGCCAGAGCTCAACTACTGGAGAAATATTGATTTTCAACTCATGGCAGAATGGAGAACAGCAAATTCCAGGTTGGTATGGCAAAGGGAGAATTGAGCTGATCTAAGAAACCGGCGATTTGTATAAATAAAAAACTACAGGCCGATAAAAGGCTTGAACGCATACTATAAGATGTTCACCCGCATCTTGTGCATGAGAATAAACACCGCAGTTGACCACGTGTACGAACGGATATATGAGAACAGAGAGTCAAAGAAGGGAGTCGCTGGCTAGAGAGTCTTGTGACGGGCTTGAACTGGCTTTAGGCGTAAAGGGGAGACAAGTACATGAGGAAAAGAGTGCGGATGACAAGACGGCCGCACGCAGTCAAAGCTGATGATATCGTGGCCCGACAGGGCAAGGACGCTCAAGATACTGAAGCTGAGCCGCAAATGACTCATCGACTCTTGGTGGGAGTTTTAACTGGCCAATGCGTCCTCTGGCGTCCTCTGACCCCTTATCAGAGTTGAGGCAGACCCACTAAGAGCGGAATGTGGTGAGGAGGAGGACTTCCTCTGCGAATGTGGAATATATGGCAGGCTCAGACACTATATCTTCAGAGCTGCCACTATTGACGAAAAGAAATTGCACTCCTTGCAATGGAAGGATATTTTGGTCGAAGAGGTTCGAACTATCTGCCATGGGATGAGTGAAAATGCCGGGGTTTTGGAAAAAGGCTCACTGGGGCACAGCCACTGATGCTTGCGTTCCCCACCTATTACAATCACCATTAGTACCTCATCGCTTATGTATCTATTAACATCTTTGAGCGGAATAGACATCAGACTTGAATTATATGCCTTGTGGCGTGTTATCCCTACTTTTGGGAGATATGATGACTGTTACCTTTTTGCAACATCGTAGTTTTATGTCGAAGTGCTATGCAAGCCTTGAATATAGGTACGGCATATTCGGAAAGATGGGAATGCTGAAAGCGTATCTCCAACGTTTTCATCATTGAATCCTTCATGGAATAACTTCACAGTGATTCAGCGAATTGTTATAATTTCCTAATTCGGAATAGATCTGAGTACCCTGATAATATTTGTGTTGAATTTGATTACATAAAATGTTCAAGTCAAACCTGAAAAATCGTGGCAACTTTCTTCAACATAGTAGGTGTAGCTCGAGCCAACTGCGACATCTTGACATTTTTCATGTCATAAATTAGAATATCCCCTAACATACAGTCCTCCCGCAATCTCATGTCGGCCATGTTATAAGTATGTGCGAAAAAGTTCGAGACATCGTAGGGTCTATGATCCTTCTCGGCTATTCGAGCAACTATCACTCGATATCCCTCTTCTGTAGCCTTTGGTAGAGGTAGGCAATACCTGAAGAGAATCATATTATTGATCAGTAACATACAGTATCGGAAAGATTATATTTTTATTAAGATACAAAATTTGCCCAATGGTTCTTCAGCATGAGTGTTAGAATCACAAGGTACTTTTGTTCAACAGGTTGACATGTTCAGTTTGTTACAAAGGAGGTACTTCAATCTGATTCCATGAGTATACCTACTCTATTTGCATTTTGTACTCACATTATGTCCATCAGTTCTAACATATGAGGCGATAGTGGATGTTTATTCTCAAAAAACTCAGGAAACAAGGATCTCATGGTATAGTACATGTCGATTTTTTGTTTGGTGTTTTCAATACTGAATTTGTTCATCATCAAGAAACTGGTGCACATGTTTTCATCTGAAACGATATGATGACGTCTTCATCGAAATATCTATATCTATAAATATGCCTGTTCCAGACTTCATCTAATAAGCGGAATCCCTTCAATTTCTGTCATGACAGCAATGATTGATTACAAAAAGCATTATTATAATTGTGTTGTTAATAACTGTTTCAATCAAGGTGATTATTATTGTGGAGTATTTATATATTGATTTACCTTGCCAAAAAGCACTCGAACTTCTCTTTTATTGAATAAATTTCTTCAACTAAAAATTTTTCCATCAGTAATTTCACTCGAAAAGCTGACTTTAGACAAAATTGCTCGACCTACGGTCTCGCAATTTTTTCATGTCAGTTTTTCTCGTGGAATCACTGATTGGCAGAATTATTTCGTTGCAGAAAGAAATTTATCCGATAAAAAAAAAGCTCTTGTGCTTTCACTGTTTATAAAAGTGGGTGCTCATCGGGTAGCTCATTGAAGGTTATGAAAAAATATATTAGGCTTCTGGTTCCTGAAAAAATATCAATTGTTTCGAAAACTCATCAAGAATAAATGAGTACGTCTGTTTTTCAAAATACAGATCGAAATACAAATCGAAAGCGATTTTTCTTTCAGATACTGTTATGGAAATATCGAAATTAAAATGAGAAAAAATATGATCAGCATCTTTGTTCAAAATCTCTTTCATACCCAAAATCCAGATACCGATTTCATTATATGACAGCGAAATATTCCTACTGAATATTTACCATATTTCGAAAAATAGAGGTTCTTTATTCTTGATTCAGTGATCCAGAGAGCAATTTTCGTATATTTCCTTTCAATTTGCCGTTTTTCTGTGGATTCTATAATTGCATCAAATAACACATTTAAGGGTAAATAAATAAGTACCAACGTCCAGATTTTTTTATTTGACAAAGTACTGTTCGCTAAATTGATATTTAGTGTTACTTTCAGCTCATGTGTTGAAAATACTCGTTGCAAACTTCAAATTATTTGTGTATTTTAAATCAACTCACCTGGAATTTCAGGTAAATGTGACTGACTTTTTACCCATCGCCTTAAGATCTCGACATCTTCTTTCAAATTTTCTTTCGTTTTTTTGTTGTATTCCAATCCCTTCTCTAATATGCGGGGTACGTCCTCAAAGTACTGTGATTTGGAGCTCATTTCAATTTCTGCACTTATAAAACCGGAAAACTAGTTTGGAGGTCAAGTATCCGAAATAAAATGAAACATTCAACATATCGCAGAGTAATCGCAGTCAAAATCACATCCGCGAAGTTCACAAATCAACACGTTGAAATCTAGTGAAACAGTGTTTACTAGCTCAGGGCTATCAGTGAAGATAAGATTAAATAATTTTTAACTCAACTGATAAATCCCAGTTCATACTTTTTATCTAAAGGCGTTTTTAGTTCTAATTATTGCTGGCCATTCGAAACATTGCGACAAATATACGTACGCTCAAAGGACTGTTCCGACGCATTTACATAAAATTAATGTTGTAGACAATGATTCGTGTGAGTGTGGGAAAGTAGGTGACATAAATCATATTTTTTTTAAATGCGAATAACAAGATCTTTCTTTGACAGAGTCTAATTAAATCTTAGTGCGCTCTGCTTTGGTGAGCATATCTTTGTATTTTGCAAGGGTTCGATATGTTTTTCTCTCTATGGATGAAGTTAGGTTGCCATTCAGTTTTTTGGATACATTTTTCACTGAAGAAGTGTTGTCTCCATTAAATATTTTATAAGTGGTGTTAGAGGTCATTTGTTCTAGTTTGTATTCGTAATCTTCTGTATTCATGACGACTGTGGCATTTCCTTCATCAGCCGGAAGTATTTCAATTGTATCATCTGATCGAAGAGATGTTATTGCACCCTCCTGATATGTATTCAAATTACTTCTAGAATTTCATTTGACTCTGTCCAATTTTCAAACCGTGATTCAATTATAGTTTTCAGCGTCTTTCCAGCAAGTGTTGATAATGGAGGCAGATACGTCAACATTTTTCAAAAAGAGAAGTATTCGTGGTTAATTTGATCTTATTTTTTCAGTAGGCATAGGCAAATTCAGTGTAGGATACGTTACTGACAAAAATAAATTTCATTCAAGACAGCAATCTTGTCAACGCAGTAACTTATGGGGCAAATTAATTAATTTGCCCGTCTACACCCAAAAAATCATGTCGAGAATCAGATTTCCTACACAAAATCAAACTTTCAACCAATATTTACTGGTTGGTAATTACCTTCACAAATCGTTCTTTTACTCACATCACTCAATTTGCGATATCACTCAAAATATAATGAAGAATTCAACCGTCACGTCGAGTCCACCTGCTGATGATATACTGACTGGTGTTAATTGATGGAAAATATACCGTTTCAAAATAAGTAATCAAATTTAATTTGCATTTCAATGTTGTTCATTAGTTCGACAAGAATTAGGCCAGTACAATAGACAATCAATTCACATTAATTCCAAAAGTTTTCAAACTTTGGTCAAGTGAATCGTGCATCGACAAAGCAAAAAGGCTCAGTTTGTAACCTTTTTCGTAAGAGGCTGCAAATCTACACAAGTGTTCGGAATATTTTTCCGATGTATCTGTCAAGTTTGCAGAACCTTTGGAATGTTCTGTTATGGTATATCCAAGAAAAACATTATAGGTCGATAAAAAAAATGTTGCGTACACAGAAAAAAATCAAGGTAATTGCAATTTTGACAATCTTGCGTACTTCGGAAGATGTTGCAAATTGAGATTTATTGCCTTCTCTATGTACCATTATCAAAGTTTGAGAACTTTTGAAATTATTGTTAGTTTAGATTTTTCATGTCTATTTCTACTGGCTAAAAGAATATAACATGAAAATTGTGTCAACTTAGATTCTAAACTGTCCTTGGATAGCAAACAATATATTTTGAGTATCTTTTGATGAAACGAAAGAACACTCTTTTGTCTTATCCACTAGATTTTTTATTGTTACGACCGGTTTCGGGTTTTAACCCATTATCAAGTATAAAAACTAACTAATACAATTGAACTCTAAGCCTAGTTATATAGGGAGTCTGCAGGTAGGCTGGATGGAGAGGTAATTAAGAGAACAAGGGTGAAACAATATAAACTTAAACCCTGGAGGTGATGGAAATCACCTGGGTTGTCAAATTTATAAATTCAAAAGTGGAGACCTACACAAATCGAGTTGCTCGTTGAGGGTTCGAAATTTCGGGTTTTTTATTGATTTATTAATTTCCATGGCTTCCAACAGATTCATTGTCTTCCCTTTATTACATGTGTGTAGAATTTTGAGGTTATCTTTACTTATCTTGTGTTTGGATTCTTGTAGATGTTCGTACATTGTTGATTTTTTGTCTAAACCGACGTGTTCACGGAACCATACGTCAAAATTTCTACCGGTTTGGCCTGTAATTTTGACGTAAGGTTCCGTGAACACGTCGGTTTAGACAAAAAATCAACAATGTACGAACATCTACAAGAATCCAAACACAAGATAAGTAAAGATAACCTCAAAATTCTACACACATGTAATAAAGGGAAGACAATGAATCTGTTGGAAGCCATGGAAATTAATAAATCAATCAAAAACCAGAAATTTAGAACCCTCAACGAGCAACTCGATTTGTGTAGGTCTCCACTTTTGAATTTATAAATTTGACAACCCAGGTGATTTCCATCACCTCCAGGGTTTAAGTTTATATTATTTCACCCTTGTTCTCTTAATTACCTCTCCATCCAGCCTACCTGCAAACTCCCTATATAACTAGGCTTAGAGTTCAATTGTATTAGTTAGTTTTTATACTTGATAATGGGTTAAAACCCGAAACCGGTCGTAACAATAAAAAATCTAGTGGAAATAAGACAAAAGAGTGTTCTTTCGTTTCATCAAAGTTATCATGAATTTCCACAAAATAAACAAGTCATCAATCACACAAAATATTTTGGGTATATTTTTTTTTATAATTTGGAAACAGGAAATAGAAATTCAGCCAGTACCGCTCAAATTTCAAAACGTTGAGCGAAGCGATAAAAATTTTCAAAATTCAGTGAATGAAAATCGGAAATAGCCATAGAGATGCACACACAGAAATATTCTTGTCCTAATCCTACATTATGTAGTCGGAAAATATACGGTGTGTTTCTTTCGAAAATAACGAGATAATAAATTCAGTTTGAAAAGTTCCGAATTATGTATTACGATAATTTCCTCTTCAATGTTAAAGTCTTAGCTATAGTGATTTTATTGGTATGCATCTGTAGATGGCATTATTCCAACGTAAATGTCAAGTGGATTAGGATCGAGTTATTGATACTGAAGGGGTGAACAAGGGGTGAACATAGGTTGAAAAAGTGTGCTGATGTGCATGGCATGCCATTTGAAAAGTATTCGACCCTGTAGATTTTTCTCCGTTCATCCTGTATATCCGGCAATAATTTTTTGTTACAGAATCTGTTGTCCAGTACATTTCGGCCTCTGAATCATATTCTGAGCTATCTACACCAGGCTCAATAATAAAAAAAAATGCAATGGGTGTGTGGGAAATTTGGTGTCGAGGAAGAACTATTCGATACGATCACACTAGACCCTTATATATTTATTAATACCCTTTTTGACACATGTCGCCTATCGCACTTTATAAAATATACGCCGAACGTGAATCTGTCATCCCGAAATAAATAGAACGAGTGACATCTGACCTGGCGACCTGGCAATAGATCCCGAAAATATTTTTATTCTTGATCCCGTCACATTCACATTTCACCAGTTTTCTGATAATCAATTATAAAGGACTATACTTCTTTCCGGATATCGAAATATTTCTTCTGCGGTAACATTTTGAAAGTTATTTTTTGACATAAACCTGTCATGGGCATTGCATTTTGATTTTTGGTCGAAAATATGAACAGGATATTCATAAAATCTGTTTTTCCCTCTTTCCAATATGAATACCTCCCAATAGTTTATCTTGAACGATGGAAAATAGCGACTAAAGTTTGTCTTTCATTCGCAGATGATTCCACAACAGATTTTATGAATATCCTATTCATATTTTCACTTTCAGATTTTTTCTTTTCAGTTAGTATTTTCACAATATCTATCCGATGTAGTTCAATGTCCAGCCGGGGAAATAGTTATTTCCTGTCAGATATTACACATTTTTCAGTTTTCATAGAGAATGTTTCCCTTTTCAACATATTATCTTGATATTAGATAATTTTCTTTTTCGTGTGAACTAGAAGAAAAAGAAAACACTAAATTATGGACGACAAGAATGTATAGCTGTAGAAGTCATCAATGTGTATAGTCCTGATACAACTTTCGTTCATATATCGCTTAAATAGAAGTTGATGCCAGCTTACTCAATTTCCTCAGAAATTTAATCATTGCAATGCGAGGGGGAGGATTCTTGAGATCACAGTAAGTTGTTTACTTAAATTACATTGTTTGAATCTCGTTATCTCGTCACCTAACGTACTTATCCAGAGACAAAACAAACATATAAAGCGAACACAATTCCGTAATTTATAATAAATCTACTACTAGTAACTGAGACACAATTCGATGAATTCCAGATGCATAAGCAATCAGTGCGTCTTTTATAGTCCCCCCTCTGTTAACTTTGGAACGGTTCGACGTACAAACATGGGACGAAAACCGTTTTGAAAGATATCAGCCATACTACTTTTTGACATGAATGATGTTGTGATTGCTCGGTAGATGGCGTCGGGAGGCACCTCGACATGAAATTTTCAAATTGCATGGGGTGTCAAGTGTCACAAGGTTGAAAAGATAACTAAATTCTCTTTTCAACCATCTCGGTTGGCTGGTCCACATTTTTATTCCAGTTTTTCAAATTTTTCATTTTCATGTCTGAATTCACGCTAAACTTTCCCTTTCATATTATTTACAGACACCAAACCTAATCAACTTTATGATTTATACATTTCAAATTCACAGATTTGTTGGTCAGTATTTCCAAGTAACAATCCAAGATTCAATTTTTCAATATTCCGTTTTGCAATACGTCCAGGATTTTTTCAAACTGGCTGATTGATAAGCGTTCGATATATACACAAATATAATGATGGAAATTTTTTAATAAAATTGTTTTATTCTCTAAATTCTTCCACATACACAATAATGGTTCCTACATTTGAGTACCAGATTGTACCTGTTTTTGCTAACTGACTTACAGTATATCCTTCTTCTTCCGAATGCCTTCTCACGCTATTGTTTGGGCATGGACTGGAAATTTCACAGTTCAGCTAAGTTTGTTTTTTCGTGTACTAGTCCTTATATCAACTCTTGTTTCGATAAGCAATCGAAAAATAAAACAAGAAACGTGTCGTTAAAACGAGGAAAACACTAATGATCTCTTTCCGACAAACAACTGTTCCGATAAAACGTAGCAAGCCAACAATGAAAAACAATCATCCAGTTGTTTCAACTTCTGAAAATGAAATGAACGGTTGTAAACACAAATGAAGATGCATTAAGAATGTAAGTGTGAATATTCTCCTGTTCTGTTAATCCCTGGACAGCACTAGGAAAGCGCTTGATATCTGAGATAAACGTGTATCTGATCCATTTTTCAAAAGAAGTACGCCTAAGAGAACGATTGCGCAACGAGTTTTAATCTTGTTCTCAGTATATTTTATTCAGGGGAGATAGTTGTGAGAATAACAATCGCAGTTCATTCTGGAATAACATTATAGAATGCAAGGATCAGAATTAGGAACGGTGATTTGAAGGTACATCAACCGAAAAGTACTGCCAGTAGGCCAGTGGAAATAGACATTCAATTCATAATGATCACAAAATTTTCAAACTTTGGTCGAGTGAATGGTACGTCGAAAATGCAATGAGTATCAGTGTGCAACCTGTTCCGAAGTACGCAACATTGTCAATATGTTAATTATCCAGAATTTTGCTGTGTACTTACTCGTTGAGAAAATTCCAAAAGTTCTGCAAACTTGGAAAAGTATTAAATAATTTATTCCATATCACGATGAAGTTGCAACCAATTCAAGAGTTCACATTTTTTATTATGAAAAACTACGGTTTTTTCTTTGATATACCATTGCAAAAAAATTTCTGCAAACTTGACAGGTATATTGTAAAGTTCCCTTAGCAAAAAGTTTGTTAATTTCACATTCACAGTAACGTAGTTGTTATAATTGAAACAGGAATGGGTCAAAACGCTGTGAATTTCCACATACTTTTTCATTCAATTATGTTTTCGATGACGACACGAAAAAGTGGTAATTCAGTTTGAAAACCGAAACTGTATCAATTTTCCGAGACGTTTCGTCAACAACGTTAGCATCATGAGGTGAGAGAAGCTTACAGCTTCTAATTATGTATGTTTCCATGACGCACACACACACATACACACAATTTTTTCTACGCCCTCAAATAGAGGCAGACCCAAAAGTAGTCCTTGGTAAAATACTGCTCTGTTGCATCAAAAGCTTAGTTCCTACAATGAATGTTTTCGTTTGAAGGAAGTCTCTATTATTGTTCCTTCTCTGGTGCACATAGAATTAAATTGTGCCGTACAGAGTGCAACTCTCCAAGGGTTCTTTCATGTTCTCGTGGTGATTAACTCTATTTTCTTATAGTCACGGTTGTGACACTCTTGGCTTAAACTAAATTTCATGCGCTGGAGGAATACATTCAAGTGACCTCATAAACTGGCGAATGACACGAAGAGAATTTCAGGAAAAGCTGAAATCACCTTTCGGCCAGTTTCCATTTCTCGAAACCACACTTTACTTCCAGTTTATTGCTTTCAATGTAATATGTCACTGATTTGGATAGTTCTCTCCCTGTTAATTATATCGCTTGTCAATTCTGAAATTGGTTTTTATTGATTAGCCTGAA
The DNA here is from genome assembly GCA_958298965.1 of Chrysolina haemoptera. Lineage (NCBI taxonomy): Eukaryota > Metazoa > Arthropoda > Insecta > Coleoptera > Chrysomelidae > Chrysolina > Chrysolina haemoptera. Next base: position 5,268,354 of record OY282594.1, read on the forward strand.
AAAAATATGGAAAACGCTCAAAACGTGCAATATCAAGTTTGAACTGAAATAAGGGCAAGGACAATGGCCATTATCAACACACACCACTTCTAAATGAAGACAACTAACCGAACTAGTATGCCAGCAAAGTTAACATCATCAAGAGATGTAAGCTTCTGCCTCCTCATGATGCTCAGCTTGTCAATGAAACATCTAGTAGAATTGATATTGAAATCGGAAATTGATATTGAAAACGTGCAAAATCAAGATTGAACTGAAATATCGTCATGAAAGGCCCATTGTCAACCAACACCACGTCCAAAACGTAGACAACTAACAAACTTTGTGCTGAGGGCTGGGGGCATTCAGTGGATACTAACAGTACTAACACTTTTCGTCTGCAAACACTTTTTGTCTGCAAACACTTTTCGTCTGTAAACACTTTTCGACCGCAAAAGCTTTTCGTCCGCTGTGGTCACTTTGATAAGGCATAGTGACCACAGCGGACGAAAAGCGTTTGTGGACGAAAAGTGTTTGCGGTCGAAAAATACTTGCTTGCAAAAATAGTCGATTTTTCATCCGGAAATTAGTGTTGTGTTTCATACATGACAATAAAAACAATCGATCACATATCGTTTTCATTTACAACAATAGCCTTGATCACAATGAGGTTAAAATAATTTGCCAAATACGCCAATTACGATAAAGATTTCTTCAATAAAATAATCTCAATTGCTTATTTTGTGATAACCTCCACAACTTTTTCTGTAATATTATTGTTTAACCCGGAGAAAAATACTTTTACTCGGATGTCTTGATACAGACTTATCCACTCTGTTAATCAATGAGAGAGACAACCTATAGTATAAGCATCTGCTAGCTTTTATGCATACCATTGGCGCAGCCAGGGGAAGGGCTTTGGGTCTGCAGCCTCCACCCCAAGCCACCAAAGTACTATTAAAATGATTGCGTAGAATACGTGAAAAATATTGAAAAAATTCTAAAACTTTCGGAAGTATTTTTTTTTGCGGTTTTAGGTACTAGGAAGCCGGATCCTAGCGTACCTTTTACATTTTTCGCATTTTGAGACCATAACGAGACACATTCGTTAAATACATATGTATATAGAAAGAAAGCTAAGAAAATTTCCTACAAGAGGATGGTATTGTTTGCTGGCCTAACATTTTGCTTGTAGGTGTTATAGGTGGTTGTGTGTGCTAGGATGCCGGATTTGTGCGATATAATTTTTGTTTTATGGTACACCGTGTATCCGAACAAATTCAAATCATACATTTTCGGAATCAGCATCAAATTTTGAGTATATCGGTGGTAATTTCGAGTGAATCTGATGACCTCGGATTCTTGGCCATTTTCAGGGTATAAACCCTTTGATGTTTTTTCGGCTGAAAATTAAATTTGTGCCAATCGACTTTAAAATCACAGCATATACTAATTTCGTCATGCTGAATCGATTGGCGTTCGCAGAATTTCTCTATCTCGATTCGGTCGTCGGTTGAAAATGTTATCTAGAGGTTGCAGGTGCCGTTTTCCCGCCAAAACTTTTTAAAATTGATTTCTATGTTATATTCGTTAAATTTGATTTTTTTTCTATACGCTGACCAAATTTGAAATCGATTGCTAGTCAAACAAAGATTTGGTAGGCGTTTTTACGAACGTGTGCACTTTGAGTTGGATCGATTTTTAAATTATTCATTTTTAATTTTTCGAATACTGTGTCATATTAAATTGATGGCGTAGGATACGCGAAAAATATTTAAAAAATTCCAAAACTTTTGGAAGTATTTTTCGTTGGCGGTTTTATGTGCTAGGATGTCGGATCCTAGTGCACCTTTTATATTTTTAAAATAAAGAGACACATTCGTTAAGTACATAGGTACATAGAAAGAAAGCTAAAAAAATTTCTTGCAAAATAATGTATCATTCGCGTGCCGAACAGTTCGTTTGTAGGTGTTATTTATAACATCCGGCTGACGAAAATAAAAAGCTCGGGTAACTGATAAATTGTATGTTCAGCCCCCCAAAACTGAAATCCTGGCTGCGCCACTGATGCATACCACCCATTTGACTTCATGACTATTATCGTGTTTATATGTTCAAAAACTTTTAATAAAATGAACTTAAGTTCGACCCACATAGCTGAACATGTAAATTTTTTTCAGGCCTTGACCCCCTCTAAGAAAAATAATTAAAGCCTTTACCCCCAAGAAAAAAATCAAAGCCTTCACCCCCCAAGAAAATAAATTAGCGACGCCCTTGATATTAACAAATGAATTTGCCTGTTTGATTTTAACCAGTTTCAACCACATCACACCATGAATATACCAGGAAGAAATGACGAATATCTATCGTATGAGTAAGTTATTCTCATCATTTTCATATCAAAATAAAATTTCCCATTCATCATGACTGTTCAGAGATTCCACTTCATTTACCGATCTTTCCCAGCACCGTAAATATTTTCAAAGTATCTTTCCCATTCCAATTTTCTTTATCGTTCACATAATCCTTTCGGATGAAAGAAAAGACCGTTCAAACCGAAATTCTTTGTGATTCTACCGATGGGCCAGAATCTGTGAGCGAACATTCATCCTTAATAAGTCCTCCTTTCAGTTACGACTCGTGAAAGGAAGTTGTGGCCACGAAGACTCCTTGAAATCAACGATTCAATGAATATTTCCATTCGAGAATAACACTGGAAATTTTTTGAAAACTGGAAGAAAGAAAGGTAGGTCTTGACCCGGTTTTTTGAGTATTGAACTTTTTACAGTCGCTAATGAAAAGTGTGGAAGAGCAAATGAATCCATTCACACCGAAAGGGATGATGTTAGATGTTAGATGTTACAAGTGAGCTGGCCCCTTGGCCTAATCCACTGCGACCTTTTCAGATCTATTGTGGAGGCTCCGATTGCTTATAGCACATCATCTATCTTCGTCCATTTCATCAGACTGAGCAGATTTGATAATGGCCTCTTGAGATAGCTTTCCGCTCTTGGTTTTTCATCTCCAAGTTGTAAAAACCACACCCTTGCTAGTCCTTCGCACTGGCACATTACATGTATTGCGGTTTCCTCTTCTTCCTGGCAGAACCTGCAAATTGCTTCTTCTGCCAGACCTATAATATTCATATATCTGTTAAGCCGACAATGGCCTGTCAGCAGACCTACTACTTGTCTGACGATCCTCCTTTTATAGCTGAGGAGTTCCGTCGTGAATTTTAGCGAGCGTCTTTTGATGAACTCCTTGGCCTGTCTCAATCTTGGTCGGGTTTCCCAGCACTCTTGAGATTTGTTTTGTACCCACTGTTTGGTGTGGGCTTTTGTGGTGTATTTTGCTACGCTGCAGAAGGGTTCCAGCCCAATGAGCGCTGCCGAAGAGTCTTCTCTGGCTAGTGTGTCGGCCCGCTCATTGCCCAGGTGTCCCTCGTGGCCTGGCACCCAAGCTAGGGCCACATTTTTACGACTACCCAGCTCGGTCAGATCACACAAACAGTCCCAGACCAGTCTTGATTTGACTTGGTGGGAACCGATTGTATTGAGCGCAGCTTGACTGTCGGAGTAGATGGCCACTGTTTTGTTCCTTATCTCTCGTCTCAGTATTTCTCCGACACAGTGTTGTATAGCCGTTACCTCTGCCTGAAATACTATGGCGTATTTTCCAAGACTAAGCTGGATATTAATCCTTGGCTTTGCCCCGTAAACTACAGCGCCAACTCCGTTATCTGTCTTCGACCCGTCTGTATACCAGACCGATTTTGAATTCACGGGTGGAATTTTTCGTGTTTATCATAGTTCCAACTACTAGTATACCAAGTTTGGTGGTGCTACGATCGATTCTTCTCTCAAAACCCAATCGTATTGGATTAAAATCGACGGGGCAATTGCCACAAATCTACTACCTTCCATTCCATTCCTTGGAAAAATTCTCACCGAATTTGACTATTTAATAACTCAAATATGACTGTGCTCCTTTCCGGCGAAAAATCCGTGACATAATTGAAACTTTCCGGGCAGCATGAAAGTGAATAGATATGCGGTAGTGCACAACTGTCTTTGAAATCAGCACAAGCACAAAGTCAATATTGCATTCGGAATACGGCGAATCGCGAACTCAAACACTTGTGTTCTGGAATTCCTGAATGGAATTGAATACATAATTTGATTTATGCTATCTGCTATATCCAATATCTACTCAGCACCTTGGGATATTGTGCGATTTTCTCCAGGGAAGACAATAATATAGTGACTGGCGCTCCTCATACGTATATGAAGCGTATCGCGATTCGCGGCAGTGTTCTGGTAATCTGGTAATCTGGTCAAAGGAAATGGAATTTCAAAACAGGATTTCAATATCACACAGTGTGTCCATCATTCATACATCTGTGATATTTTGATATGAGCTCTATTGTTCTTTTGATGTTTCCTTATACGGAGCTAGTCAAAACTCCCCTCCCTCCTCTTATAATGAAATTTGGAGGGTGGACATAAACGGATGTAATAAATCATTTAATAAAGACTCGAGAAACAGTTCTTATACAGTGTCTGCTATAAAGTTCGCAGAATATAATTTTTGTATTGCTGATTTCTCGAAAAAAAAAAACCTGATAAGAACCTCTGCTCCAGCCTAAAACTGAATTTCAAACATCATAATTTCTATTCAAGAGGAAAATGTTAATCCATAAATTCCAATCTTAGCCACCTATGACCAATTTAATTCTTCAACTTTTTGTCCATTTCCTCCCCATCGCCCTGAACGGCATAAGGAGTAATATGCTAGACGGATAATATATTCCTAGTTATGATAGTATCACTCTCTGGATGTGCTCGCCTTCCACGCTTCCACAAAAAAATTACATGTTGAGGTATGTGACGGAATTTCGCAAAATCTTGCTGCAAATGTGCAATGAAACTGAACTATTTCCAATGAGGAAGCAAGTGCTTTGATCGCGTGGTACTTTCACTTCAGTCTGGAAGCTCTATCTTCCACCAACACAAAATGAAAATACTAGCGGAAGTTTCAAAATACTCAGGGCCAATCGTCAATGTTCTGGACATAGCATCAGTTACCCCGAGCGTGGCCAGTATTTGTAAACTAGCCAGCCCTCTTCTGTCTGTCACTTGATCAATCTTTTGCCGCCACCATAGCAGGACTCCACGCGTTTTATTTAGGGTCTCTCTCATTGTGTATAGGCAAAGGGATTGTTCGGTTCCAAGTCTCCATTTTTGCCGAAGGTGCGCTGGGTCGTCATCAATGGTGTCCTTGCCCTTGTCAGAACTTTTTCCAGATGTTTTTCCAGGTGTGCTTCGATTCCAGGTTTAACCCGAGGTATTTTGCCTCATCTGACATCTATATGCTTTCACCAGAGATTCCAAAAACCCTGTTGGTCTCTAGGTTTCGTGTCCTGGTGAATGGAACACAAACAAAATTTTTGTGTGTAAACCTTGAGGTTCTCTATCATGCACAACATCTGTACGTCATAAAATTCCTATTGACCAGTATGACGTTATCGTAAGCATATCCCTACGTTTTCCGCTTCAGTTCTGTGAGGAGGAGGACGAGGTTCCACAAAAGTGGGGATGATACTCCCTTCTAAAGGCAGCCTCTCGTAGCTTCAACCTCCATTTTGTCCGCGAATAGAAAGAACTGTATAACCCCGCACCCAAGCATGGCCAATATCCACTGGCCGAGGGCTGAAGCAACGTTTATTTCTCTGAGGGCTGATATGATGGACGCATATGATGGGGTCTCAATCTTTTTTACTAGACCATAGAAGGCCATTTCCCAAGATTTTCCAGGTTGATAGGTGTGTTGGGACTCCAAGAAAATTGGATACTCATTATCTCGGATATTCCTATCAACAATTTTTTCTATCGTTTTGAGAATGAACGATGAAAGGCAAATTGATCTGTATGTCTGGGCGTGGGATGGTTTCTCAGGCTTCGGTATGAAGACGTATCTGTAGGTATCTGTAGGTCAGGCTCAACCTGAACAGCCTGGCCACTTGAGAAATCTATAGTTCCGCTGATTTAAATGGACTAAAGATCCATTCGCTATGTCCCAAGCTTTCCCTGTGGGTCTAGAATCGGATGTTTGTGATCTCTGGGGCGCGACTGGGTCATTTGCTCCCCTAAAATCAGGAGAGTGTATCAAGGAGTATCTCTAGAGATTATTTATCTGATTTCGTGAATCGGATCGCGTATACCAAGATATGTCTTTGATATATTTTCCATTTGAAATTTGTAAAACCAAGTCATCCTTTTACTGAAATGAGAGACTCTTCAAGTGATTGAAATAATGAACAAATGCGAAAAACGATGACTGATGCTTTTGTGCAATATGGAATGTTGCTGCTAGATTTTCATGCATGGCCAAAGTCTCGTAGAGCATCACTTTCGAAGGCGTTGGTGGTCTGAATATTTGATAATATCTACTTATGATAACTATGGTGTTATTAATTTGATATCAATATAAGTACTTGATGTGTACGAGTGTTAGTGTTTGTCTTACATTTGGTGAATGATCCGTCGGCTCGCACCAGCGTACCGATATATACCTTTGGTACATTTTCATTTGAAATTCAGAGACATATGTTATATTAATTTCTGATCCTCTAAGACAGTGTTTTTCAACCTGTGGGTCGCGACCCTCAGGGGGTCGCCTTAAGCCTTACGCGACGAGTCGCAGTTAAAAGAAGTCAAGTGTATACAGGTCCTACATTACAAAAAACTACATTTTCAGTGAGAAGGCCATGCCTGTTTGTTTTTTATTTATTTGTTGAAACCTGATTCTATTTTTGAGACACAAATAATCAAATCATTTTTTAATTGAAGCCTATTCTCTTTTTAGTTTTTATGTCTATGGATGGCTGCGCTCTTTTAAGAAACCTATCCATTTTATACTCGTGTGGAGCAAAGCTCAAAGATAATACAATCACGTTCCTACTTGTTAGCGCACTCGGACAATGGACGGAAATGAACGAAAGCAAGCATAAGAAGGCGACTCCCGCATCTGCGTGGTTCGCCTTTCACCTCCCGCGCCCCGCCCCGGCGACAAAGTTACTATTAGAGCCAAATTGAGGGCTCTCGCGACTCATTCACACAGATCACACTCACACAGTACTCACAATTGGTTTCTCAATTGATATTTAGTTTTCAACAGAGAGAAAATTGAATACGTAGCTTTTAAAATCGGAGACTTATAGTATTATCAGGGCCCTGGGGGTCGCCAGAACTTGTAAAGGGGTCGCATATTCAAAAAGGTTGAAAAACACTGCTCTAAGAAAATGCTTACTGAATATCCCCTGACTACTGATAAATTCTCATAATTTGTCTCAAATTTCCTCAAGCGAACTGAAACATGAAACCGACATATTGCGGATTGGTATCGCCACCAAATCATTCCATTCGCTGATAATTCAGTTGGAATCGACATATATGAACTCTCGTCATTTTCAGGTCAACATCTTTGTCCCTGTCTCGACCAATGTGCCAATGTGATTTCAACTTGTTCATTTGTGTTTGTGTATCTGGTGTATCCGGAGTCCAATAATATTTATGTGTTATTCATACTCGCTTATGGGGATTTTGTTTCTATGTCAGTTCCACTGGCTTCCGTTAGTCGAGTTGAATTATGGAGGGTGTTTGTGTTTTTTCATTATACACGTACGAAAGCTCATAACTCAGTAATTATGACTTCTCAGCGAAATAGCAATTTTCCGCACAAGCTCATTTCTAAAGAATGACTTATTATTTTTATAACGACAATATCAGCCAACAATTCCAATACAATGCACGAAATGTCCGAACATTTATGGAATATGGAAAATCTTCCATTCAGATTTTGGTGCCATAAAAATGAATATATGATAACTGAAGGCAGCGGAAGAATTTGTCCTGTTTGGTATTAACCAGCTTGAATTATATCACGCCAGAGTCTTTTGGTTCCAAACTTTCTCTGCAATGGGACGAAAGATTAGTGAGTGAAGACAAACACCTCATTTGCATATGAATCAAGAATGGAGTTACCATTGGCCCATTATTGTAATTCCATAAATTTTTTTCAACTTTTAAAAGACACTTCTCTTGGAGACAAGGTTTTTTTTCAAAGTAATGAAATTTTTAATTTAAAAATTAAGAGTAGGTATATTTTGAGCACCAACAATTTTCGATCAACCTCAAAATTTCTAGATCAGTATAGCCCAGTTTATTCCCAATTTGCTTATGTAGTTTTGAACCTACTTTGTATTTAACCAATACTGAGAAAAGCTCGAATAAAACTTTCTGTTTATTTTCCAACTATAACAACCATTTATAGCCATCTCTTTGGCGCTCGTAGTTTGGTTAACCCCGATCTGCGGGTGGTGTCTCAGCTTTTGCCCGTACATATGGATTGATAATTGGGCCATTTTGTGCAGACATTAGTTATTGTCTGCAGAGACCTACCCTATACCAATGAGGGCAAGAACCCAGAAATCGATCTATGGGTGGTCCAAAAAATGTTTCAGTTAACATTGTCCATGCAACTAGCAATTGCGGAGATAGCCTTGTAGGAACACTACATGAAAATTCATTGGATGTAATTCAACGTTGGTCGTGGTATTAGCCAGGAAAGTAGTTGTTTTCTGATGGAATTTTGATCCAAATATATTCCTATATTGTATAGGAAAATGGCAGTGGGCATGCTGGTATGGTAGGACATCTAGTTTCTAACTTGATAAGCAGCTCATTGTTAAATAATAGATTTATTTCTGTTCGCTCATCTTAAGCTCAGAACTAGAAAATACCTCAAAATGATGCTTGTCAAGAAACAAAGGAAAAACATTCCGATTGATCCCTGCTATGAATTTTCTAATCGACTTTTACAGCTTTCCGTTATTCAGTGATTACCTGTAAAAGAATTATCCCCTGTAAACTCCCCACCAGTCGGATTTACTTAATGGATCAATTACAAGAAGGCACCAGACTAATAATGACAATCTACGTAACGAGGTCTCTCGATTAGGCATATCACAAGCATAAAGCGGCACTAAATTTATAATAAGCAAGTTTCGCTGGATCTCAATCGCTTTATTATTTCCAATTTGGAAATGGGAAACTACAAAGATGAAGATAAAATCGTAGTTTCACTATCAGAGGTGGAAATAGAAAACTAATAGCGCTATAACTTCTGCTTTGGGGCATTAGGGCTGATCTAAAGGACAATCTCGACTGATAGTCCAGCCCTGCCGTATTTTCCACTTAACTTTCAGGTACGGGGTAAAATCGGCTCACCTATCCAATTTGCACTGACTTATACCGCCGGCGCCGGTCCGTTGACAACTTTACTTTTACAGACACCGAATACTTTCGAAGAAGTTTGAAGGAACGGATATGATGGTAGTCGAGATTCGATATTTCTACAGTGCGTTTGAAAAGTATAAAAGTATCTCAATCAGTTTACATTTTTCGTATTTTTCGACCATAAGGAGACACATTCGTTAAACACATGTCGGTATGGAAAAAAAGCTAAGGAAATTTCCTACAAGGTGATGTCATCGTTTCCTTGCCTATCAGTTCAATTTTAGATGTTATAGTTGGTTGTGTGTGCTAGAATACCGGAACGTTGCGAACCTTTTACATTTTAAAAATTAAAATCAAATTAAAATTAAATTAAAAATTAAAATACACTAATGAGAGAATGTGCCTACCTCCAACCGAAATGGTAGCAGTAACATGCATGCACGCACAATGGCCATACAGCGCTGAATAAAAATATCGTTGATTTCATCGTCGTCGAATCATTTGATCCTATTGGCGTTGAGAAGTCAGGCGGCACGAATTCACGAGCTTTTTGACCGCCAAACCGCGAATGTTTGCGGTAACGTTCTTCCGCGACGGTATTAAATATCGTCGGGGCATTTTTCAACCAGTGGACGAGCACTGCATTCAATTGTATGAAAAATGTTTGTACGCGATATCACACACGATTTACCGCGCGCGGTGCCGTTACCGTCGTGTGGGCCACCAGCCTCAGGAGCCTTAAGACAACCGTCAACCAAAAGTGAGGACATATTCGCTCGGAAAGAAGCGATTTTTGAAGATTGCAAGGTCAATGCTGAAATATTGTTCCCATACCAATATTTTCTGTCCTGTGAGAACCAAACTAATCCCTACGGGAGAAAGAATCAACTTCGACAGGTAGGAATTCACGTATATTGTAAATTCGCCAAGTTATTCGGACGATTCAGACACAAGCGCGCCCGAATTTCCATTTCATTATCCCAGTGTGAATTGCTCTGGCACTTGTCGACATTCCAGAAATGTTCCACCTCTTGGGGGGATAGTGACGAAGGGCACAGGCCCGCGTCTCGACTCGACTGACCGCATGGCTTGGTGTGCCAGAAATTCCATTTACGACCTTTTACTTATTCACTGGTGATACAACCGGAGTTATAGGGGAGGCTGATTATCTCATTTTCTGTTCCGGTTGTATGTTGTAGTTGTCATTCAATAATTGAAGAACTAGAAGAAAAACTCAAAATTAGTTTAGAGTCAGTTATTGAAACTTGATCTGTTTTGATGGTGACACCTTTTCAAATAATTTAAAGTATCGCACTAATGTTACTCGTGGAAACCATCATAATAGACCATAACGAACCAGGCCAAACCTCACTTTCCTTTTAAAATTCTTATAGCGAGGTAACGCTCTTTATCGTTACACAATTTGGCGCCAAACATCAACTTTTCGATAAGGTTTAACATTTAATATATTCTGAAGAATTCCTTATAGAAATTGCAAATATGAAATTTCAATATCCGACCCAACACTAATATTTGACGGTGAATCCGCTTAATGTAATTTGGAGAAGGGTTTCCATTCATTCCCCTGAAGGTAGCGTATTGACATATAAATGAAGAGTGCCTTTTCACATAAAAACTCCAAATCGAGAGCTGCAAAAAAATAAAACTCTCCCGGAGGCGGAAAGTTATTGAAATTTTGTAGCAATCAGTAAAATGAAAAATGCCCTTCCTTTGTTTGCATAGTCGATCCAGAGTAGAAGGGTTCCTTTCATACAAGTAAATCACTAGGTTCGAACGTTTCACGAAGAAAAGGAAATACTTTAAACGATAACTTTAACCAAAGATAACAAAACTAGTGTCATTTCAATAACTTTTAATCCTTCTTTCATCTACCTTCTCTATTTCCGTTTTGAATAGATATTGATATAATATGATAAAAGTAATGATGATAAATAGTAGTAGTGACGCCACCTACCCGAGCAGGCGCACCATGAGGAAGGGAGGGCCATACTCGGTTTCAAATGAAAAAGAAAGATGGCCCCAAAACCAATCCCCTCAGAATATAGGGATCGAAGGCAAGGTGGTGGGGCCCTAAACGAGAATTTTCCAATGAATAACGACAGCGATGGACAAGACCGCTTTGAGTGGAGATATGAGTTGAGGGCCATTCTTCTGTATTGTTACGAAAACAGTGGTCTCACCCGGAGAAGATACATGCGAAAATGCGTGCTCTGTGCTGCGTGCTACACCCAGAGCAAGCCGCCTTATCCGCTCCCAAACAAATATCTACAAATATCTTCGGAGACCTATGTCAAAACTCCTCCTCAGCCGGTTGAAGAAGACAAAAGACAATGAATGCGGAAATTAACGATGATCTTTCAGAAGGTGCTGACATCTGGTAGATCACTCTGCCCTGTATGACGGCCCGCAGACTTTGTCCCAAGCGGAGAGGAGGGATACCACCCCTCTGATTGGGAGGCATGAGCAAAGCACACATTGGACTGAAGCTCGAGTCGGTGAAACAGTATGCGTCTTGTGTCCAGTGTGTGAGGTCCATGTGGCTGCCAATAGGTCCTTCATACCCGCAGTGTGGCAAATTGCTGCAAAATTTAGTCGAGCTCACCACACTTTAATCAAAGCATGCTGTCAACTGTCAACAGGACTGTACGAATGCTAGTGGCAGCAAATAAGTCACTAGTGAGGCGGACGAGGAGTGTCGCGGAAAACATGAAATTCCGCGATTAGCATTCATGTGTTTTGGATAACCTGCCGGCTGTTGATGGGGTGAAAACCTTTCGAAAGAACAGCTCCATAAGTTTCTGCAAACACTCAACGTAGATACTACAGCCCTAGCGCAGTTCGAAGCTTTCTGGTCAACTGCTCCATGTCCTGATGGGATGGTTAACTATTGGTGGAAAAAATGTCCAAACACCCACCATCATCTGGCAGAAGTTTCCAACTCCTGGCAGCAGATTCCGGAATATAGAGATTTATCTGATCCAAAAAATTACAGACCGATAACATGCTTGAACGCGCTTGAACGTCCGTCCGAATACTTTCTCATTCTAAATTCGCGCATCGCATACGTTTTTTGACATTCGTTGCTAGATTTGTCAGGCTGTAACAGTCATTCAACATCACTTCGATTTATTTTCTTGTTTGTTATAAGTGACGAAATGTATTCTCTCCTTCAGTGAACCTCGCCGTAAATCTCCTTCAACAAACCGAGCATGATCTCAAAAGACTCTAACGATGCTTGATGAAGATAATTCCTTTTCCAGTTTCAGTTCACACAGCATCCGGTGCACACCTTCGTATATATCACCGACCAATCTCAAGACCCTTAACCCGTATAAATGATTTCAGCCGACATGAAAGACTAAGTGCATTAAGAAAATTGCTCTGAGAGGACTTTTGTCTTATCGATTTTTCACCATTTCAAGTGACGGAAAAGCGGAAGCAGAGCGGAGCGGATAACACGGGAAGAATCGTGAATTCACTTTATCATAGTTCCAGCTTTTGTTACATCAGTTTCTCTCTCCGAAAGGGTTTCAACTCGTTTATATCGAGTACAGCGATTTTATTTTTGTAAGGATACATGGAAAAGGTATTACTTCTCCTTTCCAGATGAATACTTCTCAGAATCAGTATGTCTTCCTCGGAGAGATATAAAAAAATATTTACTTAAAAACAAGATGTCATTATACATGATATCTTGTTTTCACATACATAATTATAGTTTAAAAAATCTGAAGACACGCTCTTATAGTAATGGACTGAATAGTAATATAATCTTTAAAAATGTATTCGATGTTGAAAAAGCGTCTGGTGCTTAATATCAGTTGAAATTTTCCAGTTGGGCCATTTTTCCGAAGCTTAGAGACATTGGGAGAGCGCGCTGGGTTGATGATTCTAATTAAAAATTGTTAAATTGTTGTTGAAAAATTATGATTATTGTTAGTTAGAATTCTTGAATATTCACATTAGAGTTTTGTGTATGTATATTATTGGTATCATTATTTAATCGTATAAAAGTAACGATTGGCTTATGGTAGCTATAATAAGCAACAAAATTATTTCATTGTATGTCATCTAAACATCTTGCAAAGATGAATCGAAAAATCAAATATTTTCCATTCAGTGTAGAGTACATATATTTTCAATTCACATCCATTTAATTCGAATTCACGTGCAGTGGCAACGAATGATAAAATAAGTACTCTAATTGGAAAAATTGATCCCGTTCAACGAGACCTTTGAAAGCAAAGCTTTTTACCGAACTGAATCAATTTTTTAATTACCTCTATTCCCCGAGTAATGCAAGTTAAATGAACCAACATGACGTCGTTTTTTACATTTTTCAATTTCGTTATTGGAACCCATTCAGTTCACCTTCGTAAATATTTCTAACCGAGGAAAAGAGCCTGCATTATAATTTCAAGCGATTTCTAAGGAGCGTAAATTTAATTGAAAATTTTGCTTGACAGCGTGTACTTTCTTTATTACTTTTCTTGCAGAAAAGACAGTTTTGACGTTATTCATATGAATATTGTAGGTATATTTTCTGAATTTTCCAATCAAATATCAATGGTTGAATTCACATATGTTGAAAAGGAAAACATTCTCCATGAAAATTGAAAAATGAAATGTAATATAACAGAAAACAACCCTTTGGCCATTTGCAAACTTATGACAATTGAAAATATGAAAGTTGTCATCATGAGATGTTCATACAAAAATTGACATAAGTGAATGCCGAAGTCAGGTTAGGATTTTAAAAAAAATGAAAATTGAATTTTCCATATAAAAGCCACGCGGGGACCGCTCCAACTTTCCATCATTTTCATCTTCACTTTTATATCTTTCAGTTCTCTCAAAGGCATAAACGAGAAAATTGTTACCTAAAATCTGTCATCATCTCCCAGTCTAATAGTCTGATGAATATACAAACAAATATACAGTGAGGTCCTAAAGTAACAGATAAATTAATTTCCTATGTTATTAGCCATTTTCAAGAAAAACCCTTTGATTCGAAAATACCTCGATTTATGTTTTCCATCCTCCTCGAAGTGACAGCCACCCGTCATTTTTTTTTTAATAAAAATGGGGTTCAAGTGATACCTCATTTCGAAGGTTATTCAGTTTCCTATACAGCCATGTCTATAGTTTTTGAATACGTTGATGAGTCATGAAAAAATTATTTTAAAAATTTTAAAAAGTATCAAGTTTAATTTTTTTGGTTCGATTGCCAACTATTGTATGTCATACGTGACAGTAGAGTTTAATAGAATAGAATTCAATAGAATACGTGATACTTTTAACATTTTGAAAACATTTCGACGCATTAACAAAATTCAAAAAAATTGACCCGGGTGTAGAGAAGAGGCAACTTCTTTTACGTCACAGAGTGTCTTTTCAAAAAATTTAAATTGACGTGTTTCTCCAAACAGATTTTCAGGAAATATAACATTTTAATTATTGTGGTACTCAGGATCAAATATTACGCCAAAGTTTTTGAATTCAGAAACATCAGTTAAGTCCGAGTTGTTGATTTCATCATTCATTCAAAGAAATATCATTTTTCTTTATTATTCTACTGGAATTTGTTTCCGAGTGAATGACATAATGACACAGAGATTTTTATTACTTCTGTAATAAGTTACAGTTAGATGAATTATCTACTTTCCTGAAAAATTGCATGTCTTCAGCATATAATAATTTATAGAAGTACGGCCTAGTGTAATTGTAATACCCTGTATTTGTTAAATCATATGTGACTCTGGGCCGTCATTATCATCTTCATATGAATAATTTATTCTGTATATATTCCATAAAAAATCTTTCATTTGACCCGTCATAACCAACACTCTCGATCTCACAAACTGTGAACAAAGCACACTTAAACTTAATAAATGTCCACTGTTACCACCACACTCGAAAACATAATTGAAAGTTGTAAAAATGGTTCATTTTATGGTCCATAAATTTCATATTAAGGCAACGTTGATGTCATACATTCGTTGGAGAAAAATCATCCTATCACACTCACGCTACTCCGGAGGGTGAAATTGAGCACTGCATTGGAACACTTTTCATCAAATCTTGGAAATTGTCATCCATATCGCAGAGTGGTCGTTGCAAAAATAATGGACTATGACAAAATCAGAGCCCACAGAACGTTTGATTTTTTGGAATCATTGTTCATTTTTAGGACACGCAGAAATAAATTCGATTTGTATTATAATATTCCCAGTTCAATGCGTTCAGCAATTTTCAAGCCATGTTGGAGCTGAAGAGATTTATCCCACTTGTATATTATACTCCATGCATGTAAATTAGTAATTGACCATATTCATCGTCGCCATATTGTCATGCGGCAATACCAACTTACCCAGGGTTCTCAACTAAGAATAACAAAATTCACTTATTCCATACGTCAGTGAAAATTTAAAATGATATTTATGTAGGCAGGGTATTTCTCAAAAAATGTTCAGTGTATGTATATGTATGTATATAACGGAATCTTTGAACATGATTTCCACCCACTTCTAGACATCCAAATGATTTGGCAAGTGTTCATATCTCCGGTGACAATGCAACATAAATTTTTATAATATAAAAAAATGGCGGATCTAAGATGGCGGACGAGATTTGTGATAATGGTTAGATTTCGGTATCAGAGGTAATGAATTTTTTGTTAAAATTCATAAATTCCAGATGGCTCCAATATGGAGGACGAGGTTTGTGATTATCGTTAGATTCCTTTCAAAATTGCTACGTGGAGGTTTTTTAGGTCGTAGATTTTGATTTTGTTCGTCAAAATTTATGAATTGAATGTTCACCGAATGTTCACATTTTTTTTTCTCGCCAATTATGTTATTTGAATATTTTGAATATTTTCACAATATTGTGCCAATATTGTCCCAAAATGAGTGTGCTACTTGGGGTTAATTTCGTTGAAATATTTTTTCTTGATTCCATTCCATAATACTCGATCTCTTTTTCCCTTTTATTTGGATGGTGTCACTGTTTGTTTGTTCAACTATGCTTTTCCTTTTTCATATTAAATAAAACAAATTGAATTTGACATCCTTCTTTTCCCACCTTCATGATACCTTTATGAAAAAAATTTCGCCTGAGGCGCTTTTCTATTTATTGTCACCCCCGCGCAACGTATTCCTCCCCCCCCCCCATGGAACAAAGCTGTATACGCGCCTGTATTGTCAGGAGATGGCATTCCATATGTCTCCTCTTCTTTCAGTGTTGCATAGTTGCATATACTATTACTATAGTAATAGTTCTATTACTTTCGGATCCTATCTATTACGCTATTACGTACAGTCTTGAAAAATGCGAAATCTATTACTATTTCAACAAAATGTCATCAACGCCCAACGGGCGAATTTAAAAATTAGGGTTCAATTATTCGTAACGTGGAACACCAATGAAAGATAAGCAACTACAGAAGTTGAAAGTTCTATGCATGCGATATAAATCACGGTCTTGAGGCACATGACCTGTGAGTTCTGTGACTTTGAATATTGACATTTGACTGATTTGACACTTTTGACATCTATTTTTGGTTTGGGTTTCCCGCGAATGGTTTCCCGTCTCCCGTGCGAAAAAGACAAAAAGATCACCTAGGTCCTATAGGTCCTAGGTCCTAGAGATTAGAGATTATGGACAGGTGAATATTCAATAGCTTCCATATTCGGAATTTTTTTTGTTTTGAAAAACATTTTAAATGGGCCTAATTTTTTCAAGGTTCCTGATAAAAAAACACTCACACTGCCACTACTACTAGAATACGTTGTGACTGATGCTCTGATATTATTAATCTTTTATTGAATGGAAGCTGCTTTGTTCGAAGTTTTTTGAGAATTTTATTTTTCTAATAAAGATTCAACTTCAACACACTGTTTTATTTGAATTATGATGAAAATAAATAATATATTGCTTCATTCGTTTGCATCGAGGTGTAGCACCTCTATCATTCGGAAACAGTACCGCTTGAAGTTAGCTTACAATTGCGCCACTAGAGGCGCAAATATTTCCTGCGCATGCGCATAAGGCACTGAGACACCAAAATGTAATAGATTTTCGAGAAATCGTAATAGATCTATTACTATTCTGTCTTTGAAACTATTACTTTTTTTTTTGGTCATATGCAACACTATCTTCTTTAATATGTAAAATATGTTCAGTTATCATCATCCAATGCCTCTCAATCCATTGGCGTTTCAACTCCCCAAATTTTCAGTGATACTTCTATGGCAGAAGTCCATTCAAAGGGTGGCAATGATTAAATCTTATCTCGAACAAAATTCACCCCCAAATTGAAATTTAAGTCAGTAAAGTATACTTTCTGCTGTATAGAGGTCATATTTAACCGCGTTGCGGCGTTTTTATCTTTCGCAGTTATATTATTACATTTCACATTATCCGTTTGTTCTTTATGGGGATACATATTCACCGCACACCTAAAAGAATAATAATAATCGTTCTTTCGATAGACAGTCTCGGACTTATAAAATGACTTTTTTACAAAATCACTTTTTTAAAGTAAAATGACAGATGAGATGATGTATTCTCAGTAATATAGAACTCTCTCATAGAAACACTTCAATCAGATATTATTATCAGAACACCTACTCAAGAGGAATCATTTATAAAAGTTCACACATGCATTTGGCCGTTTGTGCAATTGGTAATACTAATTCCTTTTGAAGTTACAAACGAAGTAGAATTCAGTCCAACTACTGTAGAAGGTCCTTCATCACTGACAAATAATGACATCCATAAACAGAGTGCGTTGGGGTTTATTATAGTTGGGGCCTCTAATCCAAAGATCGTGTGTTCGAATCCTCATGGATTTTATAATTTTTTTTTTTTTGTTTTTTTTTTTTTTTTTACTACCAGTAACTGTTGAACAAAAAAAGTGATTTTATTTCGCTCGTGGGGTTGCTTCACTCTCTAATGCTCGTTTCGCAATAATCCCCACTCATAAAATAAAATGGCACTTTTAACACTTGTATCATAAATAACTATTGTGGGTACAATTAGTAGTACTTTTTGTAATTTCGACTTTTTATTTACATATTGAATGTCAAAATGACGTTCATATTCGCACAAGTGTGAATATGAGAATTCTTATCGATACTAGTAGTGTGAATATGAAAATCGTTTGTTCAGACTTATTTGGTAATGCATTAAAAATTACCTTCTCTGCGACAGCTTTAATATAATTAGGAAAATTATCAGTGCCTATCAGAATCACTCAAGATGCGTCAAACATATAAAGGGTGT
This sequence comes from Chrysolina haemoptera, assembly GCA_958298965.1. Lineage (NCBI taxonomy): Eukaryota > Metazoa > Arthropoda > Insecta > Coleoptera > Chrysomelidae > Chrysolina > Chrysolina haemoptera. Next base: position 5,286,935 of record OY282594.1, read on the forward strand.
TCCAAAACAGGTTGAAGAAAAAAACACATATAGGGTGTCCCATAATAATCACACAGAAAAACATATGCATGTGTTTCAAAATAGATCGATCAGGAAAAAACACATACGGAGTATCTCAAAATAATCATAATCATAATCAACAGGAAAAGAATCTTTAAAGAAAAAACATGGAGACATACCATACAGGGTGTTCCAAGGTGCGTCAAACATATAGGGTTTGCTAGAGGTTTTGGAAGAATAATAAACAAAAACTAATGAATAACACATTATTTAGTGTCTGTGCTACCGTCCACTCGGCAACATAATCAGAACCATCATACGAGACTGTAGTTCATCATATTATATGAAGATTCCTATGAAATTACAAAAAGACTCAAACAATATTTTTCCGAAAACCCGAAAACTGCATTAAAACTAATATTTGAATGAAAAATCAATCAAGTATCTGTCATTGTTGGCTATCGTAACGGTAGCAACGTAATAAATAATAAACAGGACGCAAAACGTGAAAGTGACAAGTGACAAGAAAAAGCTACTTCGATAACTGATTTAACTACAAAATTTTATTTTGGACAGTTTTGGGCCCTTCTTTGAACTTCGCAGTTTAACATTTTCATTGCTGTGTTGTATGGTGTTGTGAGGCATCTCAAACGGACCTTGAAATCGAACCTGTTCTAGGCAAAAGCAAACCCAATTCTATAAGTATTTTTTTTTTTTTTAATATAAATGCATGTCCTTCAGTGACAAAATAAGTTACATAAAATTCCAAACAGCAATCAAATCAAACAATAAAATAACAAATCATCAATCAACTCAATAATTTTTTCGTGGGTCTCAGATCTTTATCTGATGGATTGACCAAATTTATTCAGATTTGCAAACATATTCGTCGTGAAAGTATTTTTCTTCGTCCTCAGATACTTAGCCTCTAGTTTCGACGACGTTCCAAAGAAATCCCAAATGCACAAGTTTTCATCAGAACTGGCAGTTGCTGGAAAACAAACGAAATAATTCAAATAAGTTTCAAATTACCCACATTTTTTATTGAACAAATACCATTTTCCACAAGTTTTCATTAGTTAGTATGTATGTAGGTATGTTTTTTGGGCCAGGTAATAGAGTGGTTGGTTCGGATCGTTGTGTTCCAGCCGGTCACTGGTTCAGAGCCAAGCGACTACAGATTTTTTTTCTGCTGGCCTAAGAAAGTGCTAGGATTCGCACGTTAAAAAATAAGACCTCGTTAATCCTTGGCTCGCACAAGTTTCAAATTCTGAGGGTTGCCGTTCGTAGGGGAACGACAGCTGGTTGACGGAAAAAACAATTTCAACAATGTATTTGTGGGACAGTTATCCTCAACCGATTGAGCTGAAATTTGACAATCATATTATGTAAGTTCGGTGACAATGTATGTCACCGAACATATGTCAATGAAATTTTTGTCAGGAGAAAACACAACATGGCGAGTCCAATATGGCGGGCGAAATTGATGATTATGGACCGATTCCAATCCAAAATTGGTATTTGGGGGTTTCTGAGGACTAACAGATTTTGTGTGCTAGGATGGCAGATTCTAGCGCACCTTTCATATTTTTCGCATTTTGCGTCCATAACGAGACACATTCGTTAAATACATAGGGATATGCAAAGAAAGCTAATGAAATTTCCTACAAGATGATGTTATTGTTTGCTGGCCTAACAGCTCGCTTGTAGGTGTTATAGGTGGTTTTGTGTGCTAGGATGACGAATTCTAGCGCACCTTTCACATTTTTCGCATTTTGTGACCATAACGAGACACATTCGTTTTATACATAGGTATATGGAAAGAAAGCTAATAAAATTTCCTACAAGAGGATGTTATTGTTTGCTGGTCTAACAGTTCGCTTGTAGGTGTTATAGGTAGTTTTGTGTGCCAGGATGACGGATTCTAGCGCACCTTTCACATTTTGCGCATTTTGCGACCATAACGAGACACATTCGTTTAATACATAGGTATATGGAAAGAAAGCTAAGAAAATTTCCTACAAGAGGATGTTATTGTTTGCTGGTCTAACAGTTCGCTTGTAGGTGTTATAGGTAGTTTTGTGTGCCAGGATGACGGATTCTAGCGCACCTTTCACATTTTGCGCATTTTGCGACCATAACGAGACACATTCGTTTAATACATAGGTATATAGAAAGAAAGCTAAGAAAATTTCCTACAAGAGGGTGTTATTGTTTGCTGGCCTAACAGTTCGCTTGTAAGTGGCATAGGTGGTTTTGTGTGCTAGGATGACGGATTCTAGCGAACCCTTCACATTTTTCGCATTTTGCGACCATAACAAGACACATCCGTTAAATACATAGGTATATGGAAAGAAAGCTTTTAAAATTCTCTACAAGAGAATGTTATTGTTTGCTGGCCTAACAGTTCGCTTGTAGTTACTTATCACTTGAGCCACAATAGGCCATTGGCCGCAGTGGAGAGCCTGACATGAGCTCACTCACATTTAAACCTAACCTAACCTACTTATCACTTTATTAGATATACTATTAGTGTTGTTTCACGAATAGTTCTGAAAAAGATTCTGTTGCTTACCTAACTTTGTTCCAGTACAATCCCAGAGTAGGTAAGGAACTCTGCCATTGTTATATTTGATTTCATCGACTACGCTGTCTAAGTTCTTCAGTACAGTTATATAGTTAGCGCTTTCTCCGTCTTCTCTGGTTGAATAGTAACTCACCTGTAAAGAAATTCATGTCATAGGAAATATTCTATGAAGCTATTTGAATAATGAAAATGTACTTCATTTTATCAGACTATTGAGTAGATAGTACTCTCATGATAATCACCTAGTATTCTTGTGAGAGTACAGTGCTAGGGACTATCAATTTGTCTATTTGGGATAGCTTTCATGACAACAACTATCGCAAAAAACTATCATCGAAAAAACAGCTATAAGGTACCAAAGTAGCAAAAATCTTAAATATCAATATAGACTACATAAAAAATTAATAGTTTTTGATTTACCAAAAGTTCTGCGGAAACCGGATTGAACGAAAGACAATCCACTGAACTATTAGGATGGGGGTGTTCTCGAAAGCTGATAATTTTTTTGTTGTGAACATTCCATATCGTCGAAAAAATAGGACCACCCACTGCCAGCAATGAGTCCTTCCATGGGTGCCAATCAACTGCCTTGGTACATGAAAAATCAAAGGGTTACATTCAATATAAAATTATTCTGTAGAAACTGACGAAGTATAATTTGATAGATTCTTGCAAGAAATGTCATCAAATGGCCGCCAAAATCAGACAAACGATATTGTCATCGAAAGCTATAAGAACATGGGTCAAGACTAAGAACACATGTAGGTTTCAGCTTGTGCTAGCGAACGAGTCGCAGCAACTAGGTAAGGCAACAAGCTATCTGGGAGTCATCAATTTCCCAATCGATTCTCTGCATGAACTGGATTGACTGTGGTCAGTCTGAGGTTTAACTGAGTTCTATGTCGAGAAGGCATAGAATGCTGGTACAGAAAATTTACGGAGTGACTGAGTTCCAAAACAAGATCCATGAGTGAAATAAAAATTTTAAATAATTTTTATCACTGATGTTGCTACACAGCTTACATTCTTGTTGTCATAGACAGGAAAATGAGTAGAACCCTAGGTTATTCCAGATCAAGATAATTGGTGAACATGTTTTCAAGATTCTATTAACGATGTTGATACGATACAATACATACCGACAAAGGGATTTTAAGTAATACTTGTTGTGAATTGAGGGCGATCGTTTAGACCAGAAGGACTCAGCTTCATCCCCATGTGGATTGCATTATCAACATATGCAGTCGGACTATTTAAATATAGTTTCCGATAGTTGTGGAAAAATATCTTCCACCATTTCTGATATCATAAAGAAAACTTTACATAGTTCACCCAAGCTTTCCATGGCTAAAGGTATCTTTGAAATGAATTATTGAATATACTGTGACTTGTTGGGATCACCAAGCTCCGAAGAGAAAAGAAGTGCTATATGCAGATGAACTGGATTTGAGCAAAGGATGGAAGATCGCTATGATGTGGATGCCAATTCTTGAGGAAAGACTGGAGTGTTTTATACTCGTAGAAACAAGTGTCTCTCTTCAAATTCTGGAAAAAGACCTACGAAGGAAAGAAAATGGTCAGCGATGTTCGGAATTTCAATAGAAGCAATGAATTGTGACTCCTTATGATGTTAGTAATAATGCATGGGAATTCACAGCTGTGTTATCCTCGTAGACAGAAGTTTTTCCTCAACTGAGACTATCTGTGAAAACTTACGAGGTGGAGAAAAGGATCAACGAAGTTGTTTTCAGAGTTCAACGCAGAGGAATAAGATGACTGGATAGGACTGAGATGACTGGATAGGACTAATAAAAGAAATTAACAAAACCATCGAATAGAATCCAGTGAAGTATGCAACGAATCAATGGATTGTAGTTGATTATCAAGTCATAATGATATTTTTGTACCTTGGTTGGACCGGTGTACTCCATATCTGCGTTAGGTAGGAAATCCGGCCAATACCAGGTTTTGATCTGCTTATCGATTCCTGTGGTGACCAGTCCCTTTTCTTTGCAGGACAGTTTGATGGTAATGATGTCGCCGTAGTGAGCAAAAGGACACGTTTTGATGCAAGCCAAGGTTGGAGTCCAATAACATATACTCCCATTCGTACAACCTGTTATCAGCAAATTGCTCCTGGTCCATTCTATTGCTGTTATTATGCAATTCGTTGAACAACGGCAGGCTGTTCGGGCTGTCGTCTAAAAAAAAAAAGGATACTAAGATTTGTGAATATGCAATTCATATTGAAACAAATTGGATTGCGGAAATTTTTGCTTTTTGAGGGCTGAAGCATTCTTCCAACATCTTACTTTTCATATTGGTATCAAGTTTTCATAATTTCTCCAATCAAAACTGAAATTCAACTCCACCCCAATCAGTAAACGTTTCAGTGAATAAAATCATGGCCGAAAGTTACTTCGATTTTGAAACTTACTTTCAATTGTGCAAAAACAAGGATTAAAAGTAGAAAACAATGGGACCAGAGAACCAAATGAAGATCAAATTCGATCTGAACCATCATAGTTTTGACATAAAAATCAAAATGTTCTTAATATTATCATTATTTTCGAATATATGACCTGACGACGCCTAATGCAAAAATTAGAGTTCATATATAGCACCTGATATTTCATGTTTGGGTAAAATATTATGTTTATTATCTTGAATTTTCACTGTCAAATGATATCACAACTTGATCGGCATAATGATAAATGTAAAAATGAAGATACGAACGAAATAAAACACTTCTCTAGAGAGTAGAATAGTAAGTGAATGAATAATAATTTCGGGTTACTGCATTTTTTTTCTATTTTTTATTATTTTTTTTTTCATTCTGATTTCAAATAAAAAAGCACTCAATAACGTAACTAATGTGTATTATTTTTGAAAAAATAAAAATTCTCTCCCTTTTTTTTTGAAAAATGATCAGTTATTTTTGTTTGCCCTAATGGTAGTCCACTATCAATTTGTCAGTTTGTTATTCGAAGCAGTAAGTGTATGTTATATTCCAGCTTTATATAATTTATGTTGGCCAAATGAATGAAACAAATACATAATGAACAAGTTTACTGAATATAACATGGAACTAGTAAACTGTAATTAGTTCTACCTTGAATAATTCAAAATCCCATATTGCAATACCACGATCTGACAGGGCCATGGCAAAATGTGTACCCGTCTTGTTCCATTTCACGCAATGCTTAACCTTCCAATCTGTTTTAGTAACCCTTCTAGATACCTTCTTCTCAGGGTGCCACAGATGGACTTCGCCTTCATATGTCGCCGCTATATAACCTTTCTTGCCCCAGTCCACAACTTGGTGACCTATATTCAAATAAAAAAATGGTATATATTTATATAAATGTTATACATCAGAGACATCAAAGTTCTGAATCTGTGTCTATCACAAAAATGCTTGAAGTAACATCTCCTCTGAGCCAGACAATGGCAAATCTTTTGTTTGGTTAATAGATCTGAGAGAGAAAATGAGAAATGCACAAAACAAGTATTTGAATGCGAATAAATGTTTGGAATCTCTACCGAAATCTATACCCATCATAGGGATCATATTTTGATTGGAAATACAATTTATTGGTGGGAAAAAGTGCAAGATGAGAATATCCAAACGTACTTACATAAATGAGTATCTAGATCAGGCATGTCCAAGACGATTGACGGTGCCCCCAATAAAGGTCTTGGCCTCGCCTCCACTGGCCATACGTCGGACTCTATGTTTTTATATATTTTTTGGTTTCTTCGAGGAGAAGAAAATTGGAGGACTTTTTTCTGAGAAGGGAATAAAAGGCTCTTCAGTCTGAAAATAAAATCATCCAAATATACCATTGATGGCAAAAAAATCTACCAGGCACAACAAAAAATTTAAAAAAATTACTAGTACGAAATTCTTCGTCATACAGTGTTGGGTTTCGGTGGAAACGTTAAATTATCTATGTACGTAACTTTTATGCAAAAAAAAATAAAAAGCTTCTAAAAACTGTAATATATAAGGAGTAAGGTCTGGCTACCTAGTTGACCATTTTATTATGCGAGATGTGGGAGATAAACGAAGTGGTTGTGGTGTTAAGGTGTTTTACTCTCTCCCATGGTACCCGGCTTCGATCCCCACCGCTGTCACCGAGCTAAAGTAGTTCGAAATCCACTTGTACCAAGCTCTAGGCCCCGGATCTCTCTTGCTTGCAAAATATCTGATTTTGTGTGGTTTTCTCGGAAAACCTGGAAAATTCCTATACAAAATTCACATCTTTCCCAGGACTCGTTCTTCCAACGAACCGCAAGCTTCGGAAATCACTGGCTCAAGAAGTATTCCTCGAGGTATACAGCCTGCATAAATTCGAAAATAACACTTATTCATTTCAACTTTGGCCGATACTCTTGCAACAACCTTCTCCCATTAAACAAGCAAACTTCAGGTTACCATCAAGGAGGAAGGGGGATCTCAATGTGAGCCTTACTGAATCTTATATGTACAAATAATTGTCCATTTCTTAAAATATTCAAGATCGATTCAACACTTGAGATTCAATAATCTATTGAGCCTATTGGTTGTATTCTGTTGGATTATTCAAAAGGGCCCAATGCTGGATTTTTCTGGTCTCGAAAATCGGATATGAATAATATGCTTTTTGAACCGTACTTTCATAACCTTTCCAGTTTGACCCACATATTTATTGCAGTCCTTGCAGATAAATCCAAAAGTAACTTCACTTTTTCGTCTGTCATATCTTTAGGAGTACCCAAGATTTTTTGTAGTTTATATAAAGTCACCTCTGAAGGTTCGGAAAATGCCTTTGTTAAACTCCTATGAACTCAAGGTTCGTATGGAATGTAAAGATACATTCAGAAAAGTTTCAAAACTACAGAAAATCTTGGGTGCTTCCAAAGATGAGACAGAAGAAAAAGAAAAGTCCTTGATTTATGAAATTAGCGAGAAGAAGCATGTTAGTCAAACTAGAAGGGCCATGAACTTACGATTCAAAGAGCACATTGATCATACCAAATTTTTGTGCTAACTCTGGTGGAGAAGCGTGCATCGAGTGAAAATTGACATATAGTTTTGGATATAAATTAAAACTGGTCTACATACACAAGAGGAAATCTGGTTTCTGGAAATCAATTTTGTCTGTTTACAAATCTGGAAAATCTATTGAATGAAATAATTTTTCTATATTCAGTATTCAAGATTTAAACTCACACCTCTCGATAGTTCTTCGAATGATACACATGTTTTGCAGTATTCACAAAAACCTCATTTTCATCATTCGTTTCAGTCCGTTTGAGAGGAATGGCACTCTCGGTATGGTTGATGATGTGATAAGAAAGTTCGAAATTGGTATTTTCTCTTCTCGGTATGAATCGGTCCAGGGATATTCGTGGTTTTGAGTTGCCCTGGAATAATCAAGGATATAAAAACCTAAAAACCTTTCTTGTTGAATCCAGGAAATTTTTATTTTATCAGCCACTGGTTATTGAGCAGAAAAATACAATTTTAGAATAGAAGTCGACCTTCAACCATCTGTTGACCGGATAAAACATTATTTTTGTGTAGTTTCCTACACCTATAGTGCCTATCAAAATTCTATTTTTTGTTTCCCCCTGTACACCGTTTGGAAATTTAGAATTTTGATAACTCAAATACAAGTATTCCTCATTGCACCAATTTTTATGAAGAATACAATTTTCTGACAAATCGACAATAAAAAAGTTTTTCATGTGGTAGCAAATTTTTGAAACTCACTGTATATAGTCATTTTGATAGGCAAGCCATTACAGGTGTATTCGTATATTTATGAAACTTCATGACGTATGTTTCATTCAGTTAACAGATGGTCTCTTAGACTAAATATGTCTTATTGATTTGTTATTATACACGGTTGCAAAAAAATAGTGTATGCAACACGTCCAAAAACATTTTTTTGGACTCGCAGAATTCCAGGACTCGCCTACGGCTCTTGTCCATTCGTTCAAAAATCAGTATGTTCCGGACTTATTAAGTAAATCACAATTTTCTAGAAACGTAAAAAAATGACAAGGTTCTCACAATGACAACAATATGCGAAGTGACCTTTTTTTTTTCATTTTCCTTCGTTACCATGACACCGTGCGCGAATGTGCGAAATACCTATTTCCTCAATCAATTAAAAATCCTAGATACAAATATAACTATTATATTGCTGATCAGGATATAAAATTATGTCTGTGGAATGTACTGTTTTCATTCAGCAGATATCTTGAAATATCAACTTACAGGTTACGGGACAATAGAGACTGTCAAGCATTATTTTGATTTCAACGAAAAAAATATGAAGTTTGGTATCTTATATTGTAGGGAACCAATAGACAGTCAAACACATATTTTTGATGAAGACTTTACAAGCTCATTTTTCCAAAAATCTATTTCAGAAACCTACACGAATGAGAAAAAGCTATATGCTTCAAGGCAGATTCAACAGAGAAATATTTTAAAGTTTTATAGAAAATCTTCTTTAAAAAGAACAAAATAGTGCGCTTAGAAACAATCTATGAATTTACTTACATAAGGATGGTGCATTTCATAAACGTAGAATCCCTCTCACCCACAAACACAAACGTAAATATTTACTTTTAATATTTCATGATCGGTTTTCTCATTTCAGTTTTTTGGGCAAAAAACGAATGGATTTGTCTACTTCTTTTTTTGTAGAAATATACTGGGTGGATTGTGATAAACACAACTCCTGATGATCATTCTTCATATCATATGGAGAAGGTAAATATCTACAGTGTTTCTTGAAGATATGATATATAAAATTTTAATTTTGTTAAATTTGAGAAAACACCAAACATGTCGATTTTCAAACTTCACTCATTCTTTTTGAGTTTTTCTTCAGTGGTCGAAAACACGTAAAAAACAATAAGTATTATTTTTTTATTTATTTTTCTATTTTAACTGAAAATCTCACTTAGATAGTCCAAGTTAGGTTAGGTTATGTCCAATTCCACTTCCAAAATAGTAATTGCATTACAAGCCACTGGAATGGCAAGATTAGATTATGTTGGCTCTTGAGCCTGTCTTCCACTCAAAAGAACATATTTTTCTTTTTCCGAAATATGATGAGATGGCGGGAATAGGTGTGAACAGATTTTGCTGATGTAAGAAAAAAGTAATTTGTTCCTGGAATCCCAGTTAAAATTTTGTGAAAATCATCATATTTCGCGTTTCATCAAATTTTGCATTTGAAATTCCTTTGTCAATATTTATGGAAGGAGTTTTCAACTTTTTCTTCAATCGACAGTCTTCACCCAAATCATTCTGTTGAAATGCTGGTTCTAACTGATCATCCTTAATAAAATGATGAACAAGCTACCCTCGAATCTAAAAATTATTACAAAATTCTGTGAGACTTTAGAAATCTCAAGCGAAAATTTAGATTTATTACCAAAAATGATTGATAATGAACATAGTAGATCAGAACTATCAAAACATTCAGAAAAAATCAAACGACGAAGGTACCAAAGGCTTACCTTCAATTGAGAAAATCAATAGAGTGTCCCACGACGACTAAGACAGAATTCGGAACTCGAGAGAAGTAAACAATTGTAACTTTGGGGTTGTAAATTAAAGCAATTGGTGCAACTTTTTTTGATATTATGTTATCCAATGATCTTTTTGTTTTCAATCACGTGACATCCGATTCAAAATTATGAAGGAGACAAACATGTCTCGTATTGTTGGATATTCCATTTGGAGGCTGAGATTCTATCTGGAGGCTGTACATTCTAGTTGCATTTAAAGATTCCCTTTGGGAGCTGTGTTATAATCTTGAAGATTTCTCCTGCTTTTTAGAGCATTCGACCAAGATTATTAGGAAGGTATAATGTGAAATTATTTGGCAACACTGTTAGCGTCTGCAGAGTTAGTACAAAATGCGGAGGTGATAATGGTAAAATGTGATGTCTTGTGAAGTGTTTATGCTACAAATTAATGAATGACAAATTCAACAAATCGCAACAAGTTGAAAACCACGTCTGAAATTCCTCCGATAACACTCTTGACCAAATACGAACGCCATTTGGGTTCGTATACACGGCACACGTCATTTGTCACCGGCCGCGAGCGAATGCAAGGCTCATAAAAAATTACGGACGACGATATATGGCCCGCTATCATTAATCCCAGTTACAAAATAACTCACATGTCACAAAAACAAACGAAATATTATGGGCACAGCTACCTCGGTTTACGGCAGCAACCAAATGACCTTTCGACTTGTTACGGCCGCACTTCGTGACCCACATTAAGATTGAGCAAAAACTTCCCCCGTTCGAATCAAATCGGGGGAGAAGTGCAGGGTGTCCGAGTATGATTAAATTGTAAGTGGTTTGCGAAACTGTGGGTAATCCATTTGGTTTATTTGCGAGTGAATGGTTAGTTCGATGACGAAACATTCCTATTCCACGTTGTTTTCGGTTTAGAGCTGTAATGAAAATTAATCGTTTTATTTATTTCAGGTTCGTGTCCAGTGGGTAACTGGCGCAGTATTCGAACCACCTTTTTGTCATATTCCAAAACTGTCACCCTTTTTATCTATTTATTTCTGTTGTTAATTTTCAGACAGTCTAAGGAGGGGTTCTAGAAACCGACGCAGAATCTCCGAGGAGGCGCTGGCGAACGACTATGCATACGAGCGAAAGTTTCTCGAAAACCCTTCTCACTTATTCACTTGTTTTAGAAAATCCGCTGGCTGCTGATCAGGTGGTAACCTTCTGGAAGGATATCTAAGAACATCCGCCACCAATGAATTCCACAGTCCAGTTCTAGCGCAGTTTGAGGCTTTCTATAGAGGGCTTCAACAGCCAGAGCTCAATAAATTACATAACCAGATAACCCCAGAAGGAACTCGACGAGCTCGACGAGCTCTTGAGGTCACGAAGAATTTAACTGCTCCAGGTCCTTATGGACTGGAAAACTACTGGTGGAAATAATTTCGAAACGCTCTATATATCCTGATACTAGATGCAGGGGCGCCTGAGACCATAATGCATTTGCTGATAGCATGTCCCAGCCTGTATCAACAGACATAACGCGGCACTACGAGTCAGTTGTGAGAAACGGGAAGTGCCGAATGTTTTGGGAAAACTCCTTTCTTACCCTCAGACCTGATGTAGTCCTTTTCGACCATGAAAGTAAGACGATATTCGTCATAGAGTTCTCTCCTCCTGGTGAAACGAGCATAGTCCGAAAAGGGAAGGAATGGCCTGCCATAATAACGCCTATCGTTATCAAATCTGAAATGCGAATCTGACTTACTTTTTTTTTAAACCAAAGAGGATAAAAGAAAAATCTCCATAGCTGACGCCGACCCTAAAAAGTCTTGTATGATGAATGATAATGACCAGTGACCATATATCACCATATATCAACTCAGCAAACAAGGGCGGAGGGGTTCTTGTGTATCTATTTTTCGTCTAAAGAAAAATTTCTCCCAGTTTGGAATATTCACCGAATTGATAGGAAATCAACAAAACTGAACACTGAAAACGCTTTTTTCTACGACCACATGGAGATATAAGTAGGCCAATTGTAAATGCTTTTTCATTTCTACATCGCCAGCTGTACTGTTATGATCATTTCAGTACAGGTTATCTCATTTCCCACGACTTTCATGAACTACTAGACTGTCATTTTCATGATCATAAATTATATTAGGTCGAATCAAGTTTGTTAACGTTCTAATAATTTGACATTTCACATCAGTATTTACAAAATTCGTTTGAAAAAATAAGTAATCGAAAATGAGTAGTAATAGTGAGAATGATTTGAAATTGACACCGTTAAATTCAATATAAAGATTTATGACAATCGAATTCTTATTTTCGAATAGTTGGCACGAAGTTTCTATATCAGTTCTATAGCAGCGAGTGAAGAGTGAGGAAACTTTCTGGTCTCGGGTACTTGGGTTGAGGGTTCAAATCCCACACACATCACAATTTTTTCCTCTTTTGAAATCGAGTGTTCAATTTTTATTATAATCTTCAATATTTGTATCTTCAATTCCGTTTTTAGGTTGCATATATTATGGAAATCATGGCAGCAGAAAAGTTCATGATAAAAATATTACAGATTTGTTTATGATTCAGATGGTCGTAGAAAAAGTATAGTGTACAATTTGCATGAAATGACTCATTTTCCACTCGTAGGTATATAAACTAGTACTTGCTACGCTGGTACTACAAAATTTCATATACCTACTCATTGTACAATATACTATTCCTTGATCGTGCGAAATGAAACTGTTCTAAATTTCGTCAGTATCAATATTACCACAATGTTTCAGATGACTGACTTCCGCATACATAATATAGTCCATCTCGTCCCAACTTCCCAACTTGTCCTTTTAAACTTGATTAAGTATTCAAAACATTGCCAAAGACATGTACTCCTGCAAAAAAAGGAAATTTCTCGAGCACAACTCAAAATAATAACGGCAATGGCGCAGTCGCTAATGAAATTTTCCCGTGTCCCATTTTCTTCGTAGAAATATGAACTAGTTGCAGCTACGTGAGACGTAACTCGCGTGTTGAAAATGCTGGGATTCCAGCAGAATTCGGGAAATAATTCCGGCTGATGAAACCAATGTTAAAAATTAATGTGCCGGAATTATAGCAACATTCTCATCACATCAGTTTATATGTTCTCCATTACAAGTTGAGAGACTACCACGCTTGAACATGGTTATGAACTGAACTTGGGGCCAAGTTTTGATATTCACTCAGCAACTGTGCCTCGGGATGACATGTTTGGAAGATTATGTTGTAATGCCGCCTAGTTTCTAAGGAAGGTCATGTTTTGATGAATGGTTCGTTACTTAGAGACCTATGTTCTGTATGAAAGGGGTTCAACAGTGAAAATATTTGATTGGGAATATTATTCAATTTGTGGACCGACAGGCATCAAGCAAATACTGAATAGCTATTTGTATTACTAGGGAGAAAAGTGCCACTTTTTCTCCCGCAGGATGTAGTTCACAGTAAACATCCAAGGGAGGAAAAGGTACTTCACTCCCATGTAATACATATGATTTTTCCTCCTACCCACTTAATGAAACTTTTTTTTGTAAATTTTAAACGCATCTCAACTGTTTTTGTCTAAAAAGAACCTATACTTGCATGATGGAAAGTATAGACAATACAATCATGGCCATCTGAGAATCTGCGCTGGTGCAATGGCTAGCGTCTTGTGATTGTAATCCGGAGGTCCCGGGTTCAGCTCCTGGCAATTACAGTTTTTTTTTAAAAACGTTATTTCACTTTTTTCTTGTTAGTAATTTGAATTATTGGATATTTAGATAGCTTATCCATTTTGGATTGCTATTGAGTGATTTTCTCATAAGTAATGTTATGTGCCTATTTGAATGAAGTGTCGATAGTTTTTTTCTGAGAGCTGTGCTTGTAGAAAAAATAATGTGTGTATTTCGAAAAGAAAGTGTCATTGTCGTTCTCCAAAGATTAATCTTTTTGTCGAGCAACAATCAATCACTTTGCGCTCTGAATACACAAATAGCTATTGAAGAACTAAAGTAAAAGTAACATTCATGTTTGATTTTTACCAGAATACAGGATATATAAGATTTTCTAGAAATTACGGAAACAAGTTGATTATAATAGATTCACAAGTTTAATCGCTAACAACTTACTTGAAAAGAGGGGGAGGAAGAGTACTTTCCTCCCTAGGGAGAAAAAGTATTAGTTTCCTCCCTGGTTTGAGCGGGGAAAGTGTGTACTTTCTATAGGGGTAGGTGGAAAAAGTGTGTTATTCATTAGCATGAATTGAGATCAAGATTAGTTTATAATTTTTTCATTTTCAGATTGTGGAAGGTCATAAACCCAAAAAATTATGTCAAGAACTGGATTTCCTCCACAAAATCAAACTTTTAATCGATATCAATATATTTATTCCATCAATGAATCTCTCACAATGATAACGATTCTAGTGAATCTTTCATGCATAAGTGGTAATGTCACAATGAGTTTTGAAGTGGAAAAAGTAACTCAATCGAAAAAAAAAAATTGAATACTTCGAAAAACTTCAGGCGAATGACTGTTCCTCGGAGCTCCTCAGAGGTTTTACAGTATACATTTTTATAACGCTCGATGAATTTCGTTAATAATAATAATAAAAATACTTCTTCATAAACACTCGTAGAGTGTACCCAAAGGCCTAGCCTGTGCGGGTAGAGGACGGCTATTATTATGATTTGCCGTGGCGCTCCGGGGCGACTTACTGATTTTTGGTGGTGTATTTACTTTGCAGCTGCAGGAAAACCCGGAAAACCTACAGCACCTCCTCGGGTGGCCGGCACTCCAAGCTAGCGAATGACTAGATTGGCATCTAGACAACCCACAATACACTTGCTTTTCAACAAAGCATGCGCCTCCTATCTTTGAGAATCCACGGCTCACGTAGTTGTTTTCTGTTGGATATTACAAAAAAAATCACATTTTTTCATTTTTCAATTCTCATGGAGAATGTTCCCTTTTTCAACATGAAGACCACCCAAGAGGTTATCTTGAACGATGGAAAATAGTTTGTCTTTCAGCCCCAGATGATTCCACAAGAGATTTTATGAATATCCCATTCATATTTTCGAACAAAAATCAAAAAAGTACATTTGAGATTCCACAATGATCAGAAAATCAATCTTTCATTCCAGAACACCTTTTTTATCTTTTCAATCGAACTCTCCAGCTTTTCCATTTCCATTTCTGGCTTTCCCCGGAGCCGAAACCACTAATTCAGAAATTATCTTATCCTAGGGCGACAACTTTGTCCAGATTTACGAAATCGGACAGACAGTCAGTCAACCTGAAACAGATCAAATTAACTGAGATATTCAATACCCGGGAGGCACGGTCGTTGCTCAAGACGACGCGACGTTATGAGATTAGAGGAGGCGTGGAGGAATGATTTATCTCAACGAAATGTAGAATGAAGAGTCCAGTCTGAAAGGAGGAATTGAATGAAATCATTCGGTACGATAACTTTGGATCTAATTCTGGTTTATAGATCCATGGTTGAAATTCAATTTCTTTGTTGTATATCTCGAAAAAAATCGTTAACAGGGCCGACCAAAAACCACACATCAGGTTAATGAAATTGAGCCCATCGAGAAACTGTCCTATTTTTTAAATTTTGCACCAGTGAAGCAATTAGGTCTGGACGCGTCCATTTGGTTTGCCGCTTGTGCTTCAATTATCGGTGATATCTGTATTATATCTGCTGGTGCTTGTTGTTTTATTATTGTTGCTGCTTCAACCACACATTCGAGAAAATTTCATATTGTCAAGAATCTCAAGAACCGCCACTATATACATGAATCCAAAAGACGGATTCAGTGAAAAATTACATACGTCTACAATCACGATGACCGGAATTGGTTTTATGATAGTAACACAATGCCCATGACAGGTTTATGTCAAAAAATAACCTTCAAAGTGTTACCGTAGAAGAAATATTTCCATCATTTCCATCCTTGATGTGTATAATTGTTTCTGAAGAGCCTGCTTTCTAATACTTTCAATATCCCTGATGACCTTGGCAAAGCGAAATAGATTTTCGTCGCGTGGCTTTAGCTAGGGAAATAGTTGTTTTCTGTTAGATATCACAAAAAAATTTGATTTTTCATATTACAATTTTTATGGAGAATATTCCCCTTTTCAGTATAAAGTAGTTATCTCATCGCTCAATTAGTGATTTTTCAGAAGATCTCAATGACAAAATCAACTCAAACATCTTCTACCCCATCAGGCCTATGGTACATAGTTCAACCAAATCATTTGAACTCAGTGGGTTGGAAAATGTTGACAACACTTGCTGTATGAACAGTATAATCCACCGTTTATCTGACACCAAATGGCTATTGGAGAATTTAAAAAAGGCAACCTACTTAAGAGATATAAACACGAATATCTCTAATATGAAAGTAACTCTGATCAAAGCATTTGCGGAAGTGATCAAGAAGCTATGGTCGGACGATTTACAAGATCAAATTGTTGACACTGTCTCATTGAAAAGTCAAATTCAAATATTTGCACCTCGTTTTAGCGGTTGCGCCCAACAAGATGTACATGAGTTTTTTAGTTACCTTCTGGAGGGTCTACATAAGAAAGTGAATAGAATCACTGAGAAGCCTGTAAACATGTCGACAGAGGTCGATGGGGAATTAAGTGACAATGAAAAAGCTGATGAAGCATGGTCGATACTCTTGAGGAAGGACAACTCCAAAATTGTAGATAATTTTGTTGGCCAACTAAAATCTACCTTGGAATGTACACGTTGTGGTCATTGTTCAGTAACGTTTGATCCGTTCTGGGACCTTTCAGATTCCACAAGGAATAGGCTAACTGAGTCTGTCACAATGTTCAGACTCTTTTCCTAGAGAAGAAATTTTGGATGATAACAAAAAACCTATCTGTAGAAAATGCAAAGAGAGTCGGAAGCGCACGAAACCCATATCGGTTCATAAATTTCCGGAAACTTTGGTGATCCATTTGAAACGTTTTTCTTCGACAGAAATATCCAGACAGAAAGTGTAAGAGTAACTATACCTTTAGGATTAGATATGAGCAACTCTGCAACAGAAAACACTGTCCTTGTCGCTACAATCTCTATGATTTTTCAAACCACAGTAGAACCACATCTAGAGGACACTACACGGCTTGCTGAAGACTACCTCACGCAGATATGTGGGATGAGTACAATGACTCTCGGGTGTCACCAATTACACCAGAAACACTTTTGGGCGAAGAGGTATACGTTATTTTCTATTTGTTTATTCATTGTTTCTATTGTTATATCATACATTCAATATTATTCTCATTGGGGCCATTTGATTTTGGTCCAAAATACTTACTACTGATATATATTTCCTCGTTCTTGGTAGCCAAAAACATTCAAAACTAGTTTTTAATCAGAAAACTCGGAGCTTGCAAATACCAAATATTTTAAACCTTCCAATGGCTGTCATTCTTTCGGGAAGAAAGCCAACATTGCGGCCAGTCCTACCATTCCACTTGTTCTTACAGTCACTGTTCCAGAAATGCGCTGAAGTCCATTTGATGATATTTGGAATATTCCAGCGGCCGCCCAACGAAGGTATGCAGCTCAACACACCGTAGACGCTGTACACCATCCAATAACATAGGCACTCGCGTTAACCGAAGAGCTATCATAATATGTTTGTAAATTTTAATCAAGTCTTGCGAAATTGGCGCGTATGTCACCTCAAAAGGAAGTCTAAGACCCTTCGTCTGCGTACGACCTATGAGATCTTTGCTACAGGCCCGAGAAGTAAATGTTGGAATGTAGCTTTGACAATAACGAGTATAATGTAGAATCTGCTGGAAATATGAACACTTTCATGATACATTCCAAATTCTATATGATCGCATTGAGAGCCTTAAATAGATTTTTATATTCGATTATTCTATAAGTATACTTATTCATAGTTATTATAAATGCCTTTACCAATCTCCAGATTTTTTTTGCAATAGTTTCGAGTAGTGAAATCCACATGATCCTTCAGACTATATCACGAATTTGCAATGTTCACTGACGATACCTAGAGGTTAGGCGCTATTTTGCAAAAATTCCCTGAAAAAGGGAAAAAAGTGTGCATTCCACCAATAACTGCGCAACAACAGCGCTGCAGAAATTTCGTGGGAAATAATCAACTGAAGATGAACAATTGCGTCTGACCCATGGTGCAAGCTGGTTTTGGGAATCCCAATTGTATCATATTGTATTTCTAGTGCTTTCTTAGTATACGAATTGTGTTTTTCGTTTTCCTAGGAAATCGTTACCTACTTCCCGTTACGTAATTTCAAAAGAAACATTCGGTTTTGAGCCCTAGTATCTTTTGGTATTTAGAGATGTTCTGGTGGTTTGTATGAAGTTGATTGTTATATTGGGACCTGCAAACTCTACACTTGCCTTTGTGTGAAGTAGCTTGTTACAATGATATTGTAAAAATTCTAATGCGCCTTCATGTGACCGTTTTTATTATACCAATTTTCGGTTTCTGGCTTACTCTCTCCAATGTTTTCGTATTGGATAGGTAACATCAAACCAATTCTTCGCTGGATGGAGACTCCATCTCAGATGTGAAGTAAAGACCAATAGTGTCAGAAGTCCGCCTAACTTACATAGGATAATAAGTTGATGACGATCTCTCCAGAAAATAAACCTTCTTGAGTATTGAGTCCTGTCCCAACAGGCCACTCTGCTGGGATCGATCGTTCTTCAGACACTACCTGTTGAAACGATATGAAAAACCGCAATGTGGCACCAATCAAACAACTTGGAGGCAGGGAGCCAACAGCTCATAGATCCGGAACCAGGAAGATAACGACTATGTTACACATAAACCTTCAACGTAGTCAAAGAAGAAAATATCAAACTAGTCTTCATGCAAGAACCAAGGTCTTTCGAAAGATACTTGAGAAAACTGGAAGGATTAGAAAGTAAGTTGATCTACGATCGCAAACCTGAGAAGATACAAGCCTGCCTATATTTTGTGGGAGACACTATCATGCACTTTCCATATACCTATTGAATTCTGTGTCAGAGACTTGATGGCCGTATAGGTGGAGCTCTCATTGGGGGAAAATGGGTTAGAAGCAAGAGTCAGATCTGTCTATATTCCGAAATACTAGCCCCGCTTATAGTGGAATGTGATGACAACTCAAATAACGCAGAATGAGGATGTAGTGACATCAGAAGTTATAATGAGAGAGCTGCTTTGTCTGATCACGGGAATACTTTTCCCTACCAGGTCAGATCCAAAATCATAGATATCACATGAGCAACCCCACGGGTCAGCCCATACATCAAAGGATGTCACGTATCAGACGAGACTTTTCTATCAGATCACTGGCATATAAGGTCCAATAATCTCAAAGAGCAGTAATGTTCGATCACTTGCAGGAACCCAAAGAAAACTGGCCGGGAGGCAAACAGAAGCTCCCTAACAGCTAAACTTGAGTTGTAGCAGAGGAAAGGCTTCCAGACTGGGCTGGCTTTGGCTAAGAAGGGGTGACAACCTAGGCCACTTCAACATAAAGGGGTTATAAGAATCAATATATCTGAGATGCTATTGGACAAAATGACTGCCAACCCTTTTTCTGATTGTGGCAAATATTAACCTAATGCCATCTTCCTCACAGACAAAAAAAATATCTTCTCGTTTGATAGTACCGGCCCAGTCAGGATTTCAGTTTGGGGGGCTAAACATGCAATTTATCAGTTACCGCAGTTTTTTTTTTATTTGTCTGATGTAGTTCCCCCTGACTGCGCCATTGTAAATGAT
Organism: Chrysolina haemoptera; assembly: GCA_958298965.1. Lineage (NCBI taxonomy): Eukaryota > Metazoa > Arthropoda > Insecta > Coleoptera > Chrysomelidae > Chrysolina > Chrysolina haemoptera. Next base: position 5,306,888 of record OY282594.1, read on the forward strand.
AGAGTGTACACCAACCAGCATCTTATGAGATGAGGAAATCACATCGAGGGCCCACCAATGGTGGTAGATGGCGAATCTGGTATACGAATAGCTCTAAGAGAAACAATGAGGTTGGGGTTGAAATATACGGAAAGAGACCGGTACAGGACATTAGTCCAAACCTCGGTAATGGCTATTTTAGTTTGCACGAAAGAGATTCTGAGGAGGGGTCCTATAGTATTCACGAAGGACCACAAATCTTGTGAAGGACATCACCTTTTTCAAGGTTACATAACTGAATTGAAAGTATCTAGGAGTGTTGAATCGTTCAACTACTGGATCCCGATTATTGATGTAGTCATATGTACTATTCGCCTTTTTTTTCTGGATTCATAATCTTTGATCGTGCAATTAATTTTCTGTCATGTTATTCATTTCGATCCTTCTTCTAGCTTGTTGAATATCTAACCTCTGTCTATTCGGAAGCTTCCTCCTGGCCTGTACCTAATGCCGCCGCCATATCCATCCAAATCGTGTAATGTTAACGTGAAACACTTATTATGCAGTAGCAATACTTTACTCCGGGCATTGCAGGCCCAGCTTAATAGAAGCCCCAGCAACACTTAATATCTGGCGTCGGTAGTGTCACTCCTGCATTATTAAATACTTTATCAAACGGCCGGTCTGCCGAGAATTACACGGCAGATTGCACTCTCATATTGAAGAATATGTAATTCAATATAGATATTCATGTTATTCGAAACTGAATTGTATAGCAGTGTGTCACTAGTTCAAAACTTTTTGTGCAGGAAACTCCTTATATAATTACCACCAAGTCCACATTTAAATCATTCACGTTCGTCTCCCATTCTCTTCTGGATCCATGGGCTGATATAGGAGCTGATATTGGTGTTAGAATGGATCCGTACGGAACACCATAGTTGTGGATGGAACTCCATCAACCACCTTGTGGATAGATCTGTTTGGGAGAAAGCTATACAGAAGGAACACAACTGCCATCAGATGGAGCTTGGAGAGGAGTATCTGGTTCTAAGCACGATCAAACGCCTTGAAGTTGCTAGGTAGGGTCTTTCTTCCTTTTTTTGGCTGACTTGTAATCCTGCAATTCTCCAGTTGGACGGACATATCTCCTGATTATAAGATAGGTTGAATAACGCAAATACTGTGTGTGTGTGTGTGTGTTAGTTTGGGAGCACTTCACTTGAGAACGAACAGCAGAATATTGTCAGATCCACTAGCCTTGCTGGTGTTAAAGAATTAGCAAAATGCGCCTGATAGTTTGTCGACAAAAAATAATCTCAGGTATATGACTGTTAATGGGAGTAATATTCTGGGATTGTCCCAAAGAATCAGGGTAAAAAATGGCAGCGAATATGTTGGCTTTTCTTCCGGAGCATTTATTGCTAGTGTTTCACCTTCCTTCGTCAGGAAAGGAAATGAGTTGGAAGTGAAATTTCTTTCCACTACAAAAGACCAAAACGGTGGGAACCGTTAGGACACTTAGCGAGTTTTGATCATATCTTGGAGAATTCATTTCTATCCTTGCAAACGTTTCTAGCTCCCACTTATTCCTATATTATCTCAGAGTACTGCTTTTTGTAACATCGATAGTATGCTGCCTGGTTGAAGGCAAGAGTTCTGGAGCAATTTCTGCTCAACCAGTGTTTATCTGATATTATTCTTTTTGACGTGTTTGGTATATGATATGTTTACATCTCCAGGAAAATGCTCAAGGAGACCTCATCATCATTGCTGATTCAACAAGACCCGGAAATGAAAGGTGAAAGAAAAAAGCTGACCGGACGTTATCGAATATGAAATAATCCATTTCATCGTAGTATAGTCAACTTGGTGGTATTTCACCGGGCGGTGATAGAGACCGTCCACTACCTAAGATTATCCTTTCAGTCGCCGCTTACAACACCATCAAAAATAAACTGAAACGGATCACACATTCATAATTCATTTCCCAAAGTCCCACCTTACACGATCTGATTACCGAGGATCTTGTCACACTCAAAATGACAATTTCGTCTACGAGAATTTGAATACCAAATCTATATAACAGCCTCCGTTCGGGATTCTCTAGCCGGAATTATTTACATGGAGTATTAGGAAGCCATGTTTAAGCAGCTGCAACCGATAATCTGTTTATACCATTCTGCTAAAGCCCGATCGGAGTTTACGCTGTGGTTGCACATTAAATGACATTTTATCTGGAAAACAGACTGAATACATTTGATATGCGGAGTTAGGGAGCAGACAATATGTTTCCTACCAACTGCACGATAGTGGAAAATGGAAAGCCTGCATGAATTACGAGACTTGTGTTTCTACGGCAGCTGTGATAATAATGCACTATCCAACATTCATCATCCTTTGTAGGTATGTCGTTTCATTTTTAAAATAGGCTCTCATCCATTGTCCTTTGTTATTATTCCATAAATTTCAAATTTGATTCACTTTTACCTTTTCGAATCATTTTGTCGGGATGTACTGTGGGGGGTGACGGGTGAGTTGTTGTTGAATAAATTGACGCAGAAGTTAACAAACACAATAAACAACCCTTCAACTTATAACACTGTTACAAGAGTGAATATTTGATAGGGATTATTATTATAATTTTTCATTTACCTCAATATATCAATGCCACTCTTTTATTTGGGGTTGAAATAACACAATTTATTATTATTATTATTATATAATCATAACCATAAATATGAAGCCACGAGAGACCCCCTACATGGGTTCACAATTTTAGAAGGTATCCCATCTTAAACCTTAACTTAAACTACAATGTTCTATCTGCGGTAGTTTTTTAAGTTATTTGTGTTACAATATTTTTTTTCTTGTGATGCAATTACTCGGACATGTCTTAGCTACCGACAAAGCAATCTGTTATTTGAAGTTGAACCAACGTGTGCAGAATCAACCAGATACTAATTGATGTAGTAGTAGTAGTAGTAGTAATCATGGGGAGGCCGTTGCCGCAGCCAGGCAAGTAGGCCCCAATGAGCCCTTTTTGCCATCCCCTGCTCTCCACATAAGTACATTGCCTCTTCTAGTCTTCCTTTCCGAACCTTTGTGACCTTCTAGTGAAGGTCAGTATGTCCGTCCACTCCGAAGATTTCGAATCTTAGCCTCCCGTACGCCTCACACTCGCCAAGGAAGTGAGATGAAGTTTCTTCGTCTTCTTCGCACATATGGCAAGTGGGATTGTCTTTTATACCCATTAGTGACAGGTGCCTACCTAGTTTGTTATGGCCTGTTAGTATTCCTTCAAGGAGGCGTAGTGTTTGGCGATCTCTGCCTAAAAGCCACGTCATCCTTGACTTGCTAGAGCCGGCCACAAAGTCTTTTGACTGCCTAGCTACGGTTAGAATGGCGTACACCTCGGCTTGGAAAACTGTTGTGTAACTTCCTAGAGCGAAGCTTTCTCGTATATCTCTTCCTTCCAGGTAGATGCCTGCACCAGAAGCCTGTTTGTCAGTCAGACGCGAACCGTGTAACATACTAGGCCTCCTAGACGAAGCTCCACTGTGTTTCCTTCCCATTGTTCTCTGCTCGGAATAGTAAGCGCAAACTTCCTATTCCATCGCAGTCTGTCTTGTGCGCTTTTCACTCTGAGGTCGGAAATAGGAATTTCCTGCTCCGCCCACTTTGCGATTTCCGCATGTCCTATCCAATTGATGTAACAAATATCAATTTGTTACCCGAAAGCGTCCGAGAGCTCCTGGCCGAACACTCAATAACCGACCGTTATCGGTCAACACATTATTCATATACCTGGAAATGCGATATCCCATAGATGCAGGATAAGTTTTCCCAGAATGATCCAATTATCTTGAAAAAATGTTTCGTGTTGTGTTAGTCTTTTTGGCTGAGATTACTGACTTTGTTTATAGTTTGTTTTTAAGCCCGAATGACCGACCATTTTTCGCCCGTTTCTTGTATTTTAGTAAGTTCCTGGAGCACCAATACTTGCTCATTTTGAAACATCACCTACTTATGAGTTACAGTCATTTGAATAGTTAACGTTAAAGCAGTAAAACCAGAAAAACTCTATTTGTGATCATTGTTACCCATACAGTTCGAGACTGGAACAAACGTTCCCTAAAACCTGTTAGGCTATCACTATCAGGTCCGAAATAATTAGGCGACCCAAGTTTATTCGTGCAAAACCGTATTAAATTTGGAGTGAGTTGGCCGTTGTAAACTAAGCTTGTCTATAGTATATCATTTGTTTTGAACTTGAAACAATCATTCTCGCGTAGAAATAAAAATGAAAATGGAATGAAACAGCTAGTAATAAAAATGAAAACAGCGTAATAGTTTCAATGCGAAGCGACAAACTTCAACAACCGCCACCATCAAGGAATGACCGCATTCGCCATACTATAATCAAACAGAATAAGAGGAGCCGGTATAGACAAAACAAACTAGGATTGTGGGAATGGAACATCTGTTGTCACTAGCAAGATTTATGCCTATAATTTGGGTCGTGTCGCCAACTTTCCCGAGCGCTGTTCAGGTGTACCAACCGAAGTTGACAAGTCTAATTACAGAAGTGGATATACAGGGTGTTCCTTAAAGACATGCTAATATTTGAGGGGGTGATTCTTTGACTTATTTTAAGGAAAAAACTTTCTATAAACATATGTCCTAAAAGTCCTAACTTTTGAGATACAGGGTGATAAAGTTTTGAAAAAAAATCAGTTTTTTAATAATAACTGAGATAATAGTGTAGACGTTTTTATAAAATTTGGTACATGTCTTCTATGCATCAAGGTGCATTTTTTAATGCACAAACATTTTCATTTTCTCAACCAGTGGCGTCCGTACGGGTTTTGCATTGAATATTTTTGGAGAAAAAAAATACTACGCTATTGCTTTCTCAAAAAAAAAAAAATACTTTTGAAATCCTCATTTATTTTTGAGCAAATTTAATCTCTTGAGTTTTCTTTGTCCGCCGCATGGTTTTCGCTTAAAAAAATAAAAATCGTTTTACTTCAGGATCAATTCCTCAAAAATCTGATGTGGTGTGGAAATGATTGTGCATCGACTTGAAGCAAATAAAGGGATCTGATTTGTTCCAAAATGAATGAGAATCAAAAAAATATGGATTTCAGCTTGTACAAAAACGAATTTTATTTTATTTTATAAAAGTAAGTTTAAATGAACGGATCAAATTCATTAATTATTGACAATACTAACACTGATTATAAAAATTGTTGGAAATGGCCACCTTTACTTAATAGGCATGCTTCCGCCCGTCTACGCATGGAATTACGCACACGTTGAAATATTCCCGGCGTATTTCGAATAGTTTCACACGAGGCAACTATTCGCTCTCTTAAATCTTCTAAAGTATTAACGGGAGTTTTATACACTAGAGTTTTAAGGTGCCGCCATAAAAAGAAATCTAAACTGTTGAGATCAAAGGATCTTGCTGGCCATTGCTGAGGTCCTCCGCTTTCAGTCGATGCACAAACATTTCCACACCGCATCAGATTTTTGAAGAATTGATCCTGAAATGAAACGATTTTTATTTTTTTAAGCGAAAACCATGCGGCGGACAAAGAAAACTCAAGAGATCAAATTTGCTCAAAAATAAATGAGGATCTCAAAAGTATTTTTTTTTCAGGAGAAAGCAGTGGCGTAGTATTTTTTTATCCAAAAATATTCAATGCAAAACCCGTACGGACGCCACTGGTTGAGAAAATGAAAATGTTTGTGCATTAAAAAATGCACCTTGATGCATAGAAGACATGTACCAAATTTTATAAAAACGTCTACAATATTATCTCAGTTATTATTAAAAAACTGATTTTTTTTCAAAACTTCATCACCCTGTATCTCAAAAGTTAGGACTTTTAGGACATACGTTTATAGAAAGTTTTTTTCTTAAAATGAGTCAAAGAATCACCCCCTCAAATATTAGCATGTCTTTAAGGAACACCCTGTATAATCGCCCGAATTATAAAAGTCCTCACAGAAGACGGCCGAGATGGCATTAAATGCTGAAAACACTGCACAGCCAGAATTCCGAAAACTTCTGACAATGGATTCCTTTAAGTGGAATAAATGATGATCATTCATTATACTGGAGTAGTTCTGAACGCTGTTATTTGCATATTGTTTTATTCGATACCGAGTTTTTCTTGTTGGAGTTCGCTAAAGAATTGTGAGCATAAATTTTCAGCTAATTGGGCCATTTTTAATGTGAAAAAGTGTTCTCATGTGTAAAAAATTGTGATGAGAGGCAGGAATGAATTAATATGAAAGAACAAATTGGAGAAACCAATCTTAGACTGGCAAGGCTGGTGAATTATTTAGTTTGAAGCATACCTGAATCAAATCAATCTTCCACCATCGTTCATTTGAATTTTTGTGTTGCAAAATATCAAATATACATCAAATAATCCAGTACGATTGGGTTTTGAGACAAGAATCGATTGTAGCACCACCAAACTCAGTATGCTAGTAGTTGGAACTTTGATAAACACGAAAAAAAAAAGTTTACCAAAATTCCAGGGGTGAAACATATTAATTTTTTTTTTTTTTTTTTCGTTTAAAAATATATAAATAGATTTTTGCTGTAATCTTAGAAAATATATGATTCATCAGAAAAACAAGTCAACAGGGTGAAAAACAATTCAATTTTCCACAAAAAGTATGCCTACTAATTTTATATGAAATGCGCTCGTTTTCTCAGAAAACGTGATTGAACGCCGACATCAAATTTCAGGTTCACCCGCCGCTGAAAGGTCTGTCGGAGCCGAATATTTGATTGGTCACAACTCTGCTAAAAATGATCGGAGAAGTAAAAGGAAAAGTTCATATCGTTTCTGAAGACTCCTACCTTCTGATGCAAATATTGCGAGTATTTGAGTACCTAAAATGTGTTTTGTCGCACTTCACGGAGATGTTTGCTGATGATCCGAAAATCATGAATAATTTAGTATGGAATTATTATACTGAAGCAGCAACCCATACCCTCTTTGGACTATATTCAACAATTTTAAAGTAGTGTGACAGATCCCACTTATACATGCCAAAAAAAACTTTGTTTTACTCTTGCCTCATTTTCAGCTTACCCATAAAACCGGCATACTCTTTAGTAAATGTTGAAAATAATCGCTTATTCATAACCTGATATTCAATAACATTATTGTGAAGTGCGAACCTCAAGCTTAAAATCACATACTTAATTTTTTTATGTAGGATGTGTATGAGCGATTATTTTCAACATTTACTGAAGAAATTGCCGGATTATGGGTGAGTTGAAAACTGAGGCAGAAGTTAAACCCAGTTTTTTTCTTTGGCATGTATAAGTATGAGACTTGTCTCACTAGTCTTAATTCGTTGCATATGGTCCAAAGAGGGTACTGATTCCTGCTTCAGAATAATCATTTCATATCAACTAAAATATCCAGGACTTTCGGAACCTCACAGAAAACGGCCAAGATGGCCTGATGCCAAAATAAATATAAGTGTTGCTGAGAACTACTTTCCTTTTACCACAGACTTACTTTCATAAAAACTGAGTTTCCAAATCTTGTTCTAGACTAAATCACCCTGTATAACTATGCGCCACATCTATACAGTATCGATGAGAACTTCCAACCACCATTATGTCTAACGGAGGCCGCAGAATGGCATTGCCCCTTTGGCAATTCGGAAGTTGTTCGACAAACTTATTAAAGAACACTACAACTACATATTGGCTCTGGGACCAACTGGGACTTCACACAGTATTGTAAATGAATTTGATGATGGAAGGGAGAACAGAATTATCAATAGTTCACCTAAGAGACGGAGTTGCCTATTTCATGTTCATGAGGCAACAAAATTGTATTGAGAGTTACAGTAGAACATATATCCACAAATAAAATTCCATTGTTTTAGGCCATTAGACTCATAGCGGTGCAACCTATGGAACTAGCGGTGGGCTAGATATTTTTACACTTTTAAAATTAAATCATTCTACGATTTTTTTAACAATATAATTTTATAATAACAATTTGCTATCGTTACGAAACGTGCTTATATTGAGATGGAAAATCTTATCGATTGTCGAGTGAATGTTTGTTTCTTGAATTTCGAACGGTGTATGAACTAATTTTAAATATCTATCACCGGTCAGCAGGACTGATCGCCAAGGAATGGGACTTACTGAGTTGGTAATCTTGTATATGTATATAAAGTTTAATTATAAGCAACTTTTTGGAATAACTTTTTTTTGATATCTTGCCATTTTACCCCACTTTTCGCCTATTCATAGTAATTTTTTTCAATTGGCCGCCATACCAGCAATCACGTGAGATGTGTCAAAATCGATTTTTAGGTTATCAGACATGCACAAACTTTTCCCAAGAATTTTTTTTCCAATACTCTAATAATAAACTTTTATCCCATATGGTACATATGTTTTGGCGGTCACATAATATTTCCTCCCCATAATTTTAAACTTAGCTGATGATGAACCTATATAGGTTCGAAACATGTACTACTATGATACCATTGAACTGATCGATAGTTTTTGATCGTTGTACCATCACTAATATTTAGTGGTTATATTAAATTAGTGGAGATGACTTTTAGTTTTTCTGCATCGTGAATATTCAAGAAAGGTTAGTAAGATTCATCATACCGACGAAATAAACCATTAACCAACCCCCGTGAAAACTTGAAGGGTCACTAAAATAACGAATCAAAAGCCTTTGTTATGAAGCAAACTCGAACGGGGGGATACAACCCTATTATTCCTAACATTCCGAAAATTCTCGAAGTAATCACTCATTCGGGTCATGTTCCATTCCAAGCCGTCTCTCAGCGAAATTGTTTTTTCTCCTCGGCTAGTAACCACCTTATTAAAACGCCCGTAAAGTTCGTGCCGTGCAACAAGCTATAACTTATTAGCCGCTGCCATTTCCTGTCATCTTCTCTGCCCGCCTCAAAACGTATGGCCCTCTGGAGATAACAAGTTATTATCTTTTTGACCTCTACCATCCCTTTAAAAACTTACGTAATCTATGTAGCCGTCCGTATCGACCTTGGAGATTAATAAAGTGGATTTATTTTGGTGATGGGAATCGAATTTAATACGACGCGAATCGCTGACGATGTCGAAAAAGCGGGTGATAAAAAAATAGAAGGGTCGTCTGAAGGAAACGAATATACAGAACGGCTCATTGAAAACAAAATGCAAGTTTTCCGGTGGTGGGAATTAGTTGAGAAAGAAGCGCTTGGACAGGCTTGGAGGGGGCTTCTTTCGCAGAAAAAAGTAATTTGCAAGACATGCATTTTCTTTGCCATGTGACAACAACCCCTTACATTTTATATGGCATCATAGGTCTAGCATTTCATCAGAGAAAAACAAGATGTCCTGTCCTGTCCTACCAGGACGACGCATATTGCCATAATGCTATACAATAGGAATAATTGGGTCTTGCCCTCATCAGTATAGGGTAGGTCTCTGCACACAATTACTGCAACAAATGGTTCAACAAACTATCCATATCAAGGAAGAAGCTGAGACACCGCCCGCAGTCTAGTGTTCACTAAACCACGGGCGCCATCTGAACTCCAGCTTCTCAACCAAAGCAATACTCAAAACTCCAAAACCACCAATACAAATGAATAAATCTGCAATGTGCACAATAAGCTTGTCAAGAGAGAAACAAGATGTCCTGTCCTACCAGTACGACGCTTATTGCCATAATCCTATACAATGGGAATAATTGGGTCGAAAGTACTGTTCACTAGTATTCACAATGGACTCATTGAATAACCTCTGTATGAGTAATGACGTATAACCATGCCGCCATGTCGCATTGCCACGTGGTCCGTTAATACGTCGGGTTTGGTAACAGGAGAGGCGCTCAGTATTGCGTCTCTCTTGTTTATGTGGTATTATCATATCATTGCGTTCCTTGTTGCAATCGTAGATTCCTGTCTATACCCTAGATAAATTGTTTCCGATACTGTATAAGGCAGCAAGCAATCTACTGAAGAATTTGGTGAAACTCTGGCTTTAGCATTAGATATCTTCAAGGCGTTTGATTGCGTTTGGCACCAGGGAATCCTTGCCAAGCTTCCATCTTATAGACAGTTTTCTTCCTATTTTCAGAACTTTTCGTAACTGTGATCAACTGTTATCAACTCTTGTAGAGTCACTGATCATTTCAACATAGAAGTATGAGTTCATCAAGGAGGTACCTAATATTTCATTCAATAATTTAAAACATATTGGTATAGTTGAAAATAAATTTATTTTCGTATATTTATATAATGTAATCCAATTCTTCTTCAATTATTTCACTTTGTGGTTGAAGTGTGAGAATTTTACACATTGAGAATGTGCAATGATCACACTCCGATATTTGTCAGGACACAACCACAATTTCTCTGATTTTTATTTTCATCGTAGACTATGTTAACTTAAACTAGTATCTGGTTTCCTGTGATGATCCACGTCACCTCTTGAGGCCATCAAGATGAATCACGATGGTTGTCGGCACGATGAGGCCTCTTCACGTCAATCCAATGGCTGATCAGGTCAATCGGCAACGGAAAAATTATGGTGGAATTTTTCTCGGCTGATATGTTGTTCAGGGTTTGCAGGTATCTCAACTAGAAGCAAAATGAACATTCCAAGTTTAATCAAAATAAGTCAAAAGGTTTTTGAGTTATAAATTAAAAAAAACTGATATTTCTGAAAATTTTGACACCCTGTATTTTGAAAATGAAGAAATTTCGGACACATGTTTATATGAGGAAAAAATCTGATTTTCACTTAAAGAACCGCGACTGAACGTTTGGCGGTTTAACCCTGGGCCACCCTGTATAATGTAATAAGAAAAACACTAAAATGGCAATCCTAAGAGTCTGACAGTCATTTTTTTAAAAACTTTCTTATTGAAATTTTTACTTTTTGATTATGAAATGTGATATGTCATCATTTAAGATCTATGACTTATTTTGTAGTGTTGTTTAATCCAATTCCATTTATTTTATCCGACCAGTTTTATAATGTTGATGTTATATATTATTTACACTATTGACTGATATATCGAAATTGTATGAATTTTAAAGATATATCTGTTTGTGTGCAGTATAATTAAACAAACAATACTTTCACATTAACGATAGTCGTCGCCGACTGATGTTTTTACCCTTTTTACTCCCATATACACCTACTACGTAGGCTAATTGTGGCAAATACCTGTCAGAAAACAACTACTCCCCTGGCTAATACCACGACGGGTATTGAATTATATCCAACAGATACTTGTGTAATGTACCTCATTGCAGAGGAAACAATTACAAGCGCTCCTTGTAACCAAATGGCAGAATTTTGTTTTAATTCGGACAGGGGGACCACCTGCAGACTAGTTTCGAAGTTCTTGCCTCGTCATCAGTACAGGGTAGGTCACTACAGACAGCTTTGAAGCCATCTGTTCCCTGTCTGAATCATCTCACAATTCCGTCATTTGGTCAATCTGGTCTCGCGCTAATGAAACGGGTGTAAGCCGCTCCACCTGGTGGCGAGTAGATCAAGAAGCACTCCGATTCTCCGGGTCAAGAGATTCAGTCAGATATCTTAAACAAAGGTCAGAGTTCTTTTGGGAGATAGTTTGATAACGATAGTTATCCTGTCACATTCTTATTTTGTTTCAAACTTCACCTGCCCTCTTCTCATAATTTTTATTGAATTACTAAAAATAAGCTGAAAATAAATTAGTCGCATTGGACATAGACCATGTTTCTGGCAGCAATAATCGTGGTACTCCAAATCAAATCCATATATTTGAACGAACTGGTCTAATACTCGGTATTACAATTGTGTGATTAGAATCCGAAATTATCTGGCCCGTCTAGGTAACGAATTTACGACCAAACTTCAGCCCATATTACTTTACCGAAGTTGAATAATCCCAGCGCCGCTAATAACTATAAAGAGCACACTGCTAACTTGATCAATAATAGTTTAGCCCGACATTAAACTGCACCTATACAAATTTATGGCCTAGCCTCAATGAAATCCTCGAGCCAACCGCCATATTAATGCAATGACCACTTATCTTCAGCTCCATTCCACTCCAAGAGCCTACACGGCACCACATAATAATTGTGTTGGATTGGTGGTTTGTTCCGGAATATATTAAATAATAAGAAAAGTATTCTATTCGGCAAAAACACTCACATGAGTAGTCGCCCTCCAGAAGATGGTCAGTTGGTGACTGAAGCACCTGTCGATGTGTGCAATGCAGTTCGAATGAGTAACCAAAGGCTCACTCATTATTTTTGGCTTATTTACTCTTTAGTTGGAAAACCTACAACTACACCCGGGTCAGTGTAATTTAGTTCAAGCCAGCACTCTTCACAAGGACTGGCTCCTAGGCTTTGAATGAACTATGTGCGAGGCAAATTTGTGTCTTCTATTGGTGCATCGAACTCCTGTCAAATGCTGCCTGGAGAGCCCCTGGAGACTCGAGGCTGCCTGTCATAAGAGGCTACTTAAAGATCATACCCACAAGGGGAGCCCTTCGAGGGGAGCCAAGCCAACCGTCCCGATGACGCCGTCCAAAGGAACCCCAAGGGTGCCTTCAAAATGGCAAACCTAGACCAAGACTGTCCTACATTAATTCAAGGATCTTATGGTATCTAGAGATACTCCTTGACACTCACTTTCCTGACTTTAGTGGAACAAATGACCCAGTCGCGCTCCAGAAAGCACGAATAGTCGAGGATGGATCACAATGGATCTTCAGTCCTTCAGCAGGGCCAGACGGAATCCAACTTGTGTAACTACAGTCTGAAGAAGACCTAGACAGGTACGTAATTAGGACCTTGCGGAGGTCCCATACCGAAGCTGAGAAAACTGTCCTACGCCCAGCCTAAGGCATGATAATGATACAAAGCATCCAGTTTTCTAGGAGTACCAACATGCCTACCAACCTGAAAAATCCTGTGAGTGACAGCGCCTCAAGCCTAGTCAGAAGAAATGAGAAATCTCTCCCGAATAAGGAGATTGCACAGCATTTTTCGACTTGCCCTCAGGGCAAATCTGCCATGCTTAGTTGCAAGGTAAGTCAAGCCTTCTTATTCGAGGACATAATTGACGTAAAAGTTACGAGAAGCACTAGGGCGATTACAGACTCCACTATTGGTGTAGACAGTCCCGGAAAGGGTGTAAGCTCAAGGCTACGCCGTTACATATTGCAACGAAAGTGAGGGGCAACAACCTAGGCCACCCCAACAGCCTTAAACAGCCTACATTAGTATGAATTGCTATCAGGTTCAATAAGGCCCACGCTAGTATTCATCCTTTCCAGACGATTTTCTTGGGAAACCGAAAGTTCCAGTATAACACACCCAACTTGGGTTGTCGTTATGAAGCAACTCTATAGTATGTATGTATTATTTCAACCCATTAATAATCAATTCCTCGCCTTGGAGACATATTTGATTATTCAAACTAACATAGTTCAAGCGATAGTTTCCTTGAAACCAAAGCTTCTGTGGTACCCCTTGTTAATTTGCTGTACGCGCCTCAATCATATAAACTTTTTTGTAACTATTTTTTCGGTAAATATACTTTAAAATTATCATTAATATTATTACCTGTAGTGCCACTGGACTTTCGTTTATGACATCCGAAGCTTCTTTAAGTGCTCTTGAAGCTTTCATTTCTCCCTCGGCTGCGATGACTTTTGCTCGGGCTTCTCTTGAAGCTTCAGCCTCTGCTGCCATGGCTCTCTGGAGTTGTTGTGGAAGGCTTACATCTTTTCTTCAAATCAAAACAATTAATTTTTATATGTCACGTGTCATCACTACTCATTGACATTCTATTCTGAATTTGCCCAATTTTCGCAGAAATATTCTGTGACTTCAATGAATCCTGAACAGAGTGTACATTGTGGTGGATACTTACATTTCAACCCTCTCAACTTTAACCCCCCATGGATCCGTGGCGATATCAAGGGACGTCTGCATAGCATGTGATATGGCTTCTCTGTCCGACAGAATTTCAGCAAGGCTTCTGGTTCCTAAGATATTCCTCAGAGTTGTCATAGCGAGAAGCCTAGTGGAGTTACTGCAATCATAAACATGCAAACTTTTTAAACTTGATTTCACAATGTGGCCAATTCAAACTGTCTGAAATGTATTTCGATAAATGATGGATGACATGTTGGCTCAATGCACCCAATGGAAGCAAGAGCCAAAATAAATTAGAGGGAGAGAGATGGATGACATGGGACAAGTGATGGGTGACAGGTGAGATATGACAAGTGACAGATAATATGAGTGGAGAATGTCGCGTGATATCTTGGAGCGCTCTGATAAGTTGATGGTGGGAAGAGTCGGCGTTGAAAGTGGGAGTGATGGAGGTAGTTTCAAGCGATACAATAGTTACATCCACACATCCAACGGAAAATAATATTGCTTTATTTTTCTTTGTATCCGCTGGTTTCCACGAAAGGAAAAATCCTGTAATATTCAGAGAACATCGTCAGAACCAAGAAAAAACAGGTAAAGGTTTGCCTGTCGTTCTGTCGTTGAAAGAATGAGCTCTAGGGAAGAGATGTCCAGCCAATCTATAGAGTGGCAATAGAGGTTTATGAAGACTATACTCGATGGGTCAATCTCGAGGATTATTAAAGATATCCTTAAGGATTATTAAAGATATCCTTAAACAGGATGAAAATTATTCAATTTTAAATATGTTTTATATTTTGTAACATTTTAATTTGGTCCATGGACATGATGTTTTTATATGGCTTCTTGTACACCTGACGAGTAAGTAACCTCACTTTTCATAACTTTCAAATTTCAAAATTTTCAATTTTATCAAATTCATTTTCAATCATTACTTACTTGCAGGTACGCACTGATGATGACTTAACAGTCGAAAGCGCTTTGCTACAATTTTTAAAATAAAAATATTTTGCACGAAATACAAAGTTTCTTCCTTCAAGTATATTGAAGCGTGCACACAGCTTGACAATTTCACTTATTGGTTTCATTCGATCAAAGTTGTGTAGAAAGATTCAAACCCTTACCTGTAGTTGGTAACTTTGACGACAGCATTGAGAGGATCCTGGATCCTGTAATAAACTACAGCATCCACTGTTACTGTCACTGAATCTTTCGTTAGAGCCTGTGGAATGAACAAAATGATTCAATCAATGGGTAATTTATGATAGAAAAATAGTATGATTATGAAACTTATTGAAAAGTTACGTAGTTACAAACATAAATCATTAACTCAAAACAAGTCAATTACAGTTAGTAAGTGACTCCTAAGCAGTTTCATTCGCTATCTGTCAAATTGTATCATCTAGTTCTTCCTTTTCTACTTGTTTATGAGTCAAAGACAATGAAAAAAACCATCCTGAAATTTCAACATTGGAATTATATTTGTACATTTCATTCATACTAACTTCTTGCGGGGGTACATCAAACGATATCGTTCTCAAGTCAACTTTGCAGTAGCTGTCCAGACAGGGTAGCACGAAGAATATCCCTGGCCCTCTGGCGCCCCCTGAACGTAGCCTTCCCAATCGAAATATTACTGCTCTCTCATACTCCTGCACTACCTGGAATGAACGAAATGGAAAGCGTAAGAAAATTCACTTGATACTGATGGATGTGGAATATTTAATTATTTCAAATTTAATACAGATATTGGTCAATTCATTCATTCATGAATTTATTGGACCGTGAAAATTTCCACTCAAGTATTTCATTCTTATCAAAACGAATATCAAAATGACACATCATAACTTACTTTAAAACACCAGAACAACGAAAATGGCAGCGTGATTATCACCAGGATTACTGATCCAACGGTCGCTACCACCTCTATGCAGGCCATAATGTTGGGTTTTGCTAGAAGAATAAAAAGAAGAAGAAGATTATAAAGAATAAAATATTCATCTTGAATTTTTAAACGTTATGTTAATGCAATCATATTCTGATTACTTAACGAAAATCGGTGGGGCAAGGGGCAGTGTAGTTATGTGTATCAAGTAAGTCATGAATCACTCATACCGCCCTATAAAATTTTTCTCACGCAGTCAAACATATGGCGAACCAGAATTACTTTATTACTTGTATCACTCATTCCAGTAAAACTATTAACGACTATCAATCTAAATAAACCGAGATATTTCAGAGTTCTCAGGCACTAAAATATACAATCTATCCGTTGCATAGCAATTTTGTAACTGTGGTGAATTTAATCCGTGGCAAGAGAAAATTGGGTTTCATTTCACACAGAAAAAAATAACGAATTTAATGAGTAATGGTAATTTATTTGGCCACTTTATACACAAACATGGCAAGTAAAATATCGAAATGAGCACTAATGTTTCTAGAAAAAAGAAATCAATCAAATGAAAATCGGTCATAATTAAAAATCTCGAAATGACAATGTCACTCAATAAAAAGGAATATAACAGTGGTTTAAGTTAATCTTCCAAACGTGTTGGATTATAATTTAAAGATTCTAACCTCAAATTGCGTTATGAAATTTTTTGTAGTCAACCCAGAAACTATTGTTATTTCATAAAATTAACAAAAATTAATGCTGAAATTACGAATTACGAAGATTTTCTAGAGTTGATTGGTATTATTGCTCCAAACAGATTTCAGATTGTACCAGTCTTCGTTTCTATAGTATATTACGGTATATTCCGGGAAACTGATAATTTTTCCGATTATATTTTGGATGAATGAATCATTCAAGTAAATCACGAATAACTACGGTCCCAGTACTGTCCCTTGAGGTATACCACATGTTATTTCCATTTCCGTACTAATCTGGCTGTCAATTCTTACTCTTTGTTTTCTGTTTTTTATGTCTTCAGTAAAAGTTGAAAATAATCGCTATATATATGCAGAATATGAATGAGCAATTATTTTCAATATTTAGTGAAGAGAATGCCGATTTTATGGGTATGTTGAAAATGAGGCAGGAGTAAAACAAAGTGTTTTTTTTGGCATGTATAAGTGGGAAAGAGGGTATGGGTTACTGCTTTAGTAAAATAATTCCATATTTACTAAAATATTTATGATTTTTGGATCATCCGCAAACATCTCCGTGAACTGCGACAAAACACATTTTATGTTCTCAAATACCCGCATATTATATTTGCATGAGAAGGTAGGTGTCTTCAGAAATGATATGAACTTTTCCTTTTCCTTCTCCGATCATTTTCAGCAGAGTTATGACCAATTAAATATTGGGATCCGCCAGAACTTCTAGCGGCGGGTAAGCGTGGACCTGAAATTTGATGTCCGAAACGAGTGCATTTCATAAAAAAATGCTTAGAATCATTTTTGCGAAGAATTGAAGTGTCTTTCACCTTGTTGAGTTGTTATTCCGATAAATCATATACATTCCAAGATTACAGCAAAAATCTAATTATTTATTTTTAAACATAAAAAAATATGTTCCACCCCTGGAATTTTGGTAAATAATTTTCTTTCGTGTTAACCATGGTTACAACTACTAGCACACCAAGTTTGGTGGTGCTACAATCAATCCTCGTCTCAAAACCCAATCGTACTGGATTTTCTAGAGATTCAGATAATTTTTGTCAGGGAATGAATTGCATCAGCAGTTGATTTATTATCTCTGAAACCATACTGGAATGATGATAGATGATTATATTTTTCAAGAAATTCTAAAATTGTGTCAAAAATTTTACTGATCGATGGTAGGACGAAAATAGGCCTAAAGTTTGTGACGTTATCATTGTCTCCGCTTTTCAATATTGGAATTACAATTGAGTTTTTCAGAATTGAGGGAAAAATTCCTAATTCAAATGATTTATTTATAATGTCCGTTAAAGGTTTGCTAGGGAACTCAATAATATTCTTTAAAATTTCGGCTTTGATGCCATCATTCCCGGGAGATTTATTATTTTTCATCTCATTCATGGTGTTCTTCACTTCAGTAATATTTGTAGGTGTAGGAAAAATTGAGTTTTGATTGATTTATAGTCTGAATAGTTTGAATTTTTTCTAATATTTTTGGCTAATACTTGTATACATATATATCTTTTACAAATAGTTTCAAAGCCGATGATACTCTTCTAGAATAACAACAATCCTGAATATTGAGCCCAGCTTGAAAAAATGCCAACTAGTTTCATACCCTTTCCCTACTGTTCGCCATAAAAATTTCAACTTACGATATTCGAAAAAACACTCGTGTCCTCCGGAATCGGTCCTCTTCCAGCCGGCGTACATTAAACGAGCAAGGCGAACCGTACAACGTAAACAAACAGAAAATTGTTTAACATAATTTCGATGATTCACGACGGCAGCATGAGATCGAGATGCTTAAGCTACTGGCTCAACTGATGCGTTCACCGAGCAGAAGCAGACTAATCCAGAGAATTTGTGGGACACTGGCGGAAACCGCGAATTATCAATCGTGAAAAAGGATTTCGCACCTGAAATCTTATGTTTCTTTCACTAATTCAGATCGAGTGAAAATCACTGCCCTTATGAACATCCTGATTTAAATCTGACCGTAATTATTACTAGAGAAATTAAAACCTCAAAACATATATTTTTTCGTCGACCTCTACAAAAAATAACATTTTTCGTCGACCTCTACAAAAAATGGCATTTTACGTACTAATTTCCGGACGAAAAATCGACTATTTTTGAAGGCACTTTTCGTCCGCTGTGGACACTATGCCGTATCATAGTGACCACAGCGGACGAAAAACGTTTGCGGACGAAAAGTTTGCAGAAAACTACTTCCCTGGACAATACCACGACGGACATTGAATTACATCTGACAGTTATTTGTGTAAAGTTCTTACAAGAAGACCCAGTTGCAATTGCTTATTGTAATTATCCTGCAGATTATCCTTCATTGTGGGGTTCTTGCCGCTCGTCAGTGACAGGGTAGGCCGGATTAGTTATACAGTGGATTATAATTCATTAGGCTGGGGCAGGACGACTCTAATGTAGTTGTTTTCTGTCAGATGTTTGCCTCATATTTTCCACATGTTGGAAATATGTGGAGAAAAGGGTTCATCGACATTATCGATTTTACTATTCCATTCATTTAATACTCTCGGCAAAAATTTTCGAAATCTCAAAGAGGATAAAAAAAACAAACGGATAAGTGGGGATTAGCGCGGTGGAAGAGCGCTTGGTGGAAATCAGAAGAGAGAGATTTTAGAGAAAATGTCAACATTTGAGTTCAGTTTTCGAAAAAAATCTATGAAGTTATTGAATTAGAAGCTGATAATTGAAGAAGCATGGCCGGTAATCCAGAAACCCATGAACAATTTACTAATAAACAAAACAGAGAACGAAGTAAAAAACTAGTGCAAAACTGTTTATTGTTTCCTCGTCATTCATTCTCAAAGGTATTCGCCTGTTTATTTAGCTTTGTCGTAAAATTTTGATGGCTGATCTGGATTCTGGTTGTTATTCCACAGTTCTTAATATGTTCAATGGCGGTTTTCGAGGTGCCATAGAACGTCATAACAAATCCACTTAGATCTCGGGTTCTGTTTTCATTTGCTAACGATATTAAATCGATTAAGGCCGTACATAAGACGGATGTTTACAAACACTCGCGGGTAATTATAGAAACGATCGAGAAAGTTGAGGATCCGTGTGTTATAGCAAACAATTGTTTTATTGTTTCAGTAATATTGCTTGAAGACTAGACGGGTGTCCCAAAATAAAATGGACGAACTCGGCTAGGGGAATCCTCACTTCGTTTCATCAACATTTCCTCTGAAATAAGTATTAGGTGAGTTACAGGGTGCTGAAAGTGGTGAAAAATACAAATAAGTTTTCCAAAATAACTCCAGAACAAATTTGGTATGTTATTTGGGAGGATAGGAACAGTTCTAAATATCAATGCAAATAAAGTGATGGTATTTTCAAAAATAGCGTATGGCAGATTGGTATCCCTATTCGTTCGTCCCCAACTTTCACGCCATCTTATTTTTCTCAATTCTCAATATATTTCTAACAGAAGTATAGTTTCCCTCCTCCCTCCTCCCTCCTCCCTCCTCCCTCCTCCCTCCTCCCTCCTCCCTCCTCCCTCCTCCCTCCTCCCTCCTCCCTCCTCCCTCCTCCCTCCTCCCTCCTCCCTCCTCCCTCCCTCCCTCCTCCCTCCTCCCTCCTCCCTCCTCCCTCCTCCCTCCTCCTCCCTCCTCCCTCCTCCCTCCTCCCTCCTCTCCCCTCCTCCCTCCTCCCTCCTCCCTCCTCCCTCCTCCCTCCTCCCTCCTCCCTCCTCCCTCCTCCCTCCTCCCTCCTCCCTCCTCCCTCCTCCCTCCTCCCTCCTCCCTCCTCCCTCCTCCCTCCTCCCTCCTTCCTCCTCCCTCCTCCCTCCTCCCTCCTCCCTCCTCCCTCCTCCCTCCTCCCTCCTCCCTCCTCCCTCCTCCCTCCTCCCTCCTCCCTCCTCCCTCCTCCCTCCTCCCTCCTCCCTCCTCCCTCCTCCCTCCTCCCTCCTCCCTCCTCCCTCCTCCCTCCTCCCTCCTCCCTCCTCCCTCCTCCCTCCTCCCTCCTCCCTCCTCCCTCCTCCCTCCTCCCTCCTCCCTCCTCCCTCCTCCCACCTCCCTCCTCCCTCCTCCCTCCTCCCTTCTCCCTCCTCCCTCCTCTCTCCTCTCTCCTCTCTCCTCTCTCCTCTCTCCTCTCTCCTCTCTCCTCTCTCCTCTCTCCTCTCTCCTCCCTCCTCCCTCCTCCCTCCTCTCTCCTCTCTCCTCTCTCCTCTCTCCTCTCTCCTCCCTCCTTTATGTTTATGTTTGTCATAATTCCAGCACGTTGAATGACTAAATATACTTCAATAAAGTTTTGGCTTTTACATGAATGTAGAACAAAAATCAATGATATATTGCTTCTGTTCTATATACATATATTCGATGACAGCTTGTTATAATTTTCAGTGGGTTGATTCATTATACTGTGCGTATTTCCGCTTTATGTTATGTGTCCAAAAGTATTCTGTTATGGCAAAACCTTGACACAAAACATGATCGATACTTGAAATATGTTTATAATTGAAAAATGCATTTACTCATTTTCTGAGAAATTTTATACCAATATTTACAGAGTTTGTGTACATAATCATGTTTGCGAAGCCTCAACGCTGTAATATATACTTGGAATATAGAGTAGAGTTATTTTTACCTGATAAAAATATAAAATTTCTATAATTTTGTTAACACCTGGTTATACCGCCAATCCTGTTCGTGTTCGTGGCGGAGATTTTCAGAATTCCTTGTGGAAATTCAATCTTGCAATTAATTTTGTGCTCAGCGTGTTTTTTTGCAGAACAAGAAACATTCGAGAAATCCAGGTAGGTTATCATGCAGGTTAGGTGAAAAATAAAATATTCAGAATCACTTTCCGAATATTTGTTCATCAATTATTTTTGCCAAAAAGAATGAAAATCCTTATTATTGATCAGTATATTTCAGTAAATAATAAATAAAAATATAAATGTGAATAATAAAAACAAAAACATTTCATCAACTAACACATCATTTTTTGTTGTCTCAAAGCAAACGAGTTGGTGTACTGAGGCCTTCTGTATTTGCCAAAAAATAGTCCAAACTGATTCATATTCTTCTCACTCAATTTCAGTTCAATCTTCGACTCGTCCCCACCAATGCTTATAGCTCGAGGAACCAACCCCATTTGGTAACATTTCGAAAAATTCTCCAAACTCACTCTACTGGATTTTTCGTTGAAGTAAGATTTCGAGAGTTGTACTCTATCACCTTCCATTGGCTTGCTACATATCGAACACCTTGAAGAAAAAGAGATTGAACCTCCGATATGCCATTAATATCATTAATAACATTATGTGTTGTAAACTGCCCTCAAATCAAATTCATAACACAAAATATATTCAACAAACGGAAACCAAGCTCTTCATACAGTTTTCATCGAATCTATTCATTGCGAAATAAGGTGGAAAGCAGTAAGGTTTTCACAAGTAATAGAAAGTGAATGAATAATGTTAAAATGAAGAGCTTCAGGAAAAATATGGGGTCTATATTTCACGGTGCACTAGGAAAGTAGCAAGCAATAAAAGTTCATGAAATGAATTATGATCAAACTTGGGTAAGAAACCGCAAGGTGGCGCCACATATGGAACGACAACTGAATAATAGTAACATATATTAAATAAGGCTCCCCACAATGCGTTTACAAGTCCATCTACTCAGTGATTATTTGGAGTAGAAATTAAATTGTAGAATTTTTAAATTATTCGACATTTTCGGCAAATATTTCATCAATGTTTCCAAGGCAACATATTCACTTTGAATAATTTACCAATATATGCAAATGATATTGTACCAATAAATAAATATTTTCCTCCCTCCTCCCTCCTCCCTCCTCCCTCCTCCCTCCTCCCTCCTCCCTCCTCCCTCCTCCCTCCTCCCTCCTCCCTCCTCCCTCCTCCCTCCTCCCTCCTCCCTCCTCCCTTCTCCCTCCTCCCTTCTCCCTCCTCCCTCCTCCCTCCTCCCTCCTCCCTCCTCCCTCCTCCCTCCTCCCTCCTCCCTCCTCCCTCCTCCTCCTCCCTCCTCCCTCCTCCCTCCTCCCTCCTCCCCCTCCTCCCTCCTCCCTCCTCCCTCCTCCCTCCTCCCTCCTCCCTCCTCCCTCCTCCCTCCTCCCTCCTCCCTCCTCCCTCCTCCCTCCTCCCTCCTCCCTCCTCCCTCCTCCCTCCTCCCTCCTCCCTCCTCCCTCCTCCCTCCTCCCTCCTCCTCCTCCCTCCTCCCTCCTCCCTCCTCCCTCCTCCCTCCTCCCTCCTCCCTCCTCCCTCCTCCCTCCTCCCTCCCTCCTCCCTCCTCCCTCCTCCCTCCTCCCTCCTCCTCCTCCCTCCTCCCTCCTCCCTCCTCCCTCCTCCCTCCTCCCTCCTCCTCCTCCCTCCTCCTCCTCCCTCCTCCCTCCTCCCTCCTCCCTCCTCCTCCTCCCTTCTCCCTCCTCCCTCCTCCCTCCTCCCTCCTCCCTCCTCCCTCCTCCCTCCTCCCCTCCTCCCTCCTCCCTCCTCCCTCCTCCCTCCTCCCTCCTCCCTCCTCCCTCCTCCCTCCTCCTCCTCCTCCTCCCTCCTCCCTCCTCCCTCCTCCCTCCTCCCTCCTCCCTCCTCCCTCCTCCCTCCTCCCTCCTTCCTCCTCCCTCCTCCCTCCTCCCTCCTCCCTCCTCCCTCCTCCCTCCTCCCTCCCTCCCTCCTCCCTCCTCCCTCCTCCATCACATTACACCAATATCATTTTTTAAATATTGGACCAATATCGCCGAATGTTCAATATTATTATTATTGGAATATTTTGCCAATATTTTCACAATATTGTACCAATATTGTCCCCATATGGTGTGCAATTACTCGAATTACTTACCTGCTTCGCCCATATATGTCCGCGTTCATAGGAGCTGGCAGAAGCCTGTCGTCCAATTCGAACTGGTGGATACATGTGTGCTTGGGTATGTCTCCATCGAAATACTCAACAGCGTGTGTTTCAAAATAATGGTCGTCTCTGAATTTCCTGAGTTCTTCAATGTTCAAACCTTCTGTCAGGAAACCACTAGATCCGAATTTGGAGTTGGCTTGTCTCGTACCTAAAAACATAGAATACAGAAGACATAAAGGAAACAGTAGATTAGGTTGAACGAGATGCAGCTCCAGATGAAAACAGAATAACGGCTGATATGATCGAGTTGTGTCTGAAGAAGCTCGGCAATAACTCAAACAAATGAATGACGTGATAAAAAGAGATGCACCGGAAATTGATGAATGAGTATTATCACAGGATCTATGGAAAGGAAAATATCAAACTTTGCCAGAACTACATCAGATCAACAATAAAATATGCCTTTTTGTAAAATACTTATTTTATCGCCAGACAGTATATACCTAGATGTGTGACTAAATAAATTTTTATTCGTTAACAAACTTGCTTCTTGATTTATTTATTTCAAGAAGGTATATACGAAGCAACTAACCCCCAATAACCTTCATAACATGACGGTATGGCAGGAGGCTACTAAACCTATGTTTATTACCAAGTATTGTTGAAACTGATTCATCATTTCCTTCCTCCGTCTCATACTCCTTCCTTTTTTCAGCAAACCTATTCCCTTTCTCTGCAAACCCATTCCTTACTTCTGCAAACCCATTCCTCTCTTTTTTCTCCTCTGTCAATCGTCTTTTATTTTCCTCTGACCTTTCATGTTTTTCTAAATCATTTAGATATTCCTCTTGGTTTTCCGCTCTGAACAGATTATAGTCTTTTCTCTGATCGGTGTAACGGAGAGATGTACTTTTTTTCTCAAGTTCTTCTTCGTATTTCTCGATCAATTCCGAGTCTGTTATATTGATATTGTCCGATGAAGCATCATCACCTAAAACTTCATAAACTTCATATTTAAAAATGTTGTATTTAGTTTTTGGGTGACAATAAGGGCGATTAACAATCCAGATAATTTCGATAATGTTCAAGATTGTTAATCGCCATTTATGTCCCAAAGTGTCCCGTCGGTAGAAGTGCATGTTTGGACTTCCCAGGGATGTCCCGCAGGGCTGGTACATCCTTGGAACAACCCAGGAATGTCCTGGGTACCGAACATGTGACATCCCATATTTGTCCCTTTTGGTGGCCAGCGGATGTCCGTGGGACGTTATTGGTAAAAATAAGGGACCTCTCCGGGATGTCCAGAGGATGTACCTGTGTTGTTAGGGTAGTATTATAATTACCTTCACATAAACAACGGAGAGATGTTCTTGCTAGATTGTCACCTCTTATATTCTTTATCTTTTTTCGAAAAGCTCCCAGCGATAGGCATTTATCTGGTCTACTCAGCAACTTGGGTTTTATCGGTTTTTCTCTGCAGTAGCACGTATTAGTACCGAGGCAACATTTTTTGTATACTCCCTTGCTTTCATGGGAAGGCTTAGTGGGAACATCACGAATACATTTTCTAGAAGTTGCTAGATCGGGATGCATTATTGCATTCACATTCGATGAGTCATTTCGGGTCTCCCAAGTGGAACATAGAGTTTTTTTGTGGTATGCTTTTCTGAAATAAGAATTGTCTAACATGAATAAAGAAAGTGTTGTTTTGAAGTGGGAGGGTAAACAGCTTCGTTACGTAACGCGTTACATCGCTATTGTGTGCAGCAGGGGCGGGGAAACAATCAATAGTGTATAAAACGGGTGATTCTGTGACAAAAATATTAGGAGAAAACAGACTATGCCATCCTGCGAGAGACACTCCAAAGATATATTCTGTTAGGCTTTGGACTTTTTTTCAGGTTTTTGCTTATAAAATGAAAACTAATACAGCAATCTCATTTCCTTGAATAAAATAATGGTATAGAATTGAAATACGAACACAAAGAGACACCCGATCAGATCATTGGTAACGGGGAAAACCCATAAAAACCGAAATATTGTTGCGTTATTTTCTTTAATTCTTAATTCCGTTATTTTTTGCGTTAAAGTAGAGAATTATATATATATGTACATCCTGTGTCCACGAAACAGACGCGGTCGGACAATTTTTTTTTAACAATAGAGCACTGTCAGTGACGTAGTTTGACATCTGTCAAACATTCGATGGGGGGACAAACAAAGCCATTTTCCATACGACTACGCGTCCCCTTTTTGTGGATTTTCTGAGAAAATATTTCTAAAAACACGTTCTTGGCATTTTAGTTAGTAATAATTCATTGTGTATAGTCTGAATTGAGACATAAGTCTGTAGAGGTGTTATAAACATGGATTTTCCAATTCAAAAATACGTTGTTATGATGATAGGTATCATACAGTTTTCTCTTTTAGGTTTGAGGACATAAATCATGAAGACTTGTGCTGTTATGGGTTGTTATAACCGATACGATCCAGACCCAGCACATGAAATTTAAAAATTTCCTTCTATACAAACAAGGCATAGACAGGTAGAAACTGCTAGAGTACAGAGACATACTTAGTCATGCAGATCGTTCCGAACATCCAGACCATGTACTTACCCAAAATACGTAGAAAAAAAAATTTCTGGGAAAAGACTGAATGTTTTGTTTTACAGGTATACATATATTTATTGCCAAAGATCGCAAAACTAACAGCAAAGTTGTTAGTAAAATTATGCGAGTTCTCATCTGAAACAAGAGTATTTCAAAATATTATCAAATAATAGGATCACCTAATTTAGTAAAGTTTAAAAAAATCACAATTAGTCACTATATAACCACCGTAAAAACACAATTTTCTTTTCAAACTCAAATTATTTGTTTGTCCCCCCATCAGCTGATCACCGCCTTGCTGTGACGTCAGCTGACAGTTCTCTATATTGTAATTTGAATTATGCTCTATCAGCAGGTTATTCAATCGTTAATTACATATCAATAAATGACAGTTGCGAGTCCAAAACATAACAGAATATAACTTCGGACTCTGGACTATCTTTCATGTAAATGCATAGTCGGTTTTCCCCCAATATTTTTTTTACAGAATTACTCATTTTATGCCCTAATCTAACTTTAGTGATCTACTACAAAATACTATAGTTTCAGCCAATTTCACCGAGACCCATAAACCCATAAGAGTGGTGCGGTCCTTTTATAAAAAAATAATTTCACTCATAGTTTATCAAATAAACTACGATCAAGAATATATCCCTTACCTACGACAAGTTCCTAAGTTGTTTCTATTCATCTGCATATTCTTGGATGAAACCACTCTCCTCATTTCAGACATAATGTTTCAGAAATTTCGGAAGTTGCACTGTCAAGACAGAATGTGACAATACTTCTCAAACATGTATGGTTTCATGTTCGATAGGAAGGGTCAATTCACAAATCTCTCTTGGCAACTAGATACAAACAAAACAAGTGGGTGATTGTCCACACTACCATATGGTACTCCTATATAGGGAGGGAGATATCGAGATCCACCAGTTTTCAAACCAATCGATTTTAAAAATGTCGAAAAGCTATACTAAAGAGATCTCACATTAGCCAGCCTCACTATGTCAGGAGTATCTATACCAATGAAATCTTCCATTTCAATGCTCGGTATTACCATCAGCAGTACCCTCTTATGGAAGAATCATATGTGAGGTCCACTGCCAAGAGTGCCTTTGAAAAACTCGGTTTTCTGTTTCGCGTTAAAAAGTATTTTACTTCTCGTCAACTGGTTATGATTTATATAAGGCACAGATTCGACCTGTTTTGGAATACTGTTCCCATATATGGAGTACAGCACCCAAACATACATTGAAACTTTTAGATTCGTTTACTTCTCTGGACCATCGCAGAAAGGTTGGAGATCTGTCTTTGTTTCATAGATATTTTCATGGACGATGCTCTTCCGAAATATTATCAATCGTTCCACTGTTAGCAGTCTCATCGAGATTGACCGGTCGAGCTCAGTCCTCACATCCATATGCCGTCACTTTGGAGACATGCCGCACATCTGCTTCCCAGGGCGGTGGGCAGGGGCGGGGGGCATCAGCTCAAAATTTTTAAATAGCATGGGGGGTCAAATGCCACATCGTTGAAAAGGGAATTCCATTCTTTTTACAACCATCTTCATTTTTTTAAATTTCGTCAATACTTTTTTTTGCAATTCAAATTCGAAAAATCAAATATAAATTACGAATCTGAATACTTACTACTAATACCTCGATAAATTTGAACGGTTTGATGTGTAACAATGAAACCAAAAATTTTTTTAATGGTATTACCAATTACTCGACAGATGGCGCTGGGAGCACATCTACTTTATACTTGACCCCTCATGTCATTTAACATTTTTGAGTTGATATGTCGTAATTAATAAATATATGGGTATGCCCCATAGGACACATCTGACACATCGAGTCAGCAAATTGAGTTTGATGATGTTTCTCTTATGTTCATGTAGTTTCAGAATCAGATAATTTTGAATGACCAGGCGTATTTGTTCAGAGTCGAAATGCTGAATGCATCATCAATAATAGGTACAATAACAAAATTTTTTTATATTATTTTCCAATCGAAAACTAAAAGTTATGCAAATAGTGACAATGCCTATGTAGAAAATATGATAAAATTATTTGAACTTCCGACATCTCAATCAATTCATTCAAATTTAAATGAGAATAAAATTGAACATCATGGACTCTTATGGAATGTGGTTTCTCGCCTTGATTCTGAGCGCCATCTAGCGGGAATGCACTCCACGAATAAAAAAATATCAATGGCGGCAAAGCTGTGCCAGTGTGGTGTGGCCTTATGAAGGGAAGAAGAAGAACAAGAAGTGTTCTTTATTTTTTAATTTGAGAACTGTTTATTTTTGTTTACAAAATTTTCATTTTTTAGAAATATATTAATTAAGTTCATTTTAAAAAGTATGATAATATAGATAAGCAATATTTTCGTAAATTCAATTCAGGGAAAAATGTCTACCAGAGTAACCCGAAACTCCGCTGCGCGATTCAAAAGTAATTATGAAGAAAGTGCTGATGAAAAAAACAGGATAAATGATTTATCAGAAACGAAGTATGTTCCAAAAGCGATGCCGTTCAAGATGCCCATTATCGCGCCCAATGGAAAAACCTTGTATCCTTGTCAGTACTGTGCAAAAGTTTTTCAGCGAAAAATGACCAGTGCAAACCACATGAAAAAGTGTCCAAATAAAAATGCAAGTACAATCGCAAGCATGTATTCAAATAATTCTGCAAGCAGTCATAATAAAGGTGGTAATCCAAAAACTCATTTCATTGATGATAACCCGAAAACCCATATTATTGATGATATTCCGAAAACCCATGTAATTGATGATACTCCTGTTGATACTGAAATTGGCGATAATGTGGATAGTGAATACCAAAACCAACTGAAAACTGAGGAGGTACTGAATATTGGTGACAATAGCTCAGAAAATAACAATGAAACCCCAAAAATTAAAATATACCAAAATACAACTGTAAAAACCCCAGATCTCAGAAATGTAAATTCTCTAATAGCTGTCAAACCTGAACAACCTAGAGAGCCCAATGATATCTCCATATACGATTACAATGAAGATGGTATAACATACTCGGAAGGAAACGATGGTGATGATGAACGAAAATGTAAACGTTGCAATGAGTTTTTTGAAAATCCTCTGGATAGTCTGCGCCACTCCAGGACCTGTCGTAATTTAGTAAGAAAAATTCTTCCAATCGAAGAAGTTGAGAAGTATTTTGATTCGCCAGTCAGAAATTTCTGCCCTATTTGCGAGAAACCAATCAAAACACGAAACTTCAGGTCAGTTTTTGTTAAACATTTACTTGTACACACAGTAGGGTTGACACATGAATGTAACATCTGCAAAAAAAAATTCAGGAGGAGGGACCATATGAGGGCCCATCACAAACGGCATATTGTTTGTGGGTAATTTGGCAATGTCATGTTTTTTACTTTCTTTATGATTTTTTTACTATGATGTTTTCTTGGTAAGATGTCTCATATATGTACAAATCTCATTTTTTCAATCAGAAATGATCTTTAAAGACGGTTACAGTATCGATAATTTTCTCAAGACACTATGGTCTTGACATCTGGTAATTTTTATGTAATTTTTTTTTCTGGAGTTGTTATGATTATTATGGATATCAATTTACCAATATGTATTTTGAGTCATAGTTATAATACATAGGTAGGTGATAGTAGAAAATTAGTAATTAATTCAAAATCATTCTTGTTGTTTCTTCATGTTCTTATTGTTATGCTTTTCCTCATGACACTATTGGAAATCAAATTGTAAACTCTCCAAGTAGTAATGCTTTCAAAAAATTATTATTGAGCAAACCGAATGACTGGTTCACAATGCATGAAGGGGTCCAATTTTTTTATACTGATACAATTTATATTATTAATTTGTAGGAATACTTATATCAAAATAGCGATATTGTTTTATGAGCACTGATTCTTGATATTTTCATTATTCCAAATTTTTCCTTAACAAAACAAAAATTTTCAAAAATCGATTTTATTTCTTTTGGGGCCCTATTCCTATTGTTTGCCTTCTCTTTTGCAAAATGATCCTATCTGCAGCCCCTTCAAGAGATGTTTGTCTCCCACACACAATAATAAATTACATCTTTTATATTTGATACTTCTAATAATTACCTTTGTGCCTTGTAAAGTACTGTGAAAAATGTATAGCTGTTTTTAAAATTATTTGGATGGCTGTTACCAAATAGGAGACTATTTTATTTTATTATTCCAGCATAGCCTTTAAAAAGAATGTGTATTGAATTAGCCATTGATATTTTTATAGTATTGTTTCCTTTCTGCAGAAAGCTGTATACTTGTTAAAATTTATTTGTATGTATGGTCTGATTTAGTTCCAAGTTTTTATTTTATATTTGAATGTAATTCTGATTATTGACGAAAAGCTAATATAATTTTCAGTTTCCTCTGTTAATTCAATGCTGTTATTTTCTGTTCACATTCACCTGTACCTGCTCCAAGTGAACTATGGGTTTTTTGTTTTAATTGAATTTGATATAAACAATGAATTTATTGAATACATTGTAATAAATTCGTTTATATATATATATATATATATATATATATATATATATATATATATATATATATATATATAATATATAAATAAATTCGTTTATATATATATATATATGATTGAATAATTTCGCTACTGTAAAAATGTATCTTCAGAAATATTTGGGTAGCAGTATTTTTGAAGTGTCATCCATTCTTTATGTTTGTCATTGATGTAAATTTCTTCTGATTTCACGTTATCAGTCTTGATAAAGAAAATAAAGATTTTCGAAATCTCAACTAAAAAACCGAATATTATATAACTTAATTGGTAACTGACTGCTATCCGAATATTTCTGAAGATATATGTATATATCCTTGAATAGAAAACGGCAACTTTATTCATCTTCTTTTCACTTTTACTAATTAAATCAACTTGATGATTCCATTCCATGGCCAATTTTTCCAAGAGGTGGATTTGAATCTATTGTACCAGTGTCTGCATCAGACAATTTCTGAATTTGTTATAATCAAACAAATAATAAGGCCCCTTCAATTTCTAATGAACAAACAAAGTATTTCAAAAGTATTTTATTGGTTTACTAGTTTCACAAAAATATTCGATAAGGCATGCCAATTATCATTTATAGAATAACAGTACAAGGATTGCTCCAAACTTATATGTAGCATTAGGAGCACGTATTTAACAGTTATAGTCAACAAAATCAAAGTTGACTGGATATGGAAACTGAATGAATGTTATGTATAACACGTGAGCACTTGTATGAATAATAATAACAATACTCCTTCATAAATTGACAGAGATTGTGTCACAAGACAGAACCAGCTGATCTTCGCCTTTTTTTCTTACCTTAGGTACCTGTACAATTGGTACATAAAGACTTATAATTATTATCATCATTACTCATAGAGTGTACCCAAAGGCATGGCCTGTGGGGGTTAATGATGGCAATTATTATTAATTCCTTTTGCAATTTACTTGTTGGTACAAGTTAATTATAAAAACAAAGAAAAAGTGCTATTGCACATTGAGTTGATTTTACATCAATACTTTTATATTTTCTAAAATAATAATTGTACCTAGTTGAAGGTCTAGCCATAAAAACATAAAAAACCCTAATACTGTAACTAGAACTGAGTAATTCTCAAGTTGGAGCCCAGATATGTGTAGAAATTGACAGCCTACATTTAAATATCATACTGATTCAAAAACCTTTACTTAGGTATGTTTGAATTCACCTTTGTTTTAGCCTTAACTAGGTACGTTCTTTTGTATTTATCGACTATCAGCCCTAATTAATTACAATAATTGATTCAGCAATCATAACCTACTTGATGTAGATAATTTTCTTGATATCTAAGGGTTACTTTCTCGAATTCGAATAAGGTATCTTTAGCATGCATAATATAGATCATTTCGATAATATCAATTTAACCAATTCAATCCAGAATTGTTCAATGTAACCCTCAAGTTCGGTTGACGATATCAACTGCTCATTCTCACAATCACGTGCTAGTTATAACTTCTGGTGGCATGTGTCCCGTATCACCCAAAACTCTCAAAATGCATCTGCCACTTGGCGTTATGCTGATCCAAGTGATGCTACCGTTATTCAGAGACAATCTGAGCCATGCCTCGGCTGGGAACTGAAGAGCCCTAAAAATGTCCTTGTTAAAGAAATGAGAAATATATCTGTGGAGTGAAATAAAAAATTACATTGGCATTTATAAGGAAAAATTTAATGTAAACGCTGTATCACTCATCGAAATAACCTTGAACTCTAGAGACGAATTTAATATTCCAGATTATGTTCAATTATATCATAAATATCATTATGCCATGCTAATCATCTTACCATTGGCGCAGCCAGGGGGGGAGGCTTTGAGGCCACAGCCCTCCCCAAGCCACCAAATGTTCATAACATCTGGCTGACAAAAAAAAGGCTGGTAGCTGATAAATTGTATGTTCAGCCCCCCCAAACTGAAATCCGGGCTGCGCCGCTGATCTTACTGACTGGCATGATACTATTTTTGTTGTGAGTTTTGGGAGGGAATACAGTGAGTAAAAAAGGAAAATAAATTAAATAGTTCTGTTGAAAAATATGTTATACCAACGAAAATAAAAGTAGTTGGTTTATAGCATTGTCAAATTTTAGTATAGCGGTCGTGAATTCGTTTTAAACTTGAATTATTTAAGATCTTACCGACAAGTAAAGTAACGAATTACATTGGCATGGCAAACAAGTATTGTGTAGGAATCTTTTTCTTGACTGGGTTCGGCTCGATGAAAGTATTTCCGGAATGCGGCTTCAATTCTGGATCCGTCTTGGTAATACTTCTTGGTAAACATAAAAATTTAATGTTGAAATATAATCAAAATCTACTAAAGTGAAAGTAAAAATCAAATTATACATGGTGAACTAACACTAACCGAAAATTGAAGGGGGTACTGGTCTATCATGTGCAAAACCACATGTAAAATTTGAGAGCTATCAGTGATGATTTAACCAATTTTTTTGCAGGACTACCTCCGAAATCACGCCACTACTTTTCTGGAGTTTTGGGAACAATATTGCTACCTTCAAAGGTGTCTAACATCAATTCTATTATCCACATTTTCCACTGTCTTGCCATAAACTACATTATTCATTAGTATTTTATAGAAATCTTTTTCAGATTTGTTGTTACATAGATTACACATTTCAGTATTCAGGTCAATAGAGGGCTTCATCCAACATGATTGCTCAAACCTTAATACTCTATGTGTGTTCATTACAATCAGGCCATTGGCAATAGCTTGCTGTAGGTTTCTGTAATGACAATATATTTTATTTTATAATTCAAATTTGGAATTATTTCGGTAATTTTTTATTTTGCATGTGGATGTATTAAAATTTCTACTAGAAACGGAAGATCAGCATGTTTGTCATTAAATCTTGGGTATAGTTTATGTCTACTTCCGGGTCAGGTAGCTCAGTGATTAGGACTGTCGCGTTCAAAGCCAGTGATGCTGCTGGTCGGGTAGGTTCAAATCCTATCGACTACAGATTTTCATTCTGATGACCCGAGAAGGTGCTAGGAATCGCACAAGTTTCGACTTGAGGAGTTCATAAGGGAACGACAGCTGGTTAATGGAAAAACCAATTCGAACAAAAAAAAAAAGAAAAAAATAAGAAACTTCAAGAACATACCCGTATGGACTATCTGCCGCCACATCTATTATATCTGAATTAAGAATTTCATTGAGAGTCAACCATGAATATTCACTTGTGGGTAATAGTTGCGACATACTGTAACCACACAAATTTGTCGCGGGTAGGGAGAGCACAATGTATAATTTTGGTAAATGGTCATAGTTCACCATGTATATTTTCAAAAAACAGATTTCAGGAAAACATTGGAAGTTTCAGGTAAAAAATTAAGTCAATGAGATAAATTGAACAAAACATATTCTGAATAACTCTGTTTGCTGAAAATCTTACAATATTTCAGATATACAACTTTTCTTACATAACTCTCTGGTTTCCAACCCCCGATGGGAGGTTCTGGAGGAATAGGCGCCCCTTCTCTCAAAAGGTCACAGTCTGACACTGGAATCTGCGGAAATAAAATCAAATTTGTATTGGAAAAAAATAATGAATGTCTTAGATACATACAAATAATTCATAAATCACTATTTAGACTGAAGTTAACGTTACCCAATGACGGTGGTATCCAATAAACAATTAGGAATAGACAAGTTCAATGATGTTGTTAATACTATATTTAACGCGATTGGAATTAAAATATAAATCAAAACAGATAAATCAGTGAAAAAAATGTCAAAATCCATCAATAAATGACTAAGAGATAGATTATCTGAGTTTACGTATTTTAGAGCTGAACACCTTGGGCTGTTGTACCGAGCTTGAAATTTACGTCTACAGAAACAGTAAATATACAATTTGATAATAATAATATAAAAAAATATATTATATGAAAGCATTAAAATTAAAGTGTAATTGACCAAGAGATAAGAGGCGTATTCGTTTTTTTTTTTGCTATTGTGTACAATATATTCCAATAAAGATTTGTATGTCATTATGGAATGATGTTATTTCCGATCTGATTTACCATGTTACTGTGTTTCTAGTTCTTTGTGAATCATTATCCATTTTCTTATGTTTTAATGGCATTTATATTTTAATATTGTTATTTAGTTGAACTACAAAGTATAACGCTTAGGATTTGTTTTGGACCAAAAACTGCATTTTGGCTTACATGTCAACAATTTCTGAAAAAAAAAAATCTATTGCGCACTGAGTACAGAGCTCAAAATTATCCCTTGTGACCCGTTAGTTTTATGCCACTTTAATTACGGTGATGTCGTGTATGGAACTTATTTGGATCAGAACTATACTCAAAAAATCAGGTTCATTTTCAATCTGCCTAGAAGAGATCACGTTTCAGTGAAGATCAAATCTTTGATATGGTTGAAAATGGAAATATCCGTTGGCTTGTCAAAGCCACAATTTAAAGACCACTTCTGTGTCTAGCTATCTAAAAAATACCTGAGACGACTTTTCTTAAGCAGCTCCCTCGCTATATCTCTTTTCCCAATCAAATTAACAAAAAAAAAACTTTAGCAGTATCTTTTCTCTCATTTTTTCTTTTCTCTTAGATATTCCAGTATATTTTAGGCTGTATTTTTTCAATTACTCAAGAAAATACTGTAATCATTTAAGGTAAGAGAGGTCATTGACTCAACTATGCATTGAATAAACACAGTTTATTGTTATATCAATAATACTTGAAAAATATTAATAAGAAATTATTTTTTCTGACATGAGCATATCATCGTTTAATAAATAAATGTTGACTGGGCTGAAGGACTTAGGTCAATGGCCGATTGGATCAATGTAATTGGTTCAATAAAGTTCATTTATTATTATTATTATTATTAAATGTTGACAATGAAGTAATTCTGAAGATGAAAAAAATGTGCATACAATTTTTGTTGAAATTGTTTCTTTACAAGTTTTTTTCATGACTTTTTTTGTTGGAAATAACCTCACTCACGTTAGGCAATTGTTGTGATATGATGTCACCCGTTTCTTGTGCTCTGCACATGGTTGATTTGACTATATTTGTATAAGGAAGGTTCAGTTCCTTCAATCTTTTTCCTGTGTATTCAGCTTGAATTCTTCCTAAAAATATTGAAAAAATTAGTATAAGCCTGAAAAATGTAATACAAAAAAAATACTGATTGTGAAGATAAGCAGAAAATATTAGCACTTGTAGCATTTGGCTAAAAACTGGTTGAACTTGGGAAGTTTCAACAAATTCAAATTACTTACCCAATTCAGTGAGAGACCTGTCTTTGTCAAATAGTCCTTTCAGATTGTATTGTCCATGTCTTATCAGAATCAAGTGTCTACAGGCCTTTGGCCTTGATAACTCCCTCTCTTCATTTATTTGGTTTTCTTCTTTCTCGCTCAATTTTCTACTCGGATTCACTATGGATTGTGGAGATCGACTTGAATATTCAGAAAGATTTTGAAAATTGTTATAGATAACAGAATCAATAATAACAATTTGTACTTACTGATCCCAATTATCATCCCATTTAGCGAAAGCTGATGGTGTATAATTTGTAGTCCATGCTGCATGTACTGTACTTCTTTCACTTTTCTTTAAATAAATAGCAGCCACTCCAGACACTGCAGTCAATCCTAGAATAAGTTGTTTGGTTTTACTGAAAGACATCTGAAAAAAGTAAAGTATGAGAAAAGATTATTGACTTTTCTACTAATATATTTCTACCTTTCAACGAAAGCTGAAAATAAAGTTTAGATTAAAGTAAAGGAAAGCTACTACCGCCAGGGTTTTATTTTATCTTTTTTAATTAAATTTTAAACCAACCACTTTCTGTTTTTTAACCACGAAACAAAACCAGAAATCTATATATAACCTACAAGTTCTTCTTTTTACTTCTTATTCTTCTTCCTTTGATGAACTTGTCTTTAGCAATTTATCCAGCTAACTCTTTTAATTCACTTTTCGCACTTGTGATTTACTTTTCGCAATTATTGTTTTGAATTGACGTTTTTTATATTGAAATGACAACTGAAATATGGCATATATTTTAGTTGTCAGTGTCATCATAACGAGAAAAAAGCCATTATGATGAGAAAAAAGTCTATAATAAGTTATTTCGTTTGCATCGAGGTTGCACCTAGCGTATTTTACACTCGATTTTAAGTATTCGTTTGCATATTGTTTCGACAAATACATTTGTGTGAACAGCACACTAAGCTACTCTCGATTTAAAATCTGGTGTAAATAACACCATGCAATTATGCTCATATATGTATTAATACCAATATTGACCATACGCCATAAGAGCCCATGTTAACAAGGTGAAGCCAATTTTATATGTCTGTCTTTGTCAAATAGGCAGCGGTGATCAAGAGCACATGCGCGAAATTCAAATTTTCAAATGTGTCAATTTGATGACTCATGAGTTTAAAGGTTATGTTTTTTTTTAATAATAACAAATATTATTGTCAGTTGGGTTGGGAAATATCCGAGAATTTGAATATGTATATTATATTGATGATTGAATACATGAAGTATTGAAAAGGGGAACATTCTCCATGAAAATTGAAAAATATAATTTTTTATACTTAGCTGTGATAGTGTGATCTGATGCAGGAATGTTTCTTTGAGATTGAAAGGAATGAATCAATCAAGATTAAAATATGGTAGGAATTTAAAATTATCCCAAACTTTCCAATATTTTGCTAGATTGAACTTTGTCTGATTTCTGGAATCATATAAAGATAATAACTAAAAAAATACCATTTTGTTCAGATAGGAATTCACACAA
This sequence comes from Chrysolina haemoptera, assembly GCA_958298965.1. Classification (NCBI taxonomy): domain Eukaryota; kingdom Metazoa; phylum Arthropoda; class Insecta; order Coleoptera; family Chrysomelidae; genus Chrysolina; species Chrysolina haemoptera. Next base: position 5,344,303 of record OY282594.1, read on the forward strand.
TTAAATTTTGTAATCATCCAGCAGGATCCTTTAGTTTATGTATTTTAGAAGAATCATATATGGGTTATCTTCCAGCTTTTCTAAACATAAACTCTCAGATCAACATAAGTGTATTGGTAAATATTTAACTCCTATTGGTTCATTGATTTTATTCCAAAAGTCTCTTGTTCAATGTATTTATTATAATGATAAATGATACAAATTTATATAACCAAGGATACCCACTATAGATTTCAGGGGGGTTGTACAAGCTAACGAGGCCTCACATGCACTTCAACCTATTAATCTTTTTTTAGTAGAGGCCCAGGACTCCAAAACTTCGTAAGATTTTGCCCAATTTTTGATGTGATATCTTAGAGGGCAGTTGCCCAGTGAGGGGTGCTGTTACCAATTTCAAGTTTTTCTCGTCTCAGTTTAGCTCACTAGCCTTTTCGATTATCTTTGTTCTGGCACTTTGTTTCTGTGAGAATTCATTTCGTTAGTGGGAATGTGAGAATTTATATCAGACTGTTGGTAAAGGCTGAAAGAAGCATTATGAAGTGACTTTTATCTTGCAGGTTACTTAAATATTTCAGACTTTATTATGAATGCTTGTTATTATCAAACTCCTTCATGAAAATTACCTGAAAAGACAAGACTCTGTTCACCCTGTATTTGTGTCAATAAGATAACTTATGTCTTGGTACACAAAGATTTTCAAATAAAACAATGATGATTACAATATGCTTTATTTTAACTCAATACATGTTTGTTACATAGATTGTGAATGAAGTGCTATTCATCACTTACTGTTGATGTTGAGCACTTGCTCTACATTTACATATTTTTTGGATACAATATTTTTAGAACTAATTAGTATATTCTGTAACAACATTCCTCACGCTCACTTTCAGTTGGCGCTCAGAACTACCCACTCGTATCAAATTTTCAATCTAACCGAATGACAGACTGTGCTTTCTCCACAACCACAAATGTCACATATAATCAATGGAAAGCCAACGAAAAATTATTATATAATCATAAATCATATTTATTATTTAATTCACATCTTATCATTATGATGCCAATCGAGGATAACGTTATTATTGCTACAACAGTGTTGAATAATATTCTTTAACAAGTGATTGAATGAAATACAATCAAAATGCATAAAACAGCAAGTGTTGTAGAATATTTGTTCAATATCAAGAGTGAGAATGTTACCATTCTGTTATCAAATTTGATTTCAGAATTGACAAATTTTGTATCGGTTGTTGAGAAAAAAAATTTATTGAAACTATCGTTATTCGTATCTGAATTCAAAACCGAACATTAAGTAATTAAACAATGAATGGGTTCAGAAAGAAAGGATGAAACTCTTTGCAATATTCAAAATGTGCCCCCAATTCTTCAAACATTTTCAAATTGACTCGAGTCCCATCAAAAGTTATTGATGTTACCATACATCCAGTTTGATGAATTAACTCCAAACATTTCAGGAAAAGATTCGATCTCTCTGGTGCATCAAAACCATTTATGAAGCAATACCTGATGGGGAGTTTCCGCCATAAAAACAAGAGTGTTGGTTGCTTGCTGGACACAATCATTTTTCAGTCTTGTGCCCAAATCAACCCCCCCATGGAATTCACCATTATTATAAATCATTTGTGAACGAATTGACATTTCGTCTACAACAATATTGAGAAGAACCTGGCTCTTCTCGTTTTTTGATTGCAATGATTTCAAAGCTTCTGCAGAAAAACCGGGATTTCTATCAATTACACTGTCCTTATGGTACTTGTATGAGGCATTAATTTTCCAAACGTTTTTCTTACATAATTGTAGGCTCTTGTGGAGTAAAACTGAAGGGTTACTGCAAATTGCCTCAGCTCCGGGGAATACTTAACATTTCTTCTTCCTTTTGATCTTTCAAATAAAAATTTGCAATTCTCAGGAACATTATCCTGCAAATAAAATTCAAATATATTAAATTCTAAACTTCCATGCATTTAAGTGCCAGGAATGATTTCTAAAAAGATAATCTACTTTACCCAAAAAAATAATGAATTTCGCACAATACATTGTTTCATTCTATTTTTGTTCACATTATGACTCCAGTTCACCCTTCAACATGAAAAAGTGAAGCAACGAATCATCTCACATTAGTTTTTTTACACAATGAAAACAAAAAATAATTTTCGTTTTCTGAGGAAGCAATTTTCTTAAAAATTACAATATTTTATCCCTCCATTGCAAGGCCACTATAAGACTATATGTATATATTCAGAATAAATAAATATCACATCAACAGATTTTTTTCACCATTATGCAATTATATCATGAATATTGAATTTGCAGTGAAAATTTCAATCATTTTGAAAACATGAAGAGAGCTATAGATTCTTTTTATAATCAGAATTTTACTAAGAAACTTATATGGCCTGATGCATAGTCACTCGAGTGACTCTCCAGAGGTGTGCCGTTCTCTACACCATTTAAAACGATTTCAAATGCATAGGCCAGCAAACGGCGCACATCTGGAGAGTCGCTCGAGAATGACTATGCATGCGGCTGTTATACTACCATAACATTTATCAAATAAAATTAGTTTAATTTAATAGAACATGCGTTTTTTTTCTGTAATTGTAACAGAACTTGTGTATATTAGATTTGCCTATTTGAATAAAGATTATTATTATTATTATTATTATTATTATATTGTATCTTGCACTGATTTTAGGCCAACTCTGCTTGGTGGTTTCAGGTACCTGAGGTGCTTCCAGAAATGTAAATGGGAAGCTCAGTACAGCCTAGGTACAACTCGTTTGTTACTTTTGCTTTTCTGGAATGCAACAGAGTTGTACATGAGATTCCCATTTTATTGCTGAGCATGATAATAAGGAGAGCACAAGCAGGTATATGTGGGTTGCTCAAGATACCGATACTAGCATGTGGTGTTTGCTTGGCATACACCGACCTCTCCTGGGTAGTGCTGTAGGTTTTTTAGAAGTTCCCTACAGCTGTGATAGCAAATATGTTACAGCTAACAATATTTTCAATAATCTTGAGTGTTACGCCTAGTTCCCTAGTTCATGTAAACATGAGGCAAGGTAATGCAAGAATAAATAATTAATAAATTGATCTCACCTATCGGTAAATGAAATAAATTTCATCTCAGAGCAAAGTTTCCCACAGACTTCTGCTGTGAAAACTATGATATAGAACTCACCAACAGGTACTGACTGCCTTCCTTGAAGAGAATTATATCCTGGAAGTAGATACAAACATGCAATGTTGGGTGAGGGTAGTGCACCAGTTCTCAAAAGTGTTCTCCCGCTGTACCCAGAATACATATCTCTCCTTGAGAAATGTCTATCACATATCCTCAGATTATGAACGTCTTAGCTGCTTGAAGATGACATACTTTCATCCACTATGATCTCATCAATGAATTCTTGGGAAAACTGAAATGGCAAATAAACATTGAACATGGAACCAACACCTATCTCTGTGATAAATATGTTACTGATGATATGAACTGGAGTCACATAGAAAACAAATTTGTTTTTTCGCGGACATAGCCACGAGAGTCTTGAACTCAAATTACTAATACTATACAACTAAAAACTAGGAACTAGTCTCGAACTTGAATAATTACGAATACTACTAACCGAGTCTGAACAACTACAAACTTTACACTACCGATAACGAAACACAAACACTCAATACGGAACCGAAAAAACAATTATGAACAATAATGAGAAACAAGAAGAACGAGGAAAAATCTTAATACATCGACAAAAACACACAAAGTCAAGAAAACAGAGCTACAAAAGTAGAGAATACAAAAGTCTGTTTTTTGAATAAAGGCGCAATAAGTTAAATACGACATACGATCTTTTCTACTTTGGGTTGCAACGAGAGAAGTAAGAGAGAAACAACACCAAAAGAGTCGTTCTTGACCGTTATCTTTCACTTTTATTTTGGCGCATGTGCAGAAGTTCAGCGTTGCCAGCTGCGCTCATTTGTTTCGGCTTCAGCTGGCTATCCTTATTATCAATATTCGTAGTTAATAAATATATGATTATGCTACACCTCGATGCAAACGAATTAACCTATTGAATACGCCGACCCACCTGTGAATGTCGAGACTCGAGAGGCATGCATTTTCCATGCAAGGTCAAAAATTCAGGGTGGGCATGAAGGACTTTGAACCGGCTTTGAGACGCAAATCACACTCTCATGCTTGTCGTTGACATTAATTGCAATGAAATGGAATTAGGTATATCTAATATAATTCAATTTCAGTGAAATATACACATTTGGCAGTACCACAAATACATCGATTGAAAGTTTGATTTTATGGAGAAAATTCGTTTTTGACATGGTTTTCTGGGTGTTTTAACCAGTCTTGCAAACGAAGTAACTTTTCGGGGCTATTATTTTTATTCATCCTTCTACACCCATATTGTTTTTTTTTTATTTTCAACCGTGGAAGGTAAACATCCCAATTCATGTCAAGAAGCCACAAATTCTCAACACTGAACCACTAAGCTATGACTTAAAAGGGCGTGTTTTCAAATTCATCGATGGATAATGCGCATTCGTGCTGTCATTGTCATTTTCCATTAGTTAAACAAGGATGCAATGCTCATCGATGGATCGATCCATCGATGAATTTAAAAACTTGTGAATCGTGGATCGTGACAATTGGCAACACCGCAACAGTGCCAACACTGGAACTGGAAAATTGAAATTATGTCATACATCGCAAATGTAAATGAAATGTTTCTGTTTTTATTTAATTTTCAAAAAGTCAAAAAGTAAAATATCTTTGCTTGAGAATATTCTCTTGCAAGCATCCACCAGCATTCAATTATGATAAATTTTCAACGATTATTTCGCTTGGCGTAGGTAGGTGAGCAAGTTTTGAAGCTAACCTCACGATGAAATTTAATATGTTCCATTACCAACTCATCCGCAATCAAATACGTCTGATGTCTAGTATTAAACCAAAAGATCATTACAATTCTCTTGGTATAGTTCCTTCGTCCACACAAGGCGAGGTCAAATCAGCATATTATAAATTGTCTATGATCCATCACCCAGACAAAAACCAAAATGCAAATGAAGAATCAGCACAGAAATTTAGGGACATAACAGAAGCTTATGAAGTATTGGGAAATCTCAAAACAAGAAAGTTATATGACAAAGGTAAGATTATAAGTCCATAGGAAATGCCCTGCTTTTATATTTCTAGAATAACTTGATCAAAGATAAAATATGCCTAATTAGGGCATATTTAATAGAATCTATACATTACAACCATTAGACCCTTCTCTTGTATGTTGTTGATGTCTAAAAAAGTTGCTGCTGCTGAAGAAAAATTCCTAATTTATTTCAAGTTCATTCAAGCCATTTCAAAATACATACAATTTTTTCAAACTGAACCTTTTTTAAGGGTTTGAGAGGTATTAGTTGTTTTAAAATATGTTACCATGAGTTAGTTCTCAATAAGGCAGTGGCATACCCAGAAATTATTTAGGATGGTGCTATATGTACTGTTAAGCATAGAAATCATAACTGACCAAATCATTGTTATGAGATATTTCACATTTAGTAACATTTTTTATACCACCAAATTGGAATATTTGCAGATACAACGAAATATTGCAGGCATTTGAACGGCAATAAAAATAACATATGATTTGGGGTCTTAAAAGAGTGACAGGGTTTATCAGTTTGATTTGACAAACCAAAAAAAATTTGGTAATGATGGAATATTCAAAGGAGTTCCCTATCCCAATAAGAGTTTAAAATGGCCTCCATCGTATTATAAAAAGTTGTTGATCAATAATAGCCCATAGTATGTTTTCAAAGAAAAAGATCAAAATGTCCCTGAGACAAATAACCACACTAAAAAAGTTCTATCATTGTAAATATTTTGGTTGGTTAATGTGATGTCCAGGTAGTTTGTTCCATATCATCTGTTATATATCTCAATAAAAATTTTTAGGACTGTATTTCCGTTCCCCTCCTATTGTGACTGACGAAAATGTCGATAGATTTCATAAATCCAGAGAAACGAGATCGAGGCCCCCGCCCCCTTCTGGAAGAACACCGATATACGATTTTGACGAATGGTCAAAGTCGCATTATGGAGCAACCTTCAAGCGCCAAGTGGAAAACAGAAAGCAAACAAAAAATTATAGAATACAACGACAAGTAGAAACGGATTCAAAGACGGAAAATGTTCTTCTCGTTTGTCTAGGGTTAATTATTTTAAGTATGTTAATTGTGAACGAACCCCAGTACGATAAAGTAGTCATCAATAATAAACCGCTGAAGCATTCTAAAAAATCTGATGATTCAGTATAGAGTGCTGTGCAATCCACTAGACTAATTCAAGTTTAGACTTTTTTTATCAATAGTTCACACTTCTGTATCTTTTTTTTTATATAATTTATTTTTGTACATAGAATATGTAAATATTTGTACGAATCGAACTTTACAGTTGCAGGTTATGAGTGGACTGTAATTCATTTCATAAAATCAGCCTTTGAAGAAATGGATAAAAAAGAAATGGGTGCAAGAAGAAATTAGGCAAATGTTTATATTCATTGTTAAAATTTATTTGACTGTTATATAAATACAGTTTATATACATCTGTCAATTGGCCAATTTTTCAGTTTTTTGAAACTCGGAAATATTCGGGTTTTATGTCCAAATTTCATTAAGTTTTCAACTTCTTTTGGTGGGTGGAAAACACTGTATAATTTTCTGTAATTGGACATAGCTCACCCAGTATAATAAGGATTGTTTCTCAAACGAAGTCAATATCTTGGCAGCAGTTGTAAGTTATGTCAACCAAAATATAAAGATAGATATCTGAACAGAAAGCTGTTTTTTTTTGGAAAGTCAAATAACAAAAGTCCTTGCCAATCGATGTTTTACCCTTTTGCACTCACATTCACATATAGTGTAGGTTGTTATATGGCAAATACCTGTTTTAAGACATCTACTCCTCTGGATAATGCCAAGACAGCCATTGAATTATATCAAATAGATACTTGTACCTATCAATGCCTATATTGGAATTTTGGCTATAAAAAGATCAAAAATAGCTTGATGAATATATTAATTCAATGAAAAGCACAATTATATCATTAAAATAACAATATCAGTTGAAAAAATGGTCAGCAATGTGTAACGGTTTGTTCAGGAAAAGGGCCACCCATGTGGTATTTTGATGATATATCCAAATAAGCTGGAAACTCAGATATCGTTTCTCTTTTCATTTTCCCATTTATCATCCCCATCTTCAGGAAAGTTGATAACAAGATACCACTGTATTTGAGAATTCAAATGAGGACATCGCAGAAGGGAAGTTCTTCATTGAATCTCGATATTTCATCAGTTGTCAAGGGTTCATTTTCTGTTATATTTTCCTTCAATTCAGGATTAGGTTCACTGTTGAAATCTTGTGGGATATATATCTGGTCGTAACTCTGCTTTTTCCTATGTAATTCTGCCCACCTCATTGTAATTCTTCTACTGAATGCCTTTCGAAAAGCCATACAATGTAGGTGTGGTAGCTTCTCATATTTAACCCTTGAAAACCCTATCTCGGCCAAGACAAACTGCCAAGACTTCATTATTTTGGCATTGGTCCCAACATGATTTGAATCTGGAGTGATCAGTATGAGCATTCCTTCAGTATTTAACAATCTAAAGGCTTTCTCACAACAGAGTTTTCTTTGTGCAGGAGTGGGCAAGTACTCCAGGAATAAACTGAAAACTATTACATCAAAGAATTCTTGCTGAAGCCTTACAAGTTTTTTGTGATCATAAAGAGTAGTCTCTCCTACTTTCAGCTTCAAAAAATCACCCTGAACTACTTCACTTACAGCGGGTGCAATATCTACTGCTATTACTTCAAAGCAATTAAACTGCTGAAAGGGATTGTAGCAACTTCCAACATCTAATAATTTCCATCTATTATTGAATTGCTCTGGATGAGATTCAAACTTCAAATTAAGTTTTTTGGCTATATGGATCTCTTTGGGTCTGATATCAAATATATCTTTGGTGAAGTAATTATTACAGATATTGTATGTCCATATAATCCTTGTTTCATTTTTTGAATTATCCCAGTGATTTGTTGCTAGTTCTTTCATAGCTAAGGCATAGTGTTTTAAATTTTTCTCATCTGCACAGTGCATATCCCAGGCTTCTTCTGTCCCAACCAACTTGCTTTTTTCCCGCAACTGTTTGTGTACTTTTTTGATGAAATCAGATAAGGCAATGTGATCACTTGACACATTTTCAGTTTGGTTCTTCATTATTATTTTCCCAGATTTGTTAACTCTTATATCTGGGTATTGATTTCATCAACCTTATCCGTTTGAGAAACCCAACAAACCTGTCAAAAATGATGGGTGTCCATTGTTGTGACAACTGACAATTGATGTGTGGCAATCTCACTAATAAATGACAGAGATACCATGCATATACCCAACGACTATAGCCGTTTTCGATTGGCGTTTGGTTCTGGTAGCGGTTGACATAAAAATGACAGCGGTTTACTTTCTGGTACTGTTAATGACGTCATAGTGAATACCGCAACCACTACGACTTCACTATGACGTCATTAACAGTACCAGAAAGTAAACTGCTGTAATTTTTATGTCAACCGCTACCAGAACCAAACGCCAATTGAAAACGGCTTATAGAGTACCTAAAGACTAGTTCATACAAATGCGAAATTCGCAAAAATAATATCTTTTTCATTTCAATTCCATGAAATGAAATGGAAAAAACATATTTTTTTAGGAATTTCGCATTTGCATGAACTAAGCCTAAAGCTGGATTTATAGTTGTTGAAAAATGAAGTTTAACGTAAGGGGAACGGCCTGGAATGGAAGACCAACTTTGATCTATTACAATGAGTTTCTTGTATCCGTTTCACTTATGTAACATCATGTGTTCATTTATAAACATGAGTACATACATTTTATGGTTGAACTTTTTACCGTGTGTCTGTGTTTACAGCCCGTCAAACTATAAATCCAGCTTAAGTGTGACGTCAAAGCGGGGCAAGCAAAGAAAAAATGAAACATATGAGAAGAAGAAGAGATTTGGACAATGTCCGCAGTGTTGGCTGTAGGCTGTCGGCTCGGCATTGACAATATTGACATGTTGTTGACTAATGATTGACGTTGTGCAATTGTACATAATCACAATTGAATACTAATATATCTTCTACTGTTTATTTAGGCGTTTTCGGTTTGTTTTATTAAAAAAAAATTGGAATAGAATAGTTTCATCCAAATATATCGAAAATCTTAATAGTATGTCCATAGAAATTCTACAGTCCGACTGTAAGAGAGCAGTATCTCAACTTACCAGTCTAAATAATGATGAATTGGATGCAATCATGAATAGTGAAGAAAAAATTCAAGAAATTCTTACCCAACTAGATCAGGTAAACAACATTATCTTTTGAAAAAAACCCTTTCTGACTACGATATTTTAGTCCTACTTGAAAGAAATAGAACATGAAAAAGAGAATGTACTGGCCAGTAACAATTCCATGGCAGAATTCAATTTATCTAAAGAACCCCAGTTGGTAGAAGGACGAGAAAAAATTCAAGAACTGTCTGAAATGGGTGAACAACTCACCAAAACTGTGGAGGAGAAGACAAAAGAATTAAGTAAGTGCTAGTTTTCTATTTCATACATTTGAACACAAAAACTATCCATTTATTTTTTAGGAGATAAAGGAGGTGACATGTCTTTAGAAACAGCACTTGCTTTGCTTCAAACGGCTGCTAGCGAAATGGAAGAAGAATCTGACAGAATTGCTAAAAAATTCTTAGACAGTGAAGCAGAAATCGAAGAATTTTTGGATGAATTTCTAGAAAAGCGCAAAATAATGCATATGCGATTGGTGAAATCAGAAAAACTATCGAAACTCTTGCAGAGAGATCCATCACTGGGTAATCCTAACTACATAAATGCGCCTCCAGTCAACATCAATTCCAATTATTTTCCTGGTATTCCTACGAATATGCCAAGTTCACTACCTTATCCGATCGGACCTTCTTCAGTGCCTTACCCTACAGGGCCCCTGAATATGCCGATGCCACCGCCAAGGAATAATTACTTTCAAAATCACTACTAATAGCCTAGAAAAATCTTCTTTGTAAGATGTTTATTTTATTCATAAATTCTACATCATGTTTTTTATCATTTTTGTAATAAGGACTGCAATGGGATCCCGACGATCAGGAAAGTTTCATAGAATCGAAATGTGATGTTATAACATCAAGCAGTTCTGTTGTTCATAAACATTTGTATTTGTTTGGTTCAAAAATAAGGGTCTTTTATTTTGGCCTTTATTCTTAAGTTCGATAATGAAACAAAAATAAGTATATTGATAAAACTAATTTTGTATATATATTTGATAATTTAATTTTTCAAAGGTCTTTATCAATTATTGTGGTTATTTCAATAGTTGTAATATATTATAAAAAGAATCTAAAGTATTCTTCTTACAGACCATTGACTGCTGGTCGGCTAGGTTTGAATCCTTAGTGACTACAGATTTTTATCTGATGGCCCGAGAAAGTGCTAGGAATTGCACATTGAAAGGTAAGACCTCGTTAATCCTTGGCTCGCATAAGTTTTGACTTTTGAAGGCTCTACTGTTCGTAAGGGGACGACAGCTGGTTAACAGAAAAAACAATTTTGAATTTTATTTGTAATATAGATTAACCTTTGTCAAACTGTAACAGTAATATCGAGGAGCTTCATCTTAGAATAAGGACAAATTACTTATTGTATAAAGTTCGGATGATGAAGAGGGTAATAAGATGTGTTTTCCATTGGCGTTTGGTTCTGGTAGCGGTTGACTGGTTGACATAAAAATAACAGCGGTTTACTTTCTGGTACTGTTAATGACGTCATAAGCCGTTTTCGATTGTCGTTTGGTTCTGGTAGCGGTTGACATAAAAATGACAGCTCTACTTTCTGGTACTGTTAGTGACTAATCACTCAACTGTTGGCAACTATTGAGCACGGCTGAACAAGCCCAATGATTACGACTATGACGTCATTAACAATACCAGGGGTGGGACTCTGTAACTTATTTAGCATAGCGATAGCGAAGCGAAACATACGCTATCTCTTTCCGGTACACCAGAAAATGATAGCGTGTGCTTTGTTTAACTTCGTTTCGCTTCGCTATGCGAAACGCGTTACAGAGTGCCACCCCAGAAAGTAAACCGCTGTCATTTTTATGTCAACCGCTACCAGAACCAAACGCCAATCGAAAACGGCTCTAGTGTTAAACCTGTTACAAGTTACAACTGTTACAAGTTTTTCTGTTGTTCTATGATTCCGTGATCCATGTGAAAAATGAAAATATTAGGAATGGATAATTTGAATGGTGAAATTCTCGGAAAAGAGAAAAGAAAATTGAAGAAAACAGTTATTGACAATTTTGCTAGTCTTACAAATCCTCAAGAAGCAGTCCGTCTGAAGGGAACCATAAATCTTCTCACGCATTTGTCTAGAAACGACGATTCTTCAAAAGTGAGGTTATTCAGTATCTATGGAGCATGGTAATTTTCATTTCATTTTTAGGACGATGAATTGAAATATGCTTTAGGAAGAATAATCAGGGGGTTAGGATCATCATCCAGTAGTGCTAGGACAGGGTTTTACACAGCGCTAGTAGCACTCTTGAGTATAAAAAATGACATTACAGTGGATGCACTTTTTGACCACATCCAAAAGCATCTACACAAGGCCAGTAGTAATACCAAATCGGTAAGTTGTGTACTATTCTGTACTTTTAGGAGAATACAAATTTGTTGTTATTCAGGAAAATGCTGATATTGCCTCAGGACAAATTTTGGTATGTGGCGCTATTACCAGATCAAGTCTTTGGGAGAGGAGTTCTGCAGAAGATAAATCCAAAGTATTTGAATGTATAATGAAATCCTCCAAGGAGCGCTCTTATCTTGGACTAATTGCTTATCAATTCACAATAACAGCACTCGAAAAGGTAAGCTTTGAATCTAGATAAATTGCAAGGTTTTCATTACAAACATTTATTTTCAGGTTAGTGAAAAAGATTTTCAAAAGATACTACCTCTTATGAAAGATGAAATATCCAAACCATGGACTGAACAAAATCTGGACACACTGTATTTGATTTATGGTCTCAAAAATAAATATCCTAATGTGATAAACAAAAATTTTTTGAGAAAAGCTATTGGCACTGAGGAAGTAATTTGTACAGAAACTTTGGATAAACTATGCAACGTGTTGATGGTAGGTTATTGGTTTATGCCTGTACCACAATTTATATCTAAAGAATCAGTTCACTCACTTCTTTTTTTTCATGTTTGTCTATTGCACAACCTGTTATTTTATCATACTTGTTAAATTTTAATGCTCTCTCAATATTATAGCAAGCTATTCTTCACCCTCTCATAAAGACATAAAACCACCATACCCAAGATGAAAACTTACCAATACTGTTTGCCATCAAAATAATTCAAAAAACTGAATCTTAATGCAGTTTTTACTATTTATCATTCACTGTTCCATTCGGTTTTTAGATATGGAATAATATCCTGGGAATATGCTTCCAAAATTCTTATTGAAAAAGTATTTGTGGTACAAAAATTTGCAGCGAGAAGTTTAATGTCTGCTAAGATTTATGAAACTTGTAGACCAATATTCAAAAATCTTAAAATAATGTCTTTTACTCTGTTATTATATTTGACTTAATTTGAACAATCATTTTACTCATACAGACATGCACAAATATAATTCAACAACTGCGTAAGTTTCTAGAGAAAATCTATTGGGCAATCTGAATTATTTCACCTAAGTTCATTACAAATTGTTACAGTAGATGGCGGTGAGTGAGCAAACTGATTCTTTAGCTGTAAACTGTGTCTATACTTAAGACTTGAGATAAACCCTGGTTACCTTCTGTGGCCTAAATTGGATGGATTGCTGCATATTAAAATTTGATAATATTAATATTTTTTCAGTCAATTCCTAGATTAACTTCCATGCAGCATTTCGTGTACGAGCTTGTTGCAGAGGAAATTGCTGTATCTGATCTCCTGCCTAATTTCGTGGAAGAGCTCGATAAGTATCTAGATTACCCCAACAGAAATAAACAATTGCTTATGGCCAGCATTTTCACTTTGATATTGCAGAAGTTGAAAAACACTTCGGTTATTCCGAATCTTTTGTCCAAAAACTTCGTACAGCAAACTTTGAACTTCTTCAAGACCATCAGTGGCAAAAATCGAGATCCTGAATTCCAGCAAATAATGAAGAAATTTTTTGACCAGTTATTAACTGCATTGAAAAGTGATGAAGTTAAAACCAAAACGAAAATTGCAGTTCTGAAAAAACTACTGCTGTCTCCTGGGACTTTTATTTTTGAAAAAATTACCAAAAGTAAAATAGTGCAACTAATCACCCTCAATTTGAATAACGGAGGCGTTAAAAAATTGGCAGCAATCTATCGGGGGGTGGTTGAAGGTACTGAAATAATTGACAGCCAATATGGACACAGTGAAATTTGGCTGAACAATGATAAACTTTATGCAGCCCATTTGTTGATCAAACTTCTGAATCATTCTGCTGTGAAAGATGAAAATGACTGGAAAGTGGAACAACTCACTTTTCTAATGGATTTGGGGTTGCTGAAAAACGATGGAACGCACATAGGATCTGAATTAGCAGGTACGTTTTTTAATTATGTTTGTTTACAGTCAGTTGACAGTTTCAACTATGATAAAGATGTTAGCAAGTGTATTGTTGCTATTTTGAGTTATGAATAATAGTAAACAAATTTTATTTCAAGAAATATTAAGATAACCCAAAGATGTAAATAATGGTTAACAACACCAAACATATTAAAATCATTTTCTATGATCCCTTTTTTTGACAAAAATAATGAACGTACTAACATCGGATAACATCGAACACAAATATAACCTCATTACGGAGTAGTCTAACTGTATTTTTGATATAACTAGATTATTTATTCCTAATATTCGTTGTTACTAAATAAATGGACAGTGGAAATGTGGATTTGAAATTTCAAAATTCAACGTCAACTTGATTTTTCTGTGTTGCTCATTTTTTTTTTATTGGATTTTGAATTCCATAAAATGTCCAGTCGTATCACAGAACATATTGCCCACGATTCAAGTAATCTATTGTCAGCACAATCACCGAAAAATTTTCTCATAAAATAGAGATGCTGCTTAGTTTTCTTGTCATATTTTCGGTGTGTATGTTCCATGCCATTTTTCCAATTACTGGCAAAAAAATTCTGTGGTTAACTTACTCAACTGATTTACAAACTGAAATCCTAATATTTTTTGCAGCTTCTTTGAAAACAGCATTCTTCGGTTCCTTAGATTTGAAACTATCAAAGCTGGAAGATTTACATAGTATCCTGATCCAACTTGTCCGACACTTGGACTCCAAGATAAATCTGGAAAACCTTGAAACTATATTGAGGAATCCAATCACTGAAGAACAGTTTGATATTTGGCAAAAAACAACTCGAATCATTGCTAAAATATCTAGTAAACTCGAGAAAAAGAAGAAAAAAGTGGGACTAAAATCTGTGTTTCTCACTCTGTTTCTTCACATGGGCTTGCAGCTGTTTAATGACAGCAAATTAGCCTCAGATTCTCTCAGCGAATTGTTCATTTGCTACCAAAAAACGAAAAAAGATAAGAATACTTCCCAAAACTTAGATGATACGAATATAGAACATGATGTGAATGATAACAAGGATCTGATGTGGATTGAAGTGGTTATCGATTTGATTTTGAATTTGCTCTCTCACAACTCTCATTTGTTAAGGAGCATAATCAAATCAGTTTTTCCACATTTGTGTCAATACATGACCCCTGCCACAATTCAGCAGCTGCTTTCAGTTATGGATCCAAAGAACGAAGACAATCCTTTGTCTAAAGGCAATGAACAAAGTAGCGACGAAGAAGAAGACGACTCCGATAATGAAACAAAAGAGGAAGAGGAGGAGGATTCTGACGAAGGAATTGATGATGACGAAGAAGGCGAGGACGAAACTGTCAATGATAAACTACGCATGGCACTGCACAAGGCACTGATCAGTAATGGCTATAAATCTGATGAAGAAAGCATCGACATGGATAAAATGAGCGACACTGAAGGTGAAAAACTAGACAAAGCTCTAGCGGACGCTTTCAAGCAGTTCAAGCCCAATCATGGCAGACGTAAGAAGCAAAGCAAAGATGAAGAAACATTGACCCACTTCAGGATTAGGGTGTTGGATTTGATTGAAATTTATCTGGATTCTACCCCCTCTATGCTTCTCTCACTCGAAGTCATGCTGCCGCTCTTGCAAGCTGTGGAGTTCTGTATTAGAGAAGAACATCAAGGTGCTCTACTGACGAGGTTGAAATCTTGTTTGAAAAAACTGACAAACTTGAAAAAATTCAGCGACACCGACGGAGTAAATGAAACCGTTCTACATGATCTGTTGAAGAGTCTTCTGGAAAAAGGCACCAAAACTGCTTGGGTCATGCAGGATATGGGGGCTCAGATAGCTGATTGTTGCATTTTCATCATTCGCTGTTCGAATCTATTGATTTCTGCAGAAGATACTCCTAGGAAAACCAAAAAGCGGTTGAAAGCTTCTCTTGCGGAAGTGATGGCAAAGGAGTTGGAAATATACATGCATCAAAGAGACTGCTTGACGCCTCTGATGCTGTTCAAACATATATTTCGACTATCATGGGATGGGTCACTTGGACTGGTATCATTACTTTTACAATATATTTTTGATGATAGCATTAAAGGTTTCAAGAAGAATCAAGTAGTTGAACTACTGACACTCTTTTATAGTAATCAAAGGTATCTCAGCGTTAATTCTGACAAAATAAAAGAGGTTCTGTTAGAAGATCATGCCCTGTTTAATGAAAATGTTTTGAAATTGCTCAAGTCACTATGTGAGAACTGTGAAGACAAAAAAGTGAAAGAAAGATTTATTAGTAATCTATTTGACTTATTATCTGCAATGAAAACGAATTGCTTGAATATAGATAATGTTGAATGGCAAAAAATAGCTGAAAATGTTAGAGAGTATAGGAGTACCGTAGCTTTTGGCAAAGATGCAAAGGTTTCATTCAGCAGGTTGTGTAATCGTCTAGGAGTGTCCAACATTGTGAAGATGAAGCCGAAAGTCGGTAATTTGAACCCTGAGTCCAAAAGTGACGATGAAGAAACATCTAACAGTGATAGGAAGAAGCACAAGTCTAGAAACAAGGAAAAACTGAGGTTGAAGAAAGAAGCAAAGGAGTTGAGAATGAAGAGTTTATCAGAAGGTTTTGCTGAAGTAGACTTTAAGGCAGATGCTGATGCTTTGGGTTCTGGTTTGGATTCAAATGGAAATTCTGATAGTGATATAGAAAAACAAAATGGTATAACTAATGAAAATGCAACTAAGAAGAAGAATAAGAAGAGAAAAATTAACCAGGAGGAAATAGAACCCTTGTTGAGTGGAGAAAGCAAATCAAAATCACAGAAAAAAACAAAGCCAAACAAAGATTCCTCTCATAAAAACATTGGACCTAAAAAGAAAGTTCGAAGAAATGAGGATTAAATTTTTTTTTTTATTATTAAAATTGTTTTTTATTTTCCTTATTCTGCCATGAAGATCAATTGTAATATCTCAATCTCTCATGGCATGAATCATTCAATTTATCAATCATTACCTTCCAAATTATTATATATATTTTTTGAAAAGTTGAAATAATAATTTTTATTGCTTAGTAAGTTGCTTTTTTACCATGCTTATATTAGCTTCACTTGTATATGTATGTAACAGAAACTTTGAACGTGATTTTCACCTACTTCCAGACGTCTGAATGATTTGGCATGTGTTCATAATTCCGATCATAATGCAATATGACATTTTACTCATTTTAGTTATAGGAAAAAAAAAATGGCGGCTCCAAGATGGAATATGAGATTTGTGATTATGGTCAGATTTGATTCAAAATTGGTATGTGGGGGTTTTTTTAGGTATATTTCGAATTTTTTGTCAAAATTCCTGAATTCAAGATGGCGGCCATAGATGGTGGACGAGTTTTGTGATTATGGTCAGATTTGTTTCAAAATTGGTATGTTATTTAAAAAAAACTAAAGAACATGCTTTACTTCCAACATGGACTAAAAAGTAAAAAATAATTAATAATTCAATGGCTGGAACACGACGTTCTTAACCACTCGGCTACCTGACCCTAAAGAAACACTGCGCTTAGGGCCGATTTTTCAATGTGTTCAGTCAAATGTCTCTGCTAATAAGTGACCGATGGTTAGGTTTGTGGATTTGTGAGTTCATTTGACCGAATGGCACATTCATTTTAACCACCAGTCGAATTTAGCTGTCAGTCGAACTACGCTAACAGGATATTGAAAAACCTGCCCTTAGATACAATACATGTGTATGTTATGGCCAGGTTTTTGTTCGGTCAAAAGTCTCTGCCACGTGACTGATGGTTAGAATGTGTGTTTACTCCTTCATTTGAGCGAATGTTACATTTATTTCAACCACCTGTCAAATTTAGCTGTCAGTCACACCACGCTAACAGGATATTGAAAAACCGACCCTAAATATTTTTAAAATAACATATATGTCAACTGTCAAATTTGCGATACGCTCCACAGAATATTAGTTTGATGTTCTGTGTTTCTATCAGCCGGAGCACAGATCTCAGAAACAATGTGGCGAAAAATACACCTTTTTTTTTCGAATAAGCTCAGAACATTGAGAACGGTATTTTAGTCTCGTATCGTATCGATGTTTCCAAGAGTATATGCAAATTTATTTTATATTCTATCTTGATTCTCAATCTCTTTTGCCAATAAACGGAAGAGAGATTGAGGATCGAGATAGAATATAAAAAAAAATTGCATATACTCTTGGAAACATCGATACGAGCAATTTTAGAAAACAATCGGAAGCGGTATCATCGAGTATTCTCTCATTTTACAAAGTGGAAAATGTGAGTATAACTCAAACAGAGAATAATGTCGTGGAAACCGACCCTAATATGATAATTTTCTTGAGGTTGGCATGTCGCCAATGGCGGAAGGTAAATCTTTTTTTTTTTTGTTTTCAAAATCACAAGTTGATTATTGTACGGACAATTAGATTTCACGTTATTTCATATCTAACTCCCAAATCCTTTCATTATTGGATCTACACAAGAAATTAAAATTTTTTGTATGATTAAAATATGATATGACATCGTTGGCTGCCCTTTTCGTGCCTAAAACTAGGATTCAGTGCGCAGGCCCTTTAATGTAAAATATGGCATCCCGTAGCGGTTATGATGATAGAGATAATAGGTAAAAATTGAAAAAATTCAATAAATGAGTGAAGAATTTGTGTGTGATTTTAAGTGATATGAAAGTTGAATTACTGTTCGATAATAATCCATTAAAAT
Organism: Chrysolina haemoptera; assembly: GCA_958298965.1. Lineage (NCBI taxonomy): Eukaryota > Metazoa > Arthropoda > Insecta > Coleoptera > Chrysomelidae > Chrysolina > Chrysolina haemoptera. The sequence continues at coordinate 5,362,827 of OY282594.1, forward strand.
ACGCGTGCCAGCGAAGTGAATTAGTGCTTTTCAAATAGGCGGCAATGCTGTATACTGATGCACATGCTGGGTTTTTCACTATAGCTCTTTCACAGAGGTTTCCAGTCTTTCAGAAATATACTACAGACCTACGATTACAGAACATTAGTTGAATTAGTATAATTGTTTGGATTTAGCTTCAAGTAAAACAGTCAATTTTGTTTTGCTTCTATATAAATCAGTTTGTAGGAAAGGTTTCACCAAACATGAATTTTCGGTAACGTATGACATAATTTTCTATTACCAATCACCTATGGATTGTTTTGAAGGCAGTGGAAATTCTTTTTATTCTTTCTATTAGAGTACTTTTCATTCCTGTTATTTGAACTTTTTTTATATAAGCGATATAACCTTCTTGAAGGGATTGGCATTAACCATGTCCTATTACTTTGTAATTATCACCATGTCTCTATAGTTGTCCTCTGATGTAGCCACATCAGCTAATGAATCACTTCAGAGGATCATTTTTATGTTTTTAGACATGCTGATTGAATTGGTGGTAGTTCTATTTATTGGCCATTTTACATACAGTTACGTATATTACAGTTAGCAGGTCAGAATTTTACACAATCATAAAAATTCTGGTTACCAGACATATACAGATAAAATTCAAGAATACTTGGTGAAAGTTCCGTGTTTGAATTTCAATGCTACAAACTCTTCTACTGAAAGTAATGAAAGCAATTTTCTAGAATCCTCATTCAAGATCAAGGATATCCTGATTCATGGAAATGTGAATTCATTATGCCTATTTTCAAATCAGGCAACAAAAGTATGGTTGAAAACTATCGAAATTTAAGGCTATATCCACAAAATGTTAGATGCTCGTGTTCAATCACACTAACTCTGTGAATGCTTTGTGTTATTCAGTTGTCAACTCAATATTTGTAATGTTTGCAGATGACTTGAAATTACATATATTAATTTGTGGTCATTGATTCTGATAGACAGGATCTTGAAACTGACCTAGGCAGTACTACACTCAGTTTTACAAAATACTTAAAAGATCTCGGTGTTCTATTTGATTAGATAAGTATATAGATTTATTTCTCACAATATCGACAGAGAAAATATATATATTTACGAGTCAAACTCAGTTGCAAGAACATCTAAGTTGTTTGATAGGCGGGAACAAGAAAAATAATTTTGAATAATATTAAAAAAAAACTTTACAAACTTTGATAACTATACAGAAGGTTAAATTGATAGACAACTGAGAAATCCTAATTTATCCTAGTTATGTCACACTGAGGGTCTTGGATCTGTTCAAATATTTATTTATAACTAACACATTCTTCTGGTTGTGTTAATTTGTGGACATTAATTTTTTTAGGGACTTCGGCGGTGGCGGCCGAAGGGGTGGAGGGAGAAGACCCCTTCCCACGGAACCTCCATACACAGCCTATGTTGGAAATCTCCCGAAAGGCACTGTTCAGGGCGACATCAACTTGATCTTCCCAGAATTACATGTGAAAAATATTAGACTTGTTATGGATAGAGAGACAGATATATTTAAAGGATTCTGCTATGTTGAGTTTGAATCGTTGGAAGATTTGGAAAAAGCCATTCAGCTGAGTGGGGAAATAGATGTCGAAGGTCATAACATAAAAGTAGATGTAGCTGATGGTATGTATTTGTGAAACATCTTTTTTATTCATACCAATTGACACAGTTCATTAATGCTTTAATTTTGAATTTTTTAGGCAAAAGAAATGACAGAGGAGGAGGATTTGACAGAGGTGGCCGTGGAGGTCGAGGCAGAGGAGGGGGAGGTTTTAGAGGAGATAGATATGGTGGTGGCAATGATGATTTTGATCGAAGAGGCCCACCAAGAGGTAACGTTATTGACCGTGCCGGAAACCGAGGAAATTATGGCAATTTCACAGGTGAAAAGTTATTTTTCGAAACAACTGTTGTTTGAAGGAAAAAACTTTAATTGAATGAATTAATCAAATCTGAAGTCACAGCCACTGATTCTAAAATAGTATATCAAAAAACAAGTTTAGAAAAGTAAAGTTTTACTGAATGAGAATAGCTTTTGAGTCGAGCGAGTAACTTCAAAACTATACGAGTTTAGTGCAACTGCTTTTTTTTACAAGGTTTGTTTGTACAATTTTTTGCATTTTATGTTAAAAATTTAGAAATTATAAACAAATAATCATAGATATAAAAGCATTACAAAGTTATCAATTTAAGGAACTTCATAGTAGGTACCTGTGTAGAATCTCCGTAACTTAGTAACCTGACACGAGCAGAAAATGTAATTGCCCCTTTCCAAAGATTACCGCTCTCCACTTTGCGTCACAAGGTAACTTTCTTTGTCGAGCGAAATTCCATCACTTTGCCCTCTAAATATACAAATAGCTGTTATAACTAAGTAGATGTTGAAAAAAACGTAAATTGATCTATTTAGGAGGTCACTCTGACAGCATGTCCATTCTTTGCAACATCTTGAAATAAATCGTTTGTCTTAAAGTGGGTATTCAGTTAAAAATTGTGCTTCAATGATCCTGTGAATTTTTTGAGTGGAAATCCACAGGTGTACAGCTTAACACATATATTATCTATATTTTTCAGTCTATTTACTTGTGGAACTAGATCGAATTTCTTGTTTTATATTTGTGCATCTTTGTATGAGTAAGATGACTAAGTCAACTGTGTCACAGATTTTCGTAGACAATAACTATACCTTTATTACCTTAATATTTTTGAATATTCATTAACAAGTTTCATCAGATTAAGCAGACTTTGAACTTGAATAATTTTTTTCAGTATGACTTTTTGATGCACAACCTCACGATATAATTCTATTTCTAAGAACCAAATGGAATTTGAAATCAGTGAATGATATGTAGAGCTGCATCAAGATTCACAGATATTTTAATTTTTCTGATGGCAAATATGTTGACTTTCTTAGCCTGTTATAAAGATTATTTATATGGTCTGTTCAGGTTAGATTTGAGATGAAAGGACAAGTGAATTACCCTGATACATCAACTTGGTGAACTATTTTCAATAGTTATTGCACACAACTTTTGTGTTCTTTCAGAAACAAAATCAAATGACATTTATTCATCACCAAGGTATATAGAGTACCCAAATTATATAAAACTTATATAACCAGTTACAAACAAGATAGACAGTATATAATTCAAGAACAGAGCATAAAAATTAGATAGTGTAGAATAGAGATATATTTATTCATGTGCTAAAGTAGCAATACAAAATGTGTTGCAATAAATGTTAATACTACTACTACTAAGATGAGGAAAGATCAGGTTGAATAAAATCATACAACTCACATACGTTTAATTTTCATTTGCCAACAAACACATTAAAATTTATTTACGTATTAAATTTTATGTAGAATTTATATAACTCGAAGAGAATAATGTAAATGAATTTTAGTTCGAAAATATGAATAGGAAATTCATAAAATCTTTTGTGGAATCATCTGCGACTGAAAGACAAACTTTAGTCGCTATTTTCCATCGTTCAAGATAACCTCTTGGGAGGTATTCATGTTGAAAAGGGGAACATTCTCCATGAAAATTGAAAAATGAAAAATGTGACTTATTTGTAATATCTAACAGAAAACAACTACTTCCCCGGCACAAGCCACGCTGGACATTGAACTACATCTGATAGATATTGTGAAAAGACTCTAACTGAAAAGGAAAGAAAAAATCTGAAAGTGAAAATTTGCATTTTCATTCAGATAGCTGACTTTTTTAATTCTTTCTAGTTTTCCTTGAACAAATCGTTAAATAAATTAGATAAGGAGAATGTTATTAAAAAAATATCACTGACAGAAATCGTTCATTTCATTGAAGCAAGGTTCGCTTCTCTCGCATTTAATCCCCAATACATTTTGGTCGACAAAAATCTATTTCGCTTTGCCAAGCTCTTCAGGAGGATTGATATAGGATTGGAATGAAACAGGCTCTTCAGAAGCATACACATCAGGGGAAGTAGTTGTTTTCTGTTAGATATTACAAATAAGTCACATTTTTCATTTTTCAATTTTCATGGAGAATGTTCCCCTTTTCAACGTAAATGAATTTATTTTTCAACTCTGCAGAAATGGTTTTATTTAGCTTTATCTTATCTTTATCTCATCTTCATTTTATCTTCATCTTTATCTTCATCTTCATCTTCATCTTCATCTTCACCTTCATCTTATCTTTATCTCATCTTCATCTTAAAAATGTCTTTTCAGGAGGCGAAGAAGGACCTCCGGCCCGAGGAGGAGCAGGAGGAGGGGGTGAATGGGGTTCCAATCGCGGACGCGGAAATATGGCTGGAGGACCAGGAGGATTTGGTGGAGGCAGGCCCCGCCAAGAGAGGCGTAGTTTCTCCGAGGATCTTCCTAACCCGGCCCCTGGTCAGTTTACTCTTTTTAATAATGAATTTAAAAAAATATCCTGTTGTATGCACAAAGATATAGTATGTGTTTTATCATTTTTTATAAACTGGATTTTTTTGATGCCTTTAGTATTGCATTTGAAACCTGTCCGAGTTTTGTGATTATGGTCCCATTTCAATCATAATTGGTATTTGGAGGTTCTCTGGATATTTAGCAGAACTGCTAATAAATAGTATAGTACATAAAATAAAAAAATGTTAATATAAAAGGTCATGAATGAGGTAAGATCACTTACATACAATATAAAATAAATATAAAATAATATTTGAATATAAAAATCGGTACAGTCTTACACACTCTTACAATATAAAAAACATTAATATTTGATAATTTCAAAACCATATTAATCTAATCATTTCCCCAGCAAGTGATTGCTTTTTTAAATAAACCTAGAGATGTACATTCTTTGAGGTTGCAGTCCAAGCTGTTAAAGAAGATTTTTCAGTTTTTTTTTTCCAAATCTAAATTTGGTTTGTGGTGGTTGTCAAGGTCAAAATAATGAGTATTTTTCTCCATATTCATAAATCCAAGATGGCAGACGAGTTTCGTGATTATTATCCGATTCTCTTCAAAATTAATATGGATGTTTTCTTAAAATTAATTAATTCAAGATGGCGGATATAGCATGGCGGACTATTTATTATTCAGACAGCCTCCTCATTGAAAAACTAGATAGCTCAATACTCACACAAAACCAAAATTGTAATAATCATAAATAAAACATTAAAAAATATATTTAAAGACTTTTATTCTTTTATTCAAATGCCCTAAAAATGAAAAATAATTTCTTAAAATGTGAAACCTAGGTTTTTCTGTGAATTACAGATTTAAAAGATTGCTGCTTTAATATTCGAACTGAAAACTTTTTTCAGCAAACTTTTGAATTTTCAACTTACAGAATAACCTACATTACATGTCTGAAGGAATTATTTTTTCCAGTTAGCATGTCTTTTAATTTTTTTTTATTATTGTGTTCAATATGTCAAGAATCATCTAGATTTATATAATTTTATACACAAAACGCTTTTTTTGTTTCTTCATCTGAGTTAACTTCATTTGTTCTCTGCTTATTGGTTTGTTTTCTGTTTTCCAGATACTAGTGGTCGGCCAAAACTGAAACTGTTGCCGAGGACAGTGAAGGCCCCAGTAAATGCCATTGCGGAATCGTCCCAGAGTTCTTCTATATTCGGCGGCGCCAAGCCAAGAGAAGAGAAAGTGGCAGAGGATGATGGGAACACTGGTAACGATGTTTAATTTTTGTGTGTCTGTATCTTTAAGTTATTGTGGATGGAAAATTTACATTACACAAAATGTAACCTTAATAAAACTACGTGCAGGCTGTTTTTAAAAAAAAGAACTATTACTGCATCAGGTGTTTTTTTTTCTCGTTTTTATATGTACGATTTATTCACAATGTTCACTTAAATTATTCTATGTAAAGTTTTTATAGCGATCTTTAACTATGTCATTTAGAACTAGTCCTATAATTTCTAGGCACCAGTTTTAGATTTCATATTGGATATTTTTTCTGATAATCGTGGTTCTCTCAAAACATACTGACGTCAAATATTTTGCAATCAATTTCAAACTGAAGGTGCATGTATAGAACAACGAATCATCCGAAACCAGCTAAAAGTGTGTGATCCGTGATTATTTTGTTTTCTTCACAAGGTATATAATATTTTCTGAAAAATTTGGTACTGATTTTACTGTTATTTACAGTTGAATTATTTATTTGGTAAAACTTGTGGTTTCTCATCAAAGGATTCAGGTGTTCAAACACGTTACCAAAAGCTTCGTGATATACAGGGTGGTTTAAATTTGAATGATTGCGGAGATATTGTAAACGGTAAGATTTACAGATAACAAAGTCGGAATATGCTTTAATAATGATAATAATAATAATAATAATAAAAATAATAGTGTTACTTTATTTACTCATGTGATGTCCTATACTGCAGTCCTAAGCGCAAAGGGCGTATCTCAATTTTTTCCATATTTTAGATTTCACTCTATGATCAAGCTGTTGAATGATACATTTTTTCTGGATATCATAGTTCTATAGTAAAAAAAAGAAGTATATCCTAAATACTCTTAAAATTCTTAGCTATATAGGCGTGACTCAGTCATGCTAAAAATTGAGATAGGTACTCCCTTTGGGCTTAGGACTGAGCCTTTGAATTTCTGATAATGAAATGATTTAATTTTTTTCCGAATTCCATGGAAATATGATATTCGGTTATTTTTTGCCACATTATTCAATGTTTCGGAGCACTTTATGTCAGGAAAAGACATTTTTTAAATTATCCTAACATTTTGGAATATGCTACTTTTGTGATGAAAAAAAATCACAAATGTTTTTCCTGATTTTTCAGTTTTCAATTGGTTATAGGTTGGGGAATTTCTTTTATTTTCAAGGAATATGAGGACGTGCTTCTCAAAGTGGAACACAGTACATAACAATTTTATTTTGTGTTATATTCTGGTTCCCAAAAAAAATTTTAGCAAAAACTCAAAGTAAAGGTATGATATGAAACTGATTACTGTCTTTTGAAAAGATAGGTGAGGAAACAGTTGATTATATTATGTAGTCACAAATGATATAAGATATCACAACCCATTATAAGATAAATAGTACTCTTATATAGACTCATACGTCGTGAAACTGTCATTTTCCTATTTAGGCAGACAAAATATGCGATTTATTTGAATATAAAATCAGCCTTTTTTGAAGGGATGAATGAAAAATAACTTTTTACATATAAAGCTGATCTCACTGTCCAGATTCATCAACAAAAGTACATATTGTACTCATTATTACATTTTTCAGGCTTGAATTCAAGAAAAAATCGAATTAAAATTTGATCCTTTTTCAGTTCTATCGAAAATGGCTATAGTTAGTATAGTTTCTCCACAATTTTGCTCCAAATCGAACAACTCTTACTTGCCATTCTGGAGAACTCCATGAGACACTAAAATTTGAGTCACCCCATATTCAAATATTTTTCTTTAAAGTGGCAGCTATTTTTTCTTTGACATTTCTTCACAACCGGGCTGTTACAGTGTGTGGGCTCGTTTTTGAGGGGAAGAAATCCTAGATGTTGATGAGAATCTGTTTTCAAAGTTAAAAAAAGAAGAAATAAAATATTACATATATCATCATTAATTCAAGAAAAAAATTGCATATGTTGTCAGAAGCAATAAAACTTATCAGCAAATATTCTTTAATTTTATAATTATATATTTAAATTGAACTTGTGAAACAATACATGTATACAAATCAGTAAAACGCAAAGTCGTCTCCACAATTTAATTTCCCATCTAGTTCAAAAGGAAGTTGAAACGGTGAATGACCGCTATCAATCAGATAGCCATCAAAAAGTAGAAGTAGAACATGTTTCGGTCCTATATAGAACCATCATCAGCTATTCAAGAAAATTCTACAATAAAAGAAAGACTATGTACTAAAGACAACAGGCTAATATAAGGCTATACTTACATGGAGAAGAAAATAAAGTAGTGTGATATAAAATGTTAAAATATTATGTAATTAAATAATTTTTAAAAAACACAATAATTAACAATGTGGTTTTTTAAAAATTATTTAATTACATAATATTTTAACATTTTATATCACACTACTTTATTTTCTTCTCCATGTAAGTATAGCCTTATATTAGCCTGTTGTCTTTAGTACATAGTCTTTCTTTTATTGTAGAATTTTCTTGAATAGCTGATGATGGTTCTATATAGGACCGAAACATGTTCTACTTCTACTTTTTGATGGCTATCTGATTGATAGCGGTCATTCACCGTTTCAACTTCCTTTTGAACTAGATGGGAAATTAAATTGTGGAGACGACTTTGCGTTTTACTGATTTGTATATCCATACCACTCCACTTTGAGACATAATGGACTTCTACCACAGACAATACATGTAGTTCACATAAAATATTGAATAATAAATAATCTTTAATGAATTATAAATTCACAATTCAAATAAGGCTATTGCCCAAGGTTCTGTTGCCTAAATATTGTTAATAACACCTAATTTTGAATTTCTAAAAAGTAATTCAGTGAATGAAACTCTTCATTCTATACAAAATGTGAGCAAAACAGTCCTTAGCTTATTTAAATTTTCTCTTTGCTGTGCTTATACATTTTTTTAACATAAAATTGTTGATATCTATAAGAGTTCTAGCCTAAGGTAAAATTAGAGATCTATTAAAAGAAATAAAAATTTCTCGGGCGGGGTATTGGCGTTATCACTACTTTTAGATGAAAGAAATTGATTTTGCGTAAATTGAATTATTCTCAATTTAATACAAAACTGTTTATTTTTCATGTGTTGATATTCCCCAAAATAGAGGACAATTTGATGAAATTTACTGCACTAGCTCAAAATTTGCAAGCAAAGTGGCCTTAGGCTAGCATTATCCGGAAACCTGAGAATCCTTTAAAACAAATTTTACATTTTTTTTTAATCACATTGAAATCTAATTATACCTGGATATGTTGCCCACAATTAACTTTTTGAAACATAAAAAATCAAGTTAAGTTTAGTTCTGAAATATTTGTACATTTCATATCTGAATACGCTTAAATTAAATACTCTTTACACGAACATACTGTGATAATGAACAAACTGAAGCATTGATAATGTTGGCAAAAAAAACAGATATAATCGGTAAATTCTGTTTAAAGTTGATTGCAAAATGTGGTTTAGTTAGGTGTTTAAGGTATTATGCAATAACAATTTATTCTTGATTATTTGTGAATTAAATTACTTGGCTTCATTTTATTTTTGGTATGTTTTGGAGAAGCTTCCATTACACAAGTTGACTATCTATATTATTAAAAAAGTAGCATTGTAAACGTCACGTTCATCTTGTGACTTTTTGTATATTGCTTAATTTTTATGATGCTATGGGCGTTGTTTGCACATATTGTGTGAACCAGCGCCCGTGTATAAATAATATTAAAAATAATGTCAAAATACATAGTTTGTTTTTCATTGATACAGTTTTTTTTTTCTACTGATACATTTTACTTTTTTCTTCTATTTCTCAAAATTCTTTGAAGTGTCGAGAAGCGGTGACATAATGCATTCCTTACGAGCTCGCGACTAGCAAATAGGTATAGTATACAGTCCGGCTCCAGCTCGTTACAATATCGACTTTTTGTTTTTTTTTTAAGAAAATTATCCTATAAAAAAGTTTTTGTAGTTTTTCACACGTTTTGTCATTTTCCACACTTACAAACGAACCCACAAAATCATCAGTTATATTATTTCAACAATAAATGCAAGATTCATTTAGAAGCAAAGTTTGGTTTTGCATCTCAACGAAGACTTACTACTTACCTTAGATGATAGGGTGACAAACAAGATTTATTTGGAAGGAACAGATTGATATCAGAAATTGAGAAAGATTAAATTTGCAATACCATTTATTAAAATATTTCTTTCATTCATATAAGTAAATAAAATAGAACAATAAAAAACAATTTTTACTAATCTTGTACATACTCATAGACCGAAGATTATTTTTTGCATTCATATTTTATATAATATCCATATTGATAAAATAAATGAGTTGAAATTGATAAGGCATACTTTAAAGACAAAACAGAACTTTCAGGTATTTAAATTCTACAGAATGCAAGAAATAAGTCTTCAAACATATATATGTAAGTAAAAAAATATTTCATTGGAGTTTTCTATAAATTAAAATGATTAAACTGTAAATGTATCCATCAAGGGATTATTATTCTTGGAACTAAAACTGCACAAACTAAATACTACCTACAGATTGAGATGAAATTTAATATAATAGAAGAAAAATGAACATATAGTAGTTTTTTTATCGAAATTCGTTTTAAGTTCTTAACTAGTTGGAAATTTACCAAGAGTTTTATTGAAATACCTGAACAATATAAAAATATTTGAACATTATAGTGACCAATATGTATCCAGTCCCATCTTCAACAAAAATTTTATGTAATAAATGACAAACTGTGAGTAAATGAAATAAGAAACACATTATATGCTTGTTTTCTCAAGTGATTGAATCACATAAAAGATCCTGAAGACAATTTCTATGCAAATTATGACTATTTCTCATTTCAATCTATACACTTACTATCATAGAAATGGGATAAGTTACAGCAAGGTTTACAAAGATCAATTTATAAATAAACTCTTCAGAAAAGAACAAAAACAAAATGTAATACTTAAATATTTTTTTGAAGTATTAGTTTGCGCCGAAAAAAAATTACCCCATCATATAGCACTAGAAGTTGATGGAAGGACAACATGCAATAAAAATATAACACTTAAATCTAAATTATGGAATAAGAAACATATATTGTGGAAGAAATGATAAAATGCATACACAAAAGTGAATTTGACACAGCAGCATTAGTGAAAAAACATAATTACACTCACACTGCAAACTTTAAGAAAGGATAGGGAATGGGCCAATAATATATTGTGCAGATCATTATAAAAAGTACCTGGATATTGATTGATAATATACAAAAAATATTAAACTTCTTGTGCAGATCATGAATTTGAATATCCCCATATACAGTCTTACCAAAAAAAAAAAAAACAATAAATATACCTATTCTGAACACAACAAAAATGTGGTTTGGGAATTATTGCACCCTTTAAAGGAAAGTATCGGTAAGTTGGTATGAACGCTTTTTAGCTCAGAAATTTCTAACTTACGAAAAATATCAAGTATTAAAATATTAATATTGACAAATATATCATACCTAGTCCTTTGCTGAAGAGAATGAAACGGATTAAAAGGTGAATTAAAACAACCCATACCAAAAACACATAGATAAATGCAAGTAGAAAAATACATTGATTCATTAGTCTACACTCTAGTATTTTTTCTATGTGGGTTTCATCTACACTCTAAAGGGTTGGATTTTTTGTAGCTTTATCATAAAGTAACTACTTGTTACATGAACACCATTTAATATCGCATTTTTCATTAGTAAATACAGATTGCTACTTATGACCCTTTTTTATACAGTGCACTGTAGTATAAATATTAATCCCAAATATGCAATGATTTCAACTGAATCACTATTTACAATATGGAGATTTTGAACAACCACTAAAGCCGTTAATTTTATCTAGTTTGGTTTAGAGATCGACCGATATGGAAATTTTAGCCGATACCGATAATCGGTCGATGCCGATATATTGGTCAATCGGCCGTTCATTTCGTTGTATTGAAGAGGGGAACATTCTCAGCCGCAGATGATTCTACAACAGATTTCATAAATATCCCATTCATAATTTCGAACAAAAATCGAAATATTATTGTATATAGTGTCAAAATGCTGAAAACAAGCCCGTTATGGCAATATTTCAAAAAATTATTGAAAAACAATAGGAAAAACAAAAGTGCAATTTGCAAGATCTGCCAAAAATCTGTTTCATTGGGTGGCAACGGAAAAACGTCCAACACAAGGTAGTATAATTGTACATTCAGTAATCCAAAAATCATTTAACTTCACAGTGCATTTTGAGATGCTATAGATACACCAGTTGTAACTCATACTTGTTTAATGGAGTGTACCGCGCATCGATAGGCGTGGCGATTTCACATTCAGAACTAGATTTGCCAAGGCTGTAGGTATGTAGCAAAAACTTGTTAACATAAAATAAACGTATGTGTGTGTTTTTTTTTTTCAATTATTGTTCAAATTTTTTTACAATAAAAAATGTATCGGTCTATCGGCCGATACGATAATCGGCCAATGAGGCCGATATAACCGATAGTCCGATATAAATATCGGTATCGGTCGATCCCTAGTTTGGTTAGAAAAACAGTCATAAAGACATTTGATTTGTGTTCATGAATAAATCAAATTTGCAATTTTGAAACAGGATTGGAAAATAATCTTCAGATAGCATATTATTGTTATTATTTCTTTTTTTTTTGTAATTTAAAAATACTTTTAGCAGAGCACTGTATATTATTAGGTTTCAAAAATTTCCAGAATCAATTACTCATCAGTTGGTCAGTAGCTGCAACCTACTTAGAATTCATACAAAACAAAAACAATAACTGAAATATAAAATATAATATAAAATAAAATCCTGAAAATTAATTTAAATTTAAAAATTGTATAAACAAATATTTTACTAAAACAATCTATTCCACAGTCGAATCCAAAGACAATTTTATTGTTTGTTAATGTTTTGTCAAATTTAGCCGTAATGTATCTGTGAATGAGTTTCAGAAAAAGAAAAATGTTTTTTTTTAAATAACCTTTGGAAATTCTGGATTATTTGAAAATGTTCCTTTGTAAAGACTCAACATTTTGAAATTCAACAAGAATATAGATGTATAAAACAAAAGCCTCTTGTTTATTGATAATATCAAATAAGCAACTCATCAAACCTATGTCCCTGTTAAAAAGGAAATCATCTGAACTTTCTATTACAATTACTGAATGAAATTGAAGTTGAGACCTGGGAAATTGATACAAACTCAAACATCCCCCAAGGAAGATTGGGAAATATCTTTGCTGAATTCTACAAGACTCATCGATCTTCCAATTGTATTTAGTGTTAAAAAATAGGGAGACGGATATATTTTTTATATCATCATATTGAGATGTAGAAAATGAAGCAGCAATTTTGAAATAGTGTGAACCTAGGTACAATTTAACATATACCAAAGCAGGGTTTGCATGTATTTTTTTAATTATATCTATAGTTTATATGAGTGTTTTTTTGATTATTGTCTTGAAAAAATCTTCAAAGAATACTTCACATTTTGAATTGATTTATTTCAAAACTGCTTTGATTTTGAGTATCACAAGTTGGGCACAAATAAAAAAAGCATACCTCGTAGCATAAAACGTATATCCAAGACATGCATGGTAGAATATATTCCAGTTGAACATACACAAAATTCTGGTCCTTCAAGGGAGCTTTATCAGTAGTTTCCTTTATGGCACTATAGGTAACAACAATAATGAACGTAATGATTTCGACCGGCTTGAAATTTGACAAAATCGATAAAAGGTTTTCGATGAATTATTTGACGGCGGTAGGTGCTCGGGTGATGGTCGCGCCTGGTATCTTTCCCAAAATTTTGGAAATATCGACTCCCGTTAAGGCATTCAAGGCCGGAGGTAACTGTCCTACTAAACGAGATAGCTCAGCCGTGGTGTTGTCTGATCCGCCAATCATCACTATTTCTTCGGTTTTAGCTAGAGGTGAAGCCACTTCGGCAGCAATCTGTAAAAAAAAAATATTTATTCGACCATACTAATGACAATATAATTCAATATCAGTAGGGGGAAGCAGTTGTTTTTGTCAAATATTTGCCTCATAAAAAAAAAATTAAAGCAAAAAATCGAAACGAAGGAAATCAAAAAAGAAAACAAAAAAGTGTATGAAAAAAATAAAAAATATATAATTCAATATCAGTAGGGGGAAGCAGCTTTTTTTTGACAAATATTTGTGGAAATGTGTGGACGCAGACACACCTCGAACTTTGTTCATTTTGTAAATATCTGAATATTCTTACTTTTGGTAGGGCTTCGAGAACAATAGACATTATGGCAGCTTCTCCGTATTGCTTATAAACTGCAGCTTTTTGTCTCATTCTTTCCGCATCAGCTTTACCGACGCTCGAAATGGCTGAAGCTTCTGCCGAACCGAGCAACTTGATTTTCTCGCTCTCAGCCTGGGCGTTCTTTACCGTTTGGGTCCTGCAAAACGAAACAAAAAAATTTATGAAGACACATATAATTATCTTGTAAGTAGCCGAAAGAAAATCTTCTAGTTCCGCCCCATACAAGGGCGCCGCGGCAAGTCAGTCTGCCACCTCGTTTCCCGGCACCCCTCTGTTACCAGAAACGCATACCAACTCAACTTCCTTCGTTTCTGCTAATTTCCAAGAGATTTCCTGTATCAGAACCGAGCTTGGTTGAGCGCTGCCTGACTATCCGAACAGATGTAAATTCTCTGTTCGGGAAAACTGTTGTGTATCTTCCCGAAGCGTTAGCTTTCTCGTACACCTCTTCCTTCTAGGAAGATGCCTGCTCCCGAAGCCTGTCTGTCGGTCAGACGCGAACCGTCCGTATAACATAATAGGTTTTCTGGTCGAAACTTGCGCGCTTTTCAATCGGAAATAGGCGGAAATAGAAACTCCTTTTCCGCCCACTTTGCGATTTCCGCATGCCCTATCATCTCTCCTTCATTTACCCAGACCTCCGAGTTTCACATCCTCAAATGAGCTACCATTGCCTCCTTGATCCAGACTGGTAACGTTAGGTAAAATTACCTCCAGACGATCACGAACAATATTGATAACTTAAAAAACACTGATGATAGAGAAAATTATTACCTCTTTCCTTCAGCAATAACTTCCACCCTATAACTTTCGGCTTCTGCTGGTAACCGTACCGTGGCGTTCAGTTCGCTTTCTTTTCTCATGACTTCTTGCACTTCAATTTCGATTTGCTTTTTTCTTTCGACAACCTCGATTTGGATTTCTTCGTTTCGGATCTTTTGTCGGATCTTCGCAGCTTGTAGTTCGTAGGCCAGTTGAGCCTGAGCTTTCTGTAGAACGAATAAAAAAAAATGAAAAATTAGAAAAATGTTTCTTCTACACTGTATTCGAGAACACATGTGATAGAAACTTCACTTACGGCAGTGTTGATTTCCTGGTCGAAGTTTGCTTTCTGCAATTTGAACATTCTGGAATTGTCTTCGATTTTTGTGTCTGTGGAATATTTGATGTCCATTGCCGATTTTTGACATTCAGCTTCCTGAAATAATCACATACAGTCAAAACATGCTGAAAGTATTGAAACAATGGGTCCAATAAATAAACCTTAAGCAATTGTTTTTTGTGCATAATTGCTTCTGAAGAGCCTGTTTTCCAATTCTATCAATCTCCCTGATGAGCTTGGCAAAGCAAAATAGATTTTCGTCGACTAAAATGTATTGGGGATTAAATGCGACAGAAGCTTCAATGAAATGAACGATTTCTGTGAGTGATATTTTTCAATAACATTCTCCCTATCTAATTTATTTAATGAATTTTCAATGAAAATGCGAATTTTCACTTTCAGATTTTTTCTTTTCAGTTAAGAGTCCTTTCACAATATCTATCAGATCTAGTTCAATGTCCAGCGTGGCTTTCATATTTACCAGAAAAATCTACTAGCCTGTACAAAATCAACCACCAAGACCCTCTCTTATGATGTCTTACCCTGATTCCTGCGTCCCTATTGGCTTCGGCCACCCCTGCGTCGGCGTCTCTCTTAACCATGGCAGTCTGCGCCTTTCCGAGAGACGTCAGATACTGGACATCATCGTAGACGTCCTTGATAGTGAAAGAAAGGATTTCGATGCCCATGCGGCCGACATCCGGAGCAGCCACCTCTCGCACAAGAGCAGCAAATTGGTCTCGATCGCGGTATACCTCTTCGACTGTAAGAGTTCCTGAAACAAAAAATGCAATTGCAAAAAAGGTGAAAACTACTAACATTAGCAGAAAAAAGCTTCCGCGTTGTTCAGATCGTCGTTGAAACCAGTGTTAATAATAGTAGAGCATTAGTTATTGATGAAATAGTTGAAAGGCTTAGTCGTTTTTTGAAATTGCTCTCAGACCTCTTAAAGTCTCCTTTTCACTGAAAGTAGCTTCCATAAAGGTACGTCCACACTGGAGCAACATGTGGCAACTTGTAGCAATTTTATGTTGCAACAAGTTGCTAAATGTTTAAATTCATTAAGCATTGACATAAAACAAACTGTCCTCACTAGTGCAACAATGTTAATGAATGTTTGCACTTGTCGAATCTCAAGTTCAGTTGAGTACAACATTCTGTCCACACTGCTGCAGTTTTGTGACATGATGGAGGACGACTTATTAACTGTTAATGCGTGCTTTCTAATTTTGTGTGGTGATTCACGAAAACGGAAGCGTAAATGGTGGGTCCGTCCAAGTTTGAAGAAAAGGGAAGAATATGGTGGACAGGATTTATTATTGGATTTAAAGAAAGATGACGTTTTATTAGAACTTCGAACCGATGGGTGCTTCAAAAATTTTTTGCGCATGAGTAGTTCAGATATGGAATTTTTGCTGCAAAAAATTGCACCAGTGATAAGAAGAGCAGATACAAACTGTAAAAAGGCTATACCTCCACAAGAACGATTAGCTGTAACATTGCGCTCTCTGGAAACACAGCAGCTTGATGTATTTATTTAAGATTTCGAAACAAGCTATCTCAAAGATAGTACCAGAAGAACTAAGTTGATTCTCTTCATTTATATTTAACATTTTTAGGATTCCAGATACATGGGTGTTGTCTATAATTGTCAATTAAATTTAAACAATTCTCCTAAGACCACTTAAACGCCATCACGAAAACCTAAAAATTCACGCACAGGCACTTCGTATAATAAAATACTAAGCAGAACACTGAGACGCGGCGGTCTGTCTACTGTCTAGTCACTCAATTTGCAACAGGTCTCAACTCGCAACAATCCGTCCACACGTCCACATCGAAGCAATGTTGACAAATGTTTCACTTTGTTTCATATTATCCTTTGATCTTTACCGCTAAAAACGGATTTATGCAACATACTACAACTTATGTTGAATCGCAACACCAACTGTATGCAACGCAACACAACATATTCCAACAAATATAAACATTTTATGTTGTAACAAGTTTTTGTTGTATTATGTTGGAAAATGTTGCTCCAGTGTGGACGCGTCTTAAGGCGAATACCTCTCCAGAGGTCGCAATATGGATGAAACGCAACCGGTTACACGTGCATGTTTTTTTACCGTATACCTCCCGGGTCATCAAAACAGTTTTCTAGCCAACAAAGAAGATCTAACAGAGTGTCAGATCAGCCAAAGGTGGGAGAGATCCTGTATTAGCTGCCGAAAGAGTATCGCACACCTTTCACATGTGGTTGCTAAATAAAGAAAGCGTGGGAATTCGGAAATTTTTCTCATGGTTTATGGTATGGAAAATTATAGCGATAAAAAAATGTCGGATTATACTATGCCGGAGCAAAATGCAAGCTAATGATAACGAGTTTGACTTTTGTCAATATCACGAACTCTTCGTTTATCATTGCAATTTTATTTTGTTGTTGACTTTTTCCTCATTAGATAACTACGAAAAAACTACTACAGAAATGATAAAGACCGTGATTCGTGAATTTATCTCAAAATAGATAATACAGATAACGAAACATTTTGACGTTATCAATAAGATATTAACCTTTCAAGTTATTAACAATGGTAATGAAGGGAAAACATTGTAATGTGAGTAACAATTCAGTTCACTAATGTGATTTGAAACTTGAATGTGAAGCACTCTACTCTACTCTACTGTCTTTCAGACCATTTTGTGTTAACTGGGTAGCCCGCGTGTACTCTTCCACCGCCCTCAAAGACTGATGTAGGTCTTTTTTAACTGAGGCATAAGGTCAACCATGTAAAATAGTTGGGTGACCTCACGTCTTTGGTTGCTGGTGGTGCCGCAGTTGTATCCATGCGTTTTCTTGAACGCAACGGACAATGGCAATAGTGAGGCAAAAGATAACCTGATCAGTTTGGACTCTAGCTTGACGTGATGTATCAAATTACGATTATACTGCATGATACATCTATCGATGAGCAGATTCTCCTTGCAGCCATCTACCCCCTTCTTTAACCCTCTTTTCTCATATATTCGTTCGTACACGTGCTCAATTATTATTATCGTTACGATATGTATCCTCGTCGGAAATTATTCTACAGAAAACAACTACTGTCCCCTACGATTGTTGAATTGTATAGTTTGATACTTGGGAATACATACGTAAACGTTTCGTGGTTCTTGCTAATCATCAGCGAACACTATTTCACCCAATTGAATCGAAAAATCGTTTCAGTTTTTGTTGGGAATACCTAAGATTAACACTGAAGCGCCATTTCTAGGTTCCTCTTCGACTATTGTGCCGATTTCAATATGAAGCCAAAATCTATCCATGGAGCATGGACGAGACTATTTGACAAAACAACATCAACTAAAAATGAAAAATGAATTCCATAAAAAGCCCTATACAATAAGTATTTTCGTCGGCAAGTACAAAAAAAACAACTACTGCCCCCTACAATCGTTGAATTATATCTGATTGATACATGGCAAAGTTTGCTAAACGAACTACTTCGCAATGCTCTTAAATATTAAAATGAAATTATTCGTTGTTTTAAACATCGGTTTTATGACATTTAAAGATAGACAGGCTTTGCAAAAAGTTATATCACCTACAGAAATAACGGTGCATTATTCTGATGAATTAGATTTGTCACATTTTTTAAATCTGTCTAATGCAAGAACAAACAAACGTCTTTCCTAGCTCATACAAGTCATTTGAATATTTTTGAGGATTCGCCCGTGATGATACAACCGGTTGACTGAACTACCAAATGAAAAACGAACAAAACATACCTCGTAACAACAGCGTATGTAGCTCCCATGGTCAGGCCCACACTTAACAAACTCATCCACAGCAACTCCATATCTTAATTGTTTCCTTATTCACACTTTGCGACTCTATCACAAAAAATTGTCAACAATGTTCGCGAAAAACTTCTCGTGCCCACTCGAAAAACTGTCAAGTAGGCTTAATTGATTGTTGTAAACAACTGAACGATTCTACGCGTGTTTTTATCAATGAATCAGAATATATAAACAATTTAGACTTATCTATTCAAATAATTATCTATTCAAATATTCGGCAAATATGCCTCAAAACAACTAAACCACTACCAATCACTGTCAGCTTTCATGAAATGAAGGTAGAACAGGTTACCGTCAAAACGGCTCGCTTTATATATTCGGACGGTTATTCGACGATAAAAGCACGTGCTTCCCCCTCCACTGACTTGATCATTTGTTACAATTTAAAGGCTATTTTCATTATTAACGCAAATTACGCTAGATAAGTAAATCGAGTGGAACTATCTAGATACCTAAGCGGTTTTCTGGGACTGGAAGCGTCCAAGAAAAGAAAACAGGCCATTTTCTTACATACCACCGGTTATTGCAAGTGAAGGACGGAACAAGATGAAGAATTATCTCATGGCTGTGGATGAAAGAAGTGAGTCGGGGACGTACCAGAAAATGTGGATAATTACGATTGTGCAATGTTGGGAAACCCATTGCGAGACTGGTTCATTGTTTGATGACGCACACTGACTTAAACGATATGGGAATATAAGAAAAACAATAATAGCAGTAGAAATGAAGAAAAAAAAATTACCACCATAATTTTGACAACAGAGTAAACAACAATTTTTAAGAAACGAATATATACTACACTGTCATGACCATTTGAAAGGGATCCGAAATCGGTTCTTAATAATCAAATGTTTTTAATAATACTCTCTCATCTGACACTTTCGCCACTTGTGACACCAGAACCCAAGTAGCACCCATATTGGGACAATATTGGTACAATATTCTGAAAATATTGCCAAAATATTCAAATAATAATATTGGCGAGAAAAAAAATGTGAAATTCGGCGATATTGGTCCAATATTCAAAAAATAATATTGGTGTAATATTCTCGAAGCAATATTGGCCTCAAAATGCGATATTAGTACAATATCGCTGTAGCACACTTACATTGGAATAATATTGGTAAAATATTGGCAAAATATTAAAACGTAATATTGGCGAGATAAAATTATAATTATTTCGGGATATTGGCACAATATTACTTGGACACTATACAAATAATATTAGTGAAATATTGGGGAAGCAATATTGGCCCCAAAATATTTATGGATATTGGTACAAGATCATTTGCATATATTGGTAAAATATTCAAAGTGAATATGTTGCCTTGGAAACATTGATGAAATATTTCCAGAAAATGTCTAATAATTTAAAAATTTTACAATTTCGTTTCTACTTCAATATGAAAACAAGATTCAGCCAACATGAGGTGCTACCTGGGAACCTCTCTCAAATGATTTTCCTTCTCTTCCATATCTATCTCTTTCATTATTTTTCCCTAACGATACAGGTAAGTACATCCTCTGGACATCCCGGAAACGTCGCAAATTTCGGTCAGATAATAACCGACAAACATGTTCACATAGGGTATGGTCCGTATATATCTTACTGGTTACTCTGGTTAGTAAGTAATTTGGCGGTCCGTATATATCTCTCCATATTACCTCCATCCTCTTTTCTCCACCACTCCTTCAATCTCGTTTCCTTTTCTCTCCTTCCTCCATCCCCTTTCCTGTTTCATATTCACATTCAGGCTTCCTTGTCCTACTTCTTAACCCCCTCAACACGTTTTTCCATAGAACACATACATTTATCAGAATTTTACTATAAAATTTAATTCTAAGCAATTTTTTCAAATAACTTTTTTTAATATCTTGCCATTTTACCCCACTTTTTGCCTTTTCATTAAGTTTTTTTCAATTTGCCGCCATACCAGCGATCACGTGACATGTGTCAAAATCGATTTTTAGGTTATTGAACATGCACAAACTTTTCCCAAGAATCTTTTTTGCAATACTCTAATAATAAACTTTTTTCCCATATGGTACATACTTTTTGGCGGTCACTGTATCATATATTGCAAACAGATTTTCTGCTTTCGCTTGACCAAAGTTTGAAAACTTTTGGAATTAATGTGAATTGAATTGCCTGTTTCTACTGTCCTACATAGCTTTGTGTGAAAAAGTAAGAAAAAAAATTTAAAACCGTGATTCAGGTGGATATTTGTTCATCGCAACTGTAATAATTTTCTCGGGGCATAAGTTGTTGTCTTGTTGAAAGTGTTGAAATCCCACTTTCGTGGAACTGCTAAATTTATTGCATCTGTTTACCATAAATATTCCTATCAAGAAACCCTAATGACATTCAATCCAATACAAGTGCATTTATCAACAAATCAGAGTTCACGATTTTTTTTTTCATCTGAACTTTTCCAATGTTACTGTGAAATACCCACCTACCATTATGCGTCAACCTGTAGAATCCAGTCATACGAAAGACGTCATTCAATGAACGTTTTATCTACCTTCAAGATCAATTTAATTCGTACTTTATTATTAAAAAATGTCTCCGTTGTTAAGAATTGTTTAATGATCTGTTTGCATCTACGTCACATCAGTATTACAACCCAATAATATAATATCATTGAAGTACTTAATTTGAAGAAGATTAGCATCTTCATTTAACCAGAAATTTTTTTTAATAAACGCACGATTTGCTAACGATGTTAACATTATCAGTTATCAGTTTGATGCATGGAACTGTAAGAAATTTGAACAAAGAAACTGCGGGAGAAATGGAGATGTGTATGTATTTTGCTTTAATAAACATGTCTGAGTTAATGATAAAAGAATATTTATATTGAAGCAATTTGAATATAAAATATAATATGTATAAAGTACAATAACAATTAAGTAATGAAAAAGTTGAAATGAATGAAACACATGATTTCTCTCCACAAAGTGAAAAACATGAGACAAATATCTGAGTGAAAACAACTCAGCCGAATGAAGAATTAGCTTTGACCCTTGCTGTCCAATTATATTGTTATAACCAAGAAAATGAAAAACAGCCTATTCGAAACATGCAGAGAAAAAAAAACACGGCCAAACCTAAAACGAAAAAGTAGAGACTTCGACCAACGCCAGTGTCGGGGCTAACCTGACATAGAGCCGGAATGATACTGTCTGAGCTTACCTGACATCGGACTGGAACGTTAACATGTTTCTGTCGGGGCTGCCCCGACAAACGACCGCAAAGGATTAAGATTTACAGAGCATTGCAATGAGTAGTTCGTGTAGAAACTTTGCCGATAATCTACATTTTTTTTTTATTGGCTTGGCCATTACTTTACTAGTCGTGTCCCATTGTACCGGCGGGTACAATGGGAGTTCCCCAGGGAACAGTCCTAGATCCAATCCTTTTCCTCATTTACAGTAATGATATAACAAAAACTGATATCCTACGCCGATAACAGTGCCCTCGTATTCATCAATGTTAATGTTGAATCTGATCTTCATCTGAATCTGAATCACATCAACCTGTTGAGTTTTGATTGTTACATTCTCTACACAATCAAAGGTCATCCAGAAAAATCAGTCTTGACATAACATGGTGAACACTGTAATACAAATAATCTGCCATGCAACTGCTGAAAAATTGATAGATTGAGATTCATAAAATATCTGGATTTGATGGTAGATGAATATTTCAAATAGACGGATTATCTGGAATATACATTATCCAGAAAACTCTGATGGAAAAACCAAAACGCCTTTCCACAGTAACATTATATCAAGAAGCAGATTTATTTTGCGCAAGAAAACACCTATTCAAAAAATCACAAACAAAGGTTTGTCTCCTATTACGGACCAAAATTTCATAAATAGCTTCTTTCTCAATAAAAAAATATTCAAAATAAAGGGAAAAATCAACTATAGTTTGAAAAATTTATCAACGAAAATTGATATTATAGTGTAGAGGTTCCTCTTCCCCTCTCTTTATCTCTCTCTCTCGCTGTTGTCTATTTTTATATCAACATTAAATGATACATGACTTCCTTGTAATGATAAAAATAATACTTATTGGTCTTCAGAAACAAAAGTTTATAGACACGTCACATATTATGAAAAAGTAGTTAAAGGTAAGGATCAAAAAATAAAATCTGTGGCAGCAATAAATGCAACAAACCCTATATTATACACATTTGAACACTATTAAAATTGTACACTTAGTAAATAGACATAATTGTTAAAATAACGATAAATTATTGTTCTATTCAGCAGGTCCCTTTGAGAGCGTGTATGTCTATTCTTTTCAATAATTTGAAAAAAACATTGATATTGTTTAGAGGGTTTTCATTTGAAATGCACTTCAAAGATTCTTTGAATGTTTTTAATGGTATAATTGACATAATTCTACCGGTAGTGCGATGTACAGGTTAAAGCCCATATTATCAGTCCTTTCCGGTCGAAAGTAGGTCGAATTTATTTTTTGTGAACACTACCAGATCTGTATACCTAGGTTGTTACGAACAAAATACTGTTGCGGTGCAATTTCCGACATCCAATGACATTATTTGTATACTTATGCTGTAAACATTATCCTGACCTTTCATGAAGTTTCCAGCTTGATGAAGTTCAAATTATTGAGGACGCAAATCTATAGTCAGGCCGAGTCCATTGTCAATAACTCTTTTATGATAATTAGTATTACAGTCAACAATTACCGGAATAGGAAATTAAAACATATTGAAATTCCGGGAACTTCCACTATAGTGA
The DNA here is from genome assembly GCA_958298965.1 of Chrysolina haemoptera. NCBI lineage: Eukaryota > Metazoa > Arthropoda > Insecta > Coleoptera > Chrysomelidae > Chrysolina > Chrysolina haemoptera. The sequence continues at coordinate 5,386,643 of OY282594.1, forward strand.
CATGAAGCAACTACCTTACAAGGATTCGTTAGATATTTCACATTGAATTTATTGAAAAGTTTCCGTTTCCAGAGCGAATATGAGTTCATATGTATATAGAAAATCTAATTATAAGACTCGGGTTATATTCATTCAATATGAATCTGAAAGAACTCAGGAAAATCTATTTTCCAACAAATCTTAAGGCACTTTTCTAGGTCCTGAGACCCAGCTATCAAAAATATTCAATAACGAAACCTGTTCATATATGTGATAAACGATCATCTTTGATCTCAATAAACTTGAATTCATTGTATCAATAAATACCTACTAACGTCAGTGAATGTTATTCCATTGCCACGATGAAAAATTCATTTTGCCAATGAGCGGAAAGGTAATAAACGGCATTTATTGATATAATGTACCACATTTTTTCCAGTGTAAATTCATTAAACAACCAAAGGGAGAGGTAGTGTTGTATACTATCATTAAATATTTATTGTTATCAAGTGCTCTGTAAATTATATGAAGTTGCCATGTAAAACATAGGAGTAAGGGGGTCGTTGATATTAAGACATGTTAAAAAGAAGACAATAATACATATCAATTAAAGAATAACTTTGAACTTCCGAAATATTTTAACACTCACTAGTATAGTTATACTTGATACATCCAAGGACATTTTTTCAAATCGTGATCATTCAACGAAAATTGTGAGCATTCATAATCAGAGCACAAGAATGAAAGATTACTTCCGTATTGCTATTAAAAAAACTTAAAAATAAAAGAAATCTGCATGCATTGTTCACAATAAGCTTGTCAAGAGAGAAACAGGATGTCCTGCACTATCAGGACGACGCTTATTGCCATAATCCTATACAATAGGAATAATTGGGTCGAAAAATCCATCAGAAAAGAACTACTTTCCTGGCTAATACCACGACGAACGTTGAATTACATCTAATGAATTTCCGTGCAGAGTCCTACAAGGATGTCTCCGCAATTGCTAGTTGCATGGAAAATGTCGATTGAAACATTCGGACCACCTATAGATCGATATCTCGGTTCTTGTCCTCATCAGTGTAGGTAGGTCTCTGCAGACAATAACTAATGTCTGCAACAGATGATTCAGCAACCTCTCTTTGATTTGTATTTGTGGTTAAATTACCCAGAACTCAGAAATTGATCTATAGTTGGTCCAAATGTTTCAATGAACATTTCCATGCAACTAGCAATTGCGTAGACAGCCTTGTAGGACTCTGCACGAAATTTATTAGATGTAATTCAACGTTCGTCGTGGTGTTAGCCAGGAAAGTAGTTGTTTTCTGATGGATTTTCGACCCAATTATTCCTATTGTATAGGATTATGGCAATAAGCGTCGTCCTGATAGTGCAGGACATCTTGTTTCTCTATTGACAAGCTTTTTGTGAACAATGCAGATTTCTTCATATGAATGTTGGCGCAATAAATAAGAATTCCACATGTTCAGCTATGTTGGGAGAACTGTATATATATTCGAACCCTACATGAATTCTTTTCTTTCATCATTTCAACGATTTCATTGGATTGATGAAGCGTGGTCGTAATAACTAATGTGATGTAATATTTTAAACGGTTGATCAACACCAACTCCGTTGCTTACTTATTTTATCATTATGAACTTGGCCAAGACCCTGAGTCATCTGATATTGCATCGTACAAACATGGTGTGATATTTATTCCAAACAACTCCGCAACAGAACAACAGAACCAATCAGAACTGGATCTCACTCTTAATTGGTAAATAAATTAGGCCTGCAGAACTAGGCAAATTGCATAAGTACTTCCACAATAAAACAAACGACAAACGACATTTCCATCCAAAAGTTTTCAATTGGATACATTGTCAAAAATAGTTTGAATATATCTTTAGCTTCAATTCGAATAAGTTTGAGTGAATAAAGATCAAATTTTCAACAACTCACCTAAAATAGCTCTCAAATGTCCCTCCAGCGTCTGCAGTATAGTCGACTTGATTTCCTTGACCGTTTTCCCTAAAAATTGTTCGGATGCTGTTTGCAGAAGTTCGTCGGCTTTCATAATCTTGCACTGGGCCACACCAGTCACAGAAAGAGGCACTCCTTGAGACGTTTCGACGCTCTCGCATTGAGGATTCAGTGTCATCACTTCCAAGGACAGCCGTTGCACATCCGTCACGAACCACCAGGCCCACGACCATCCTCCGACTATGGTTACTTTTTTGGTAGATCCGCAGCATCCTCCTAGAATAGAAAAATGTGTCAGTTCGATCGATATTTTCGTTATTAACTTCGATATTTTCGAGGATTTCTTCATTAGCATGCCGACAGACAAACTATTGTCATAAAGTTCCATGATTTGTAATAAAAAAAAACAGTTATGTTTCATGTTGGGAATACTACCGATCTGCATGAAGGTGCCTATTCACTAGAGCATTCGTTCCACATGAGCACCGAATGAGCATCGAACGAGCAAATGCTCGGATAGTGTGGACGCCGATTCGAGCACGTACAAAATGCGTGTTTACATTACGCAGCATGAAGCAACCTGAGCTTGAATCGTGCAGCTCATGTGCTCATTCGGTGCTCATGTGGAACGAATGCTATAGTGAATACGCATCTTAGTGTTCTGCAGCTTACACAAGACTCAATCGAAGAGGCTTGACAGGATGCCAGGATGCAAAACAAACCACTCCTTTTGATCAACGTGAGCAATTGGTACATTCGATTATCGCTTAGATGCATTACGAGAGCTTGCAGACGTCGACTTCATTCCGACATAGACAAGGAAATTACAAAAAGCGCCAAGGAGTTCGATGATGAGCCCCGCGAGCAAGAACTCTTTCAGGAGTGCCGTGTAGAACCGGTTTCATGGGAAATAGTCTAAAAAGAAACGACTATTATCTATACTTAATCCATTTTTCGAGTTAATTATTCTTCATCAAGTAGTGTCCATATCTTCTAGAATGTAATATGTACTCACATCACTTATGAGCAAAGACAAGGCGTGTTTTTTTCAATCATCCCCATACATTTGAATGAACGATCACCCAGTGGCGCAGCTAGGATTTCAGTTTGTAGGGGGCTGAACGACAATTTATCAGGTAAGTACCAGATTTTTTTCCATCAGCCAGATGTTATGAATAACTGAAGCAATTTGATGGCTTGGGGAGGCTTTGGCGCTGCTTGGGGGGGTTTTGGCTCTGCCTGGGGGGGGGCTTTGGGGCTGCAGTGCTCCCCCCTGGCTGCGCCACTGTGACCACCCATCGACACCAGCGCTCTTCAACCAGATAGAACACAATTTTGAGAAGATACTTGAAAAACACAAATGCTTCTAGGTGAACAGTAAATCCGTAGTGGAGTACCATAATTATTAATTTCGGAGAAGCGAGTTACCGTCTGTGATACAAATATTGGGACAAATTAGCGACATAAACACATGTTGAAATTCCAAAAAAAAAAAATCTCCTCGAACAGGATTTGATCTCACGACCTCTGGATTGCCGATTCAGTGCTCTACCAACTGAGCTACCGAGAAGGCATGCGTTCCACTGCATATTGGGAGAACGCCTTTTCCTTGCATTCTGGTGGTAGTAGTGTCACCCACCTAGCTCAAGGAGAATCTTTTTTCTGGCATTTTACTGTCTGTCTGTGTGTCAATATAATTGATCTTATTGGTCCTTTAGTCAGGTAGGAATCAATCCATTTCAAGAGGTTGCCACTCCGATGTACAGAGTTTCAAAATGAGTAAGTGTTTGAAAATGGAAAATACATGTTGCAAATTCGTTCAAAAACATAACTTTTGCTTGATATATGAGTACAATCAATGGTTACGGAAATTCTGTCGATGGTCGGAATTCCGTCTCCAACGTGACAACATATGGATGTGAGAAGTGAGGTCGATGGGTCAGTCTCAATGAGACCGCTAACGATTGAACGAGTGGTGATATTTCAGAAAAGCATTGTCCATGAAAATATCTATAAAACGAATAAGGATCGCCAAACTTGCAGTGTTTCAGAGGAATGAACGAGCCTGTAAGCGAAGCAATACCGATAAGACGAATGATTTCGTTTCGGACAGAAGTTTAATGAAACGAGAAGTTGCCCATATTCAGCGATTTCATAGACCAACTATCAAATTGTCAAAACTTGATGTACAGAACTATATGAGCCCAGCTAATTGAAATTCTTGTGGCCAATCAATGAAAAAAGCGTTACAATAGTTACGACCGTCAGGTTTTTCTAACGGTACATATTGTGAATCAATGAGTGTATCTAATCATATCCTTTCTCTCTAGTCATCGTCGTCGGTATTTCGGTTAGGAATTTTGATTCTACCTGTATACGGTCACGTAGGACATTTGCTGTTTCTGAGAAATTTCACCCGTCCAATTGATTCGCAACGGAACAATAAAATCACAGGTGTTCCGATAACAGAATAATAAAAAAAGTTGAATTCGGAGATTCAAAAACCCAAGAGCTGCCAGGATTTTTTTTTTATTTTCAAAATCTTCCGGTCCCATTATTTTTGTAAGGCAGTATAGCTTCTAGGAGATTATTATTTCATAATCCACCCAACGCGAGGAATGCCGTACAAGAATATTTTGTCCGAAAAGCACATTTTCATATAGAAAATTATTATTATTATTATTATAGTCAAATGCACCATCCAGAATTGACGGCATAGTGGCCAAAGTTATTTTATAATAAAGGGCCAGGCAGCTCAGTGGTTGAGACTGTCGTTTTCAAAACCATTGACTGCTGGTCGGCTAGGTTCGAATCCCAGCGACTACAGATTTTTATCTGATGGCCCAAGAAAGTGCCATTTGTTTTACTTCCTGATTTTCTAACAAATGTGAAATTTCAATTATCTCGTTCTCATTACGATTTGAAGAGAATTAAAAAAATTTTCCTAGGAAATTTTCGTTTTTTTTTCAGATCCTGAGGGTAGAATATACTTCAATATACCCCTTTTTTGTCATTTCCAATGATTGTGCTGGAGTTAGAAAATCAAAGGGTAAAACAAATGTGAAATTTCAATTCACTCGTTCTCAATACGATTTGAAGAGAATTAAAAATATTTCTCCTGGAATTTTTCGGTTCCATTCAGGTTCTGGGGGTAGAATATACTTCAATATACCCTTTTTTTGTCATTTCCAATGATTGTGCTGGAGTTAGAAAATCAGAGGTTAAAAGAAATGTAAAATTTCAATTCACTCGTTCTCATCACGATTTGAAGAGAATTAAAAATATTTCTCTAGGAATGTTTTGGTTCCTTTCAAATCCTGAGGTTAGAATATACTTCAATATACCTCTTTTTCATCATTTTCAATGATTGTGCTGGAGTTAGAAAATCAGAGGGTAAAACAAATGTGAAATTTCAATTCACTAGTTCTCATCACGATTTGAAGAGAATTAAAAATATTTCTCCAGGAGTTTTATGGTTCCTTTCAGATCCTGAGGGTAGAATATACTTCAATATATCCCTTTTTTATTATTTCCAATGATTGTGCTGGAGTTAGGAAATCAGAAGGTAAAACAAATGTGAAATTTCAATTCTCTCGTTCTCATCACGATTTGAAGAGTATCAAAAATATTTTCCTAGGAAATTTTAGGTTCTTTTCAGTTCCTGAGGGTAGAATATACTTCAATATACCCCTTTTTTATTATTTCCAATGATTGTGCTGGATTTAGAAAATCAGAGGGTAAAACAAATGTGAAATTTCAATTCACTCGTTCAGCACAACCTCTTTTTTTCCGGAACGGCTCGAGTTAGAAAATTGAAAGTTGTGTTAGAAAATAGTTATTAATTAGTTAGAAAATACTTCACTTGTTTTTTTGGATTGTGCTGAAACGGCTGTGCCAGCTTGACATACATCCGTCCCTGGTCTTTCAGAACGCTTTGCCCTAGTTTAATTCATAACACCTTGATCCTGACCATTGAACATATTACCGCGGTGCCATAAAATATATGAGTATAATTTTAATGAAGGTGAATACATCTTGACTTATATTCATAACTATTTATCTATTAATGGAGCACAAATTGAAGTCATTAAAGCGAAAATTTTAAACGTTCTGAGTAAAGTCCACCGTACCGTTGGTCTTACTTCTAAAATAGGCCAAGCAGTCAGACAAAACAAACAGAAAGTGTAATTCACTTTTAAATATAATTGAAAGATCAAACTGACCGACTGTAAGAAATTCCGTTATAGGTATAGGCCAAGCTGTAGATAAAAATAAGAGACTCTCTTCACACAAAATAAAAGACGCAAGTGGCCTATACTACTTTTTACTACATAGTCCGTAAATAAAAACCATCATTTTCGCCCCAGCAAAATTGCTTTGTGGAGTTTTTTGAACAAGAAATAGTGAAAAAAATTACAACTTTTTTGGTATCTTGCAAATATCCCAAAAAGTATTGAAGGAATTGTTTTACAGTCAATGGAATTTTTGCAGAGAATTATAAAACCTTCAAAAGAGTTTTTTAAGCGACAGGATCGGTGCATTTTTCACTGAGAAAATCCGGCAAAATCTCGAAAAAGAGACCATTTTTTAAAATTCCTAATTTGTACAAATCTGAAGTAGAACAAACGATATTGTGAAAACTAATAGATTATGACATGTGGTTCAACTGTGCCCAAGATGATTTCTGTCCGACGTGTAGTTTTTGTACAATCGTGTTATAAAAAATTAAGGGCACATCTTGCAAGATGTGCCGATTTAAGGGAAATCATCATATTCAAATTGTGTTATAGGTATGTGGAAGAAAATATCAATATCTATAATTTGAATATTTTGAATTTTCACCTAAGAGGTGGGAAATGTGCTGAAAATGTCACTGAAAGTTGCTCCAAACGCATGAATTGCATTGTTCAAATCGCCGCGCGGTTATGTTATACTCCCCTCTCCATGATATTCCCCCACTACTGCTACTCGACTATGCCATGAACACACATTCAAACGTTTAGAGGAACTTTCAGTCAGATGGAAATCCAAAATATACAAATTGTAGCGTTTGGTCTTTACTTCCAAAGTCCTTTCACAGAATTTGAATATGATAATTTCCCTTAAATCTGCGCATTTTGCAAGATAAGGGGTTATGATATTGGAGTTAAATGAAGACTGGCTGAATAGGCGAGAACACGATAAAATATAAAGGCTCCAACTATTCTTTAAAATACACAATTAATAGGAAGAACGAGCCAGCCACTTGGTGCGACAGCGCATACCAATACTATTTGGATAAATTAGATCAAAGCAAATATCGTAAAAAGTGGGTATATTTTCTATTTATAATTCAAATTAACTCAAATTTTTTTCGTGTTTATCATGGTTCCAACTACTAGCATACCAAGTGTACTGGTGCTACAATCGATTCTTGTCTCAAAACCCAATCGTACTGGATTATAGTGTAAAAGTACTTTTAGAACATAATTGAAAAGCTTCATCCATTACTTTAACTTTCAAATATCAATTTATTGAAACTCCTTTAATCCAAAATGAAGTTGCTTCCAAAATGAAGTTGCTTTCAACACATAAAACTGGTCTATAAAGTTATGCAACATTTCATTCGTAGCGATTAATTTTTAAAGCAATCAAACCGAAAAATGGTATGGTCAAGAAAAGAGATAATTTGGTTTTAACGACTTTTAGCATACCATAGTTGTAAAGGAAGTGCATTGAATAGTTGGCGTGGTTCTGATGATATTGACCGAGTACTTTTTTACGTCTAATTGTGGTGGGTTCTACCTGTATGTGGTGGCATATTTACGAAGGTAAATACAATTTTTTCAAAATTTTATTCAAATTATATCCAGTATCAGTCCGTCCAGAGAAAGCCTCAACAAATGGAATGAAGGTATAAAAACTAATAGTTTAAAAAACTAAAGAACACGATTTACTTCCAATATGGACTCAAAAGTAAAAAATAATTGACATTTTAATTTCTCAAATGTAAAAAAAGCGTGTGTGCTTTCGATCTATACTCCCATATTTTTTAGCTTAATTCAACAATACTTCAAGAGCTCAAGAGAACTCTGTCAAGCACCCCATGCTTTTTTATATATGAGTAATTGAAACTGTCAATAATTTTTTTTATTTTCTCCACCATCTTGTGCCGCCATCTTGAATTCATGTATTTTGACAAAAACTTCATAATCTCTGACTCTGGAAACCCTCACACACTAATTTTGAATCCAATCAGACCATGATGCCAAATAATTTGAATATTTTTTCCTTGATTTGAACAATTTGAAGAAGCCAGTGGAGAGTTGATTATCATTATAAACCAGAACCTTCGGATCATAACTGATCTCGATCAAGTTATACAGGGTGTGCCATATAAAACTCCGCGGGCAAATATTTGGAAAATTACAGAGGATATCTATATTTCGTGAAAGCAGATGTTTTTCATGTCAAAGGACCCTCTTCTTCACGTAGTGATTCATTAATGAGCGTCATCCGTTAGGGCGTCAGCCATATAGCACACTCATAGTTTCCCTTGAATACTTATGCACCACAGCATCTTTATGACATATTATAAAGAGTGCCATGAAAGAGTCAAAATAAATGCAATAATACGAGTATTCATCGATCTGTCATAAAACCTGTCAGATTTAACGGAAGAAATTTTATTTATTTTGACTCTTTCATGGCCCTCTTTATAATATGCCATAAAGATGCTGTGATGTATCAGTATTAAAGGGAAACTATGAGTGTGCTATATCGCTGAATTCAGAATTTGATGCAGAATCGCAAGAGGCAGTAAAAAATCCGGGGTGCCGTTCAAAAAAGTTGGCGTCGGTTTGGCGACGCCCGAACGGATGACGCCCATTGATTAATCTATTCGTAAAGCAGAGGACCCTTCAAAAACATCTGCTTTCACAAAATATAGATATCCTCTTCAATTTTCCTGACATTTGACCGCGGAGTTTTATATGGGACACCCTGTATATACCTTGCCAATCCATCAATAAGCATATGATGAGCTGATATTTCTCTCACCGTATAGATTCCAGCACACATTTCACCCATGGAACTGTAAATTGTGGTCTGACTCGAAGAGATAGTGAACATTTTCTTCGGCATTTCTCCGGTAACTGTACAGCGTTCCACAAGAAGTCAGTCAAGTTCAAGTACAAGAATACTCGATCAATTCGAAGAATTCCGTCGAATCTACGCTAGTACGAGGTTACAGAAGTACAGAAGTACAGAGTACAGAAATTTCATTTTGCGATCTCGAAAACCATGTGCATGTCGCTCAAAAAATTAAAGTGCTACATTATGCTTAAATTATGTGATACTGTGACGAGTGAATGAGACTTTGAGAAAATAGCGACTGAAAATTGGTCTTATTGTTTGTTTCACGTTATTCGAATAAAATAGTGCAAAAGGTGAGTCAACAAAAAATAATTTTCTAACTATTCCTGTATGAGGTCTGGAGTAGGTACTTTTCCTATCCTCAGTTACGTTCTTTCCTAATGAAACCTGAAGCGTTTTCATTAAGTTATACATATCTTTTCGAAATATCATTCGTTTCGTCATCAACAGTTTCATTAACGATGACCCGACGAGCTCAATCCTCTCAACCTTTTTGTCATCGACACACATATCTTTATCAGGACTTGTTCTTACAATTGATGCACTTATTTCAATGAGCAATAATGATCCAGTGAAAGCAAAATAATTGAAAACATTCCTTTCAGAAAATACAATACTTTGCATAACTTTTATGGCTTAAGAGGCAACGAGCGCGATCACATTCGGGATGCTTTTTAGGGTAAAGGAGTCAATTGATAACTCAAAAATGGTTCGTCTTATCGATTTCAAACAAGGTCAGGCTTCTAGAGGAAGTTTGATTCTACGTACGTGCTGTAATGCAAATTGAATTTTCAATCCACTTTTTCACAAACAAAAAACTCAAAAATATCCCAAAAATACAGTTACTTTGAAGCAGTTTTTTGGGTAGCCGAAAAAATTATTTCAAAAAAATATTACAGCACGTACATAGATCATTGTTTTATCTTTCTTTTGATACCAAATTCATTTCGATTGAATGAAGATTGCTTCAAATTTTAATGGAAGATAAATACCACTGCAGCTTCCTGGACTATCTATGAAAAGTATCTTAAGGTGCTGCCGCAGACATAGTTACATAGAATCAAACGTCCTCTAGAAGCTTGTACTTGTTTCAAATCGATACGACGAACCGTTTTTGAGTTATAGACATTTTTACCGTAAAAAACGGCACAAATGTGATATCGCGCTCATTCATGGCCTCTTAACAGAAAATGAACTACGACTTTGGCTGATCTCTCGACTGATATTGATTTACATATGTCACACATCTGCGTGCAAAGATCCAAGAGAGCTCTCAGAGAAAAATGGCATGACTTGATTCAAATTAGAGACCGATTGTCGACTGGTTTCGGATTGTTGTTCCTCATTAGTGCAGTCTAGGTCAGTACGGTTCTATATACGAGGAGTTTAGCTAACTTATCGAATTCTTCAATTTCATCACTAATTCTATCCCGACTTCACAGTAAAAAGAACTCCAGTAAAAGTTTATATTATTGTTTCTATGAGTAGAATACAACAACTATACAAAGGTACAACAAAGAAATCGGGAACATACACGAGATCAAACAGGAACTTATACAGACAGATACGCACACATATACAGGGTGTCCCAGAATAAAGGGGACAAACTTCGAGGGTAAAATCCTCACTTCATTTTAAGGCTGAAAGTTCCAATAAACATATACCCTAAAATGAGTATTAATCGAGTTCCAGGGTGTTGAAAGTGACACAAAAAAATATATTTTCCAGAATAACTCCATAACGGCAACTTTTCTAAATGAAATTCAGTTTCATATTTCAAGGCAAATCATTCATCAACCCCTATTCGCCCCTCCCCAACTTTTGATAATTTATTTTTCATTGATTTCAAGGAATGATAAACTTCAACTTCAGTATTTATGAAACTCCCTCTGCTCTTCTGATTTTCTCTTCCGTCAAAATTTACGAAATGCTTTACAGATGGCTTAACCGACGTAGGAGAAGCGCTGTTATTATTGTTTTGTAAATCATTGCACACATTTTTCGAAACGATCGATACAAATCAACGCGAGATGAATAATTAATGAGCACATGAAAAAATTAGAACTTTCTCTCTACGATGCAGTTTCATCTCCATAATCGGTGGCGTAACAAAAAAATGCAGATCTAGAATCGGAAAATTCATACAGTCTGTGAGTGATATTAGGTGTTGATCGAAGACTCTTTGCTTCTGACGAATCTAAGGATTTGATTGATTCTCTTCATTCGTCATGTAATACTTTCGGCATTGGGTCATACGGGGGTTTCATAGAAAGTGATATGTGACCAAAATTGTAACATGATACGCGGGCCATAAATCAAAAAAGGTTGAATCATGTTACTTTCAAGCGATGTGCATTACACTCGAGTGCTTGAATTAGTGATAATGGTGTTTTTCATTAGTGGTAGGTGAAAAAGCTGGATATTTGTGAAAAGTAATTGAGATATGGTGTAACATTTGTTCAAAGGTGTCCACGGAAAGTTTATATAGGATCAATCGGCAAACGAATACTAAAATCATGTGAAAATGACACCGAGTGTAGGAAAGTGTTACACCTCCATGCAAACGGAAGAATCTTTAGTGAGAGGCATATCTTTTAGTACAAAATGCTATTCCATTCTTCATGTATGAGATAACCCCTTTTTTGGTCACATTTTGACATATTTCACTATAGTTTTCATTTCAAACATAACCTCAACTCAATAGATTAGATTATCCATTGGTATAAATTCAACGTATATCAGTATATGGAACTGAAAATTATTATTCAATTGATGAATTTTTCAGGAACCATGAATAGACCCGTAAGTAAGATACGAACAATATTTTTTCTACGACAAGTTCTGTAATTCATTCATTAATATTATAATTTTAGTGAATTGCAGACGCGTTTCGGGGTTCTTGCCACTCGTCAGTGACATGGTAGGTCGGACAACATTAGAGTCGCCCAATGAATTATAATCTACTGTATAACTAATATTTCCTCACAAATAAAGCAGCGACTTGTTTTCTGGTACACAACCGACAGATAATATGTGTTCAATGAGGAATTTTTTTAAGGCTTCATCCAGTATGCAATGGAAATTCATGTTCAATAAGAATAGAATGAAATACTTTTGTTTATTTTCCACTAAGAGATTCTAATATTCGTCGACTAGTTGATGAACTCTTGGTGATCATTCATCAGGGAAAGACACTTAGCGTACAAGTATTAACTACCAACGAAATGTCAATGGTACCTAGAGTATTCTGTAGAACACTTGGCTCAAATATCCATATCAACAATATATTATTAAATGTAATGTGGGCACGATTACGTGTTGTTTCTTGAAACAATTTCTTGATCCACTATTCCTTGGCCTTTGTTTCAGCTATGAGTGCCCTAGCAGCTCCCTTCTACGGGCTTGGGGCTGCAGCGGCATCGAATTTAGCGATGTTTCTACCCACCCTGGTTGCCGCCATAGCCTACTTCCAGTTTGAACAACTTGACCCGGAAAGTAGGATAGTCGATGTCCCTACTGAAGAGCTGTTGGAAAGATACGATTTTATAGTGGTGGGGGCGGGATCAGCAGGTAAAAGACATATTTCAAACTACATCATTCCTCCATCTAGGTAACCAGATATATAGACGAATGAGAGGAGTGTCCCAAGCACGGAGCCTTGTGGTACTCGATTAAAAAATGGTGAAGATAGGTCAAAAGAATCAATTATCGTTATATTTGTTAGGTTATTTTGTATGGGAAAAGCTGCATCTAGTGGCAATGCAGCTTTGGAATCAACAATAAATTTTAATCTATCACTCAACAACAATCCACTGCTGAAATGCTCCGTGAATGTAAAAGGATTAAAGTTTATATTTGAACGAATAATAATAAGAATATTTCCTTATAAACACTCGTACAATATACCCAAAGGCAGAGGATAGAGAGTAGAAGGCTGCTATTACTTTTTTCCTTGGTGTTTTGGCATCGACTGCTATGGCCATTAGTCATGTGTTCTGAGTAGACTTTGTTACTAACTCCTTACGCCACTTTAGTTGTAGCACTGTTGATTTTCAATGTAACAGTGAATAGCAGCTTTAGAAGATCATACGGATCGATACAAGAAAGAATTCATAACACCGGTTAGGTGTTTTTGGAGAATTATCAACATGTTCTTATTCTAGAGAATAATGGTTTTCGAAATTATGTAGCCTGGATTCTGGAACGTTCTGTAAGGACTCCCCCTAAGCCTTTTTGAATTGCGATACTGAACTTGCGTCTCACCTGTTTAACATTTGATGTACATAATTTCATCTACTGAACTATACGGACAACTGGTATACTTACTTGCCTTTAAACATGAGATCTTTAAATATAATTGCATTTTCAGGTGCGGTAGTGGCAAACCGACTAAGTGAAATTGAACGATGGAATGTTTTGTTATTGGAGGCAGGAGGCGATGAAACTGAAATATCTGATGTTCCACTGATGGCTGCCTATTTACAATTATCTGCGTTGGACTGGAAATACAAGAGCGAACCTCAGGGACAAGCTTGTTTGGGTAATGCTTCTGGAATTATATTAATACAAATAAATTAGTCAAGCGATTAATGCCTGACAGTAGTGACACAACCTTCATTGAACACAGTTGCCGATAGAGGCGCTGGTGGCTGGTGGCGGGTCGACGAAGACAGCGCTGCGCGTGACGTATTCGGTTGGAAGCGAGTATATGACAGCGGCATGTACATTTCAGATTGGTCTCTGTCATGATGTCAAAGTTTGAAGAGCTAGGAGATTGAGATTTGGGTGTTGCCGGATTTAAAATTAAACAGCAGAGTTACGGAGGGCGAGACGTTCCGGTTTTTTAAATTTAATTATTGAAGAAAAAAAATATACACGGTGTACCAACGTAACATCACAGAAAAACAGCTCTCAAAAATCATATTGTATACAAAACACTCAGTAATTGAGAGAAAAAAAAAACAACCGACATCATTTAAGAGAAAAAAGATGGCGCCCGCTTATCAAATACAATATACCGGGTGTACCAACATATGATTTAAGAGAAAAAACATGGTTGCCTCTGTCATTTGTCAAAGAAAACACGCGTCATTGGGGGTATGGGGATTCAAAATGTCTTCATGATGGGGTCCGTCATTTTTAACGCACAGTGTGTGTCAGTTTGACTCTGTTTCTTTTTCTGTCGCTAAGGTAAAAAACGATTAAAATTTCCACAAAACGTATTGTCTTTGCGACATGTTTCGATACACAGTATCTTTTTCAAGCGAATGTAGTACATTTCACGAGTGTTTTTTTATCCACTCATACTTCAATATACTATTTTCATAGCATCAGGCCTATCTAGTTTTTTTTTTATTGAACTGAGAACGCGTTACACACTCGTATCAAAACAATAAAATTGTAAAGTAATGTTTTCAGATTGTGAATCTGTGATTAAGCGTGGTACATTCGTACGCCTATGTGATCAGATTTTTTTAGATTTTTTTTTTTTTGAAAGTTCATATCTCCTGAAAAAGTAACTTCCAACACTCCATTGTCGGCGTAGCAACGGGGAAATTTTGTCGAATATAATATTACCAGTAAAAAGAAATATGTTATTACTAACTCCCAACTTATTTTGATGATGATGATAGATTTATTTATCATACAGCTATGGTCAACGGAAGGTGTAACTGGCCCAGAGGTAAAGTCGTAGGCGGCTCGTCGGTACTCAACTACATGCTCTATCTACGAGGCAACAAGAGAGACTACGACCATTGGGAATCCCTGGGAAACCCCGGTTGGGGCTCGCAGGACGTGCTCTATTACTTCAAGAAATCCGAAGACAATATGAATCCCTATTTGGCCAAAACTCCCTATCATTCTAGCGGAGGCTATCTCACTGTGTCGGAAGCCCCTTATCACACGCCGCTGGTTGCCGCTTTCGTGGAAGCGGGAAAGCAATTGGGTTACAAAAACAGGGATATCAACGGGGAGTTCCAAACTGGATTCATGATGGCCCAAGGTATGCGATAGTTGAGATATATTATTATGTATTCACCTAGTCACTTAAACTGAAATGAAATGAAGAACATATGTGTGATTAACTCGAGTGAACTAATACTTTGGCTTATGCCTAGCGTATATTTAATAGGAGTTAAGCTCCATTTTCAACGCTTAAACACCCCTCTACTTTAACTGTGGTATATCTTGTACGTCAGGTTGGCGATAACATACATGGATTCTAGTTTGAAAAATAATAGGATGGATCTAACTCTTGAGTGAATAAATTAATTCGTGGAACAGATAATGAGGGTTCAAACACAACATTGCCGACTCAGGAGATGAATGGTAAAACAGTTAAGAAATCCTTCAACTCTGAAGAAAATTTTCACTTGACTTAGTGCTTCAAAAACAACATTTCAACTGATTTCTTGTTTCAAAGTTCAAGGTATGCCAGGTCTGTCCTTCCCTCTCCATAGGAGAGGGGATAGTCTCACCCCACAAGATTAACTCGTGAAATAGATATCGTTACTCCATAGATCTTGGTATTTTAAACTCTATTTTTGTGTTCTACATTCTTAAGTAACTACATATAACTTTTCCTATTAAGTGACATCATTTGGGTGAATGTGAATTCATCTTCATTGGCAGAAACGATCACAAAAATTGACAAAACATTATCTTGCTAGTCCGATGTCCTTAGTTGCCTGTTCACTTTCAAAATAACAAAATTTGCATACATCTTACAACGAACGACTTTTTCCATATAAGTATTATTTATAACGAAATAAACTAATTAAAAGATCGAATTGGGTTGATTCTAGGAACTACCCTGGCCTCCAAACGGGCGGTATACGATCGTAAGCGTTCGACCTTTTTCTATTCAACCTGCAATTCCCAAACGTTACAACTCAAAACCGGCCATATTTTTAATGATCATATCCTAATCGATACTAAGTCCATATAATGAATGAGTTATGATAGATCTCCAAATTTGAAATCGATACTATTTGCATATTTCAGGAACAACCAGAAGAGGATCGAGATGTTCCACTGGAAAAGCATTTTTGAGACCCATACGCCTGCGTACAAATCTCCATGTCGCAATGAAATCACACGTGACAAGGGTACTAATAGATCCCAAATCAAAAATAGCATTTGGTGTGGAGTTTATGAGAGATAACAAATTATACAGGTTCGTAGTGCATGAAAAATTATGTGATTGGGAAAGTCAGTCTTTATAAATGTTTAGAGACTGATTTTCCCAATCACCCTTGTATGCCTCTTCAATAACAGATACATTGTCATGTTATTCGATTTGTTTTTTATCTATCTTAGTAATTCTTAGCATCCTTGAAGGGTCCTGCACAGTAATAAGTCTTTCACAACAACAACAAAAAGATACCCAAGAATTGTTTCTAAATCTTGGCTAACTCCGATGTAGTGCGTTTTTGTTTTCCTCGCAACATTCTCCTTCATTCAATTATTCATTATGTAAATGTTTTGGCATGGTATCACACGTCAAAAAGTGAGGGCTGCGTCTTCCCTAGCTCGCACAAGTCTCTCGAGAACTTCTGGGAGTTGCTCGTGACCCTGACTCCACACACTGGGGCCAACGTTTGGATCAACTTGACTCGTTCATCCACACATAAGACAAATGCTGTGTGGAGCCGACGTTAGGTTAGGTTAGGTTAGGTTAGGTTGACGGAAATAACAATTTTTTTAGATAGCATTTTACTAGTGGAATGGAGTAATTTCATTATTCCACTAGATGATAAAGTGGTACTTTATACGGTTCATAAGTGTGGATAAAACTTCAATTATAAGATGATTATGGATGAATATAATTAACCCACGGTATATTTTCCCTAGAATTCGTGCCAACAAAGAGGTCATCCTTTCCGGTGGTTCAGTTAATTCCCCCCAATTGCTGATGCTGTCCGGAGTCGGACCCAAGGAGGAATTAAATAAACACAAGATACCAGTGATCCAAGACCTGCGAGTGGGGCATAACCTTCAAGATCACATAGGACTTGGTGGCTTGACGTTCTTGATAAATAAGGAAGATTCCATAACATTGGACAGGGTATATTCGATAGGTGAGGTTACTGTCACTATATGGTTTTCATAACATGATCCCCATAACTGATACTATTTCTGAATTATACGAAGTACCAACAATGCCCAAATTGAAACATATAAAAGGAAAATACAAAACTTTAACAATGAGCTTGTCACGCAATTTGGGTTGGGCTGAAGTTGAGATGGCGCTCGTGGTTTAGTGAAAACCTTCCCCCACCCATCTTTATGTCTTTTATTACTCGGAGGCCATTTGTATTTTTTTCTACCTAAATCATTTCCAGGTCCTTTGATGCAGTATGCGGTTTTTGGCGGGGGACCGTTGACCATCATGGGTGGCGTTGAAGGTTTAGGCTTCGTTAACACTAAATACGCCAACGCCTCCGACGATTACCCAGACATAGAATTCCACTTCGTTTCCGGATCGACGCAATCAGACGCTGGGGCACAGATAAAGAAAGCCCATGGCTTGACCGACGCTTTCTACGACAGAGTTTTCAAACCATATAACAATAGGGACGCCTGGAGTGTTATACCGATGTTGCTAAGGCCAAAAAGTAAAGGTAGGTATTATTTTTCTGTTATCATTTTCAGAGATTTCTATTCTGAAACGAATATAGATCTTCGAATAACCATCTTTCATCAAGATTCAGAAAATCTCCATTTAACTTTCATTCCTCAACTATAGTAATAGTAGATAACAGGTATAATAGTTCCATATTATTTTAGGTATCATCAAGCTTCGTAGCAAAAAACCTCTCGACCCTCCTCTCATCTATCCTAACTATTTTATGGAAGACATCGATATGAAAACCTTGATCGAAGGTGTGAAAATTGGAGTGGCGTTAAGTAAAACACCAGCCTTTCGATCATATGGCAGCAAGCTTCTAGAATTTCCAGATTGTTCCCATATTCCCAAGTATACGGATCCTTACTGGGAATGCATGATTAGACTGTACTCAGTGACGATTTACCATCCGATTGGTGAGTATGCACAGATTATCAGCATGGTTTTCTCAAGAATAAGAGTACTAAGACCAAAAATACAAGAACAAATAAAAATCGCCAATGAAAAAATCATCAAAACGTGAAAAACTAATGAAGAGTTATAAAATAAATATGCATAATAAGATAATAATTTGACGGAGGAGGTAAAGAGAAACCTATTCAATGTTACAAACTAACTTCTGAAATATTCATTATAGCAGATATTAATGTAGATAACGTTACCTGGCTCAAATTTTCTGACATTACAAACTTGTCTGGTCGTCAAGCTGAGGCCTTAGGATCAACATACATTTCTAGTCTGCCAGAGAAAATAGTTGGCACTAATAAAAAGGATTTGACTGTTAGCACATGGTTGAAAAATTCGACCATTTCATGAAAACTGTAAGGGTAAATCAAAACTGAAACTGACGTGGTTCAGGATTTTTCATGAGACACTGAATTTGTTCATGTATAATCATATATTTACTCATAGAATTTTTCTAGTAGTTTCACAGCAATTTTTGTCCACGATCAAACATTTATTTGAGGTTAGATTATATTTCCATAGTACATAATATGATGTAATACACTTATCAACTACATCCACACTCATCCTTGATTTTCTCTTTGATAGGAACCTGCAAGATGGGACCGTACTGGGACCAAGACGCCGTAGTAGATCCCCAACTGAGAGTATATGGAATCAAAGGATTGAGAGTGATCGACGCTTCCATCATGCCAAAAATGGTCAGTGGGAACACCAACGCACCAGCTATAATGATAGGCGAAAAGGGGGCTGATTTGGTGAAGGAATTTTGGACGAAAGCTGCCAAGTACGGTCGAATACTCGATGGGGCTTGAAAGTGAACGCTGTAGGGAGACAAATGCCAAAATGAATTGTGCCATGAGTGGCGTCCTGTGAATTGTAGTAGTTGAACTTACTTCAAACTGATTTTTCGACTAAAAATTGGATGAACATTATGAAGCATCGTTAGACAATTCAATGAGCCTTGCAAGTCATTCTCAGATTTTTTTTTTCGAAATATTGCATTCTTAAGTAACTCGTACCTACTCAGTTTTCGATTTTTCGTTCCATCAATTTATAGAGTTGGAAATTGTTGAAAACGCCGAGCTGAACTACCAAACTCAAACGATCAGATGCAGAAGAAGAGGGGGAAGCCGTGTGACGTCAGTGCGCGAGTGATTCTGATTGGTCACTTTCGGCCATGTCCGCGCCATCCCAAACTTTAGCCAATCATATCAAAAGAAAGAAGGCACAGCTGAGGAGCGTTTGAATTAACACATATTGGAATCAGTTTTTCCAAATTTTGTGTGGAAATATGGTTGGGGCTATTTTATAAACTGCCCTACAGAGTGTGAAAAATAAGATGCTGGAAATTCCATTCATATGATATCAAACAGTGTTTGTATAATTTCTGATACACCGAATGAAAACTATTTTAGTATCCCAAGTATGGAAATCAAATTATGAAAATTTCGTCATCGAAGGTATCTATAAAGGAGATAAAAATACTGACCACTCTTGACCAAAGGCTCTTGAAAAAATAATGAACAGATGAATATAAAATCCAAGGCTATCCAAAAACAAATTTATAGATTCTCAAATCAAAACGGGAGACCACCACTATAGTAGGTTCATGGTTTCTACATTTCAACATAAAAATTAATAAAGTTAGGTAGCCACGAAATGAGATGAATATATCCTATTATGTTAAGATTAAAATACAATCGATAATTTTTTTTGAATCCCAAATTGGGGAAAGTAGAATGAGAATTTAAAACACATAACACGAAAACATGAAAATTACATTAAAATAACAAAAAACCGATAATCACAATCAGCATCACATTTCCAAATATAAAAGCAATACTCGATGAAAAATGTCTCAAGATTTACCTCGAAGAGTTTTTCGTTGTTTCCACAATTTGTATCTAACGGAGGATTATCACAGATTTTTTCTCCCACATATGATGAACAATTATCAAAAAATGTAGATGAATGCGGAAAATTGATCAAGGATTGATAATAGGTATGCACATATTTAATAAATGAAAGAACATGTATATTTGCCTTGTATATACATAGCATACATACACAAGCGAATATAATTCAGGTGGGTAGAGGAGCTTCACATTGCAACGTTTTGTGAGATATGGAATAATCATATACATTTATTAGTTGCGCAGTGTTGAAGACAAAGTCATGTCATTATCAATGTATGTTTTGAGAATTTTTTATGTATTTGACAATCTGAATCACAGCCTACTCCAAGTTGAAGTTGATCTAGTTTCCTTCTATTTTTAAAAAAGAAATGTTTGAGATAGGTTTCTTCGAATTAACGACCAGTGACGTCCTTTCACACCAGTTCTTAAACTCAGATGATAAACTATCGAGTTCAACGTTGAGTTGCACTGGGCCACAGAATTGGGTAAAAATATTATTAAGGTATAAAATGAATATAAGTAGTCCTAAGTTGGATCACTGAGGAACACCCAGATAAATATCATTGAGCTAGAATTGACATTTATCGACTTTCACATAGATTTTTATAAAAATCCAATATGAATTTTGCTACGAAAGGAAGTTACCTCTAAAACCAAGTGAATACAACTTGCTGGTAATCATGTTTGGGTCAATAATATCAAATGCTTTTGATAAATCGAAGAATACAAGCAATAATGAATACCACTTGTGATTCTGAGGAAGCCTTAGGTTTTATATTCTTCATCACTATTTTTTACAAACGATAGTTCTCGTCTACTACATGATTAAAAAAAATAGCTTTGCTTGTAAGTACTATTGTTGTTTTGGAATTTTGATCACACAAAATATATTCTTCGGAATCTATGTATTGAGTTGCCAGCACTGATAATGGATCAAATAATATAACAAAGATTTTAATTGAATAATTGATGTATACCTTGGAATATTTTGAGATAACTATAATAGGAAGTATTTTGTATAGTGTAGAGTATAACTTCATGGAATATGTATTTGTTGTACCTATGTACACATTTAAAATCAACGATACAATGTAGCCATTAGGCTGTAGATGTTCAGTAAACCTGTTAAGAGCTTCTCTTAGATAATATAGTGAAAGTTTCCTCAAGAACTTATCTGTAAATAATAGTAATGAGGCATATATCTTTAATATTTATTACCTGAATATTCGTCCATTTGAACACTACCATTATAATTAAGGTTGATTTTTTGCAATCATCGACCAATGAAATGTTGAAATTATAAGTGTGACGTAAGATTGAAATTTATTTATTCGTATATTCATTCCAAAGATGTTAGTTTTTAGTTGTGAAATATTAATTTTCCTGAATAAATAATGAATAAAGAAATTGACATTCTTTTTTATTTTATATTTTATTATTTTTTCATCATCCATTCAAATAATATGATTTTTATTTTCAGATTGCTACAAAAGTGTGAAAAAAAGTACTTCTAGCACATTTGCCATTTTACCTACTTTTTAAACGAGCCTACACAATAGAGGTATTGATGGAGCATCACAATGTAGTTTTTGTAGAAGACTTACTAATAATATTACATACAATGCGGGTTTTAATAGCCCCCCCCCCTGTTAGCAACCATCTAATAGTTTTTGAATTTCCTTCAATAAATTTTTGCCAATTTCGACTTTTATGCCTTCCGAAATTTTAAAGTTGATGTGCCCCCAGCGCCATCTGTCAAGTAATTGCAATGTTTCTTGTCTCAAAAGGTAGTATCGGTATTACCCTTCAAAATATTCTTAGTTTCATTGTTCCACATCAAACCGTTCAAATTTATCGAAAAATCACCATATTTTTTATTTCAAACACTTTTTTTTTTCATGTTTGTACGTCGAACCTTTCAAAAGTTAACAAGGGGGGGGGGACTATTAAAAGCCGCACTGTATTATTATCTTATTTCTCTCCCAACTCTAAAAATACAAGATTTATTTTCGTCGTGTAAACGTGTTTCAGAAAAATGTCTGTGTACGGGTAATTTTCATTAGAAAAATCAGCAAAGCTTCATCGATTTTCATGCAAGAATTTATCCAAATAAGGAACACCTACAGCCGACTCAAACCATATCAGGAAAAATTATGTTATAGAAAATAGGAAAATCTTGCATTTCGAGGAAGTTTGTGATTTTGATCTCAAATGACGGATATTACACATCATTAAGATTTGATGCATCTGCATTTTATTGCGAGCAGAAATATACATAATATTTATTTTCTCTCGATATCCCATTTCCGAAAAGTCAGCAAATCTTTGCGAACAAGTTCATATGTTATCCAGTATCAGTACATTTCTAATGCTGTATGTGTGAAAAAATTACTGAAAGTGAAAATGTAAGTAACTTTTTAATTAGCAGTAGAACCTCTTCATATGAATTATTTCATATAAAAATGTTATGGCTTTTAATGATAAAATATGCCAGCTTGGAACCTTTTTCATTAAAATTCATTCCTACATAAATTTATGTATAGTTATATGTATTTCCATTTGAATTTTAGAATATCATTTTCGGCTGTATTTATTCCGTTCCATTAATTTCTCAATATTTTGCCATTCATCTCCGACTGAATTAAAATATATACAGTTTGTCCCAAGAGTTTTGCAACAAATGTAAAACTTTTTTTATTTCACAATAATGTATTTGTGATAAAAGTTGGTGCTTATCAAAAAACTTATAATAATCGAGCAAAGTATCCCCACTATTCGAAATACAGCAAACATTCACTGAAAATATTTTTTTTGTACAACTGTCATTAAAAATGACGTTTTTAATTCATTGACATATGAACCAAAAAACACTTTTAATACTAGTGTTAAAAATACTTTTAACACTAGTATACACTTTGCGATGTTTGTTAGAAGAGTTTGTCCTCCATCATTATTATATTACATTATTATAATTTATTTATGATTTCTAGGCTTTCATAGGCATCTAGTTGCCTGTTGTTATTAACTTGGATGACAAATATTATTAGAGTAAGCGACTGATGAGTTTTCCTTTCTTCCGTTCTTTGTATCTCAATTTGATAGAACTAATTTTGCATCTTCAAGGAATGTGCATCTAATTCTCTGCATTAATTTCCAATATTTCAGATTCCTTTGTCTTTTGGGTTGCCTAAGAGGGTTAGGAGTTTCTGATTCGTTTTGAATAACCTCCAAGTTCCTTAAGAATGTTTCCAAAATTCGTAGTGTGGTGTTAATATGAAACCAAGATGTTTCTTTTTTGAGTTACTTCAATTTGCTAAGACGAAATTGTATTATTTATTTTTACCCTAAACCTTTTCCTTCTTTTAATGTTATCTATGCTACTCCAGAAATCGTTAGTTACAGCCAACTCCTCCAACCCACCAGTGTGAGGAAAAGATGCGAGGCACAAAAATGTTCAACCAGTACGCTTCCCAAAATGAATAAGGCAAACTTTGTAATTAGTTTGAATTGGCCAGTTCTAGTTTAACCCAATTACTTTCAAATATCATGGATAATAATTATTAAAAGACCTGTGTGTAGTTTTGGAAACTGATGATGAATCAATCTTGACAATCAATATTGACAGTCAATCTTCTTTCAGTCGGCATCTCAAGGATATCACTATAAAGACAGGAAAACTGAAAAAAAAAAAAATGTCGGCGACTAATCAACAGATGAACTTATTTTCAATGACCAGAATGGCTCTAACTCTCGGACCAGGTTTGGGATTCCTTCTTTACCTGCATTCTAGCACCATGAACTCAAGACCCGATATTTTGGACAGAGAACATCGAGTGAGAGACATTCCGAATTATCAGGTTTTAGAAACGTATGATTTCATCATAGTCGGCGGCGGAAGTGCAGGGGCAGTGCTCGCGAATAGGTAAGAAATATGTATGAATATACAAGGTGTATCTTAAATGATGTCATTAATTTCAGAATCCTTGATTCCTTGTCACATTTTTAGAAAAAAAGTTCATATAAACGTGTGTCCTAACTTACTTCGTTTCCGAGTAACGGAGAATCAACTGTGACGCCATTGGAACTAAAATTCGAAATCTAATTTCGTGAAAAAAATCCCCTTATCACTATTAACAAACACACAAAGTTTAATGAGAATTGTCATAAAGATTTTTGAATAATTCGTGAAAACCCGATTTTTTATTAAACTTTTAACACTCCGTTACTCGCAAACGAAGCAAGTTAGGACACACGTTTATATATATATTTTTTTTTATTAAATGTGACTAGGAATCACCAACTGATTTCAATGACATCATTTAAGATACACCCTGTATAATTGGGAATTTTTGAGGAAGTATGCGGTTTATCAATCAAATTTAGTCGTTGTCATTCTCAATATTTCGCCAATCTCCTTTTGCTTATTAGGGAGTGAAAGCTATCGAATTGATTATTCAATCAGACTCAATTGATATGAGTCAACAAATTCACTCATAGTGACAAGTGTTGGCGTTATAGTTCATCCATTACAATTACATCATTTCATATAAAAATATTGTTAAAAAAAAATGTTATTTCCGTTAACCAGCTGTCGTCCCCTTACGAACAGCATCCCTCAAAAGTCGAAACTTGTGCGAGCCAAGGATTAACGAGGTCTTACCTTTTAACGTGCGATTCCTAGCGCCTGTTCACGTGGACTTGATGGACGTGCGTCGAAATGCAAAATATCTGCTGGTCAACCAACTAAAACGGCGAATCGTTAGGTTGAACGCAGGGTATTGGTCGTATCGAGAATGGAGAGTTATAAATCATCATTAAAATGAGGTATCGGCAGATCAAACAAAATTTCCGTAAGGGTTCGGAGCGAGCTTTCATTGTTTAGAATTGATAATGGATATATTATACTCTTATATTCATTATTTTCGTTGGAAACTGATAACTTGCACAAAAAAACATATCTTACAGTGGTGACTTTCATATAAATTGAATTAGTTCTTCAAATCTTCGTATATCGACCTAGATGAACTATTTTTCATGATAAATGGTCTTACCGTCTTACCATTCCGTATGCCAAATTCGGCCATAAATATCCTCGATTAGTCAGTCAAGAATACTATTGTTTTTAATATTTGTAATAATTAGTAGTACAAATCAGAAATTGGACCAAACCGGACGACCCTGGCCCTAGTTGTTCCGAATCATTTTCTGAGGAAACTGTCACACCATCATTATAATAATATTTTATTTGGTATTTGGCATCTATTGCTGTGGTCATGAGCCACTGTGTTCTGGGTAGACTATGTTACTAATTCCAAACGCCACCTCTTGACACCACTATTAATTCACACGCAACCGTGGATCGTGGAGGACTTAGCCCAGTCGAGCCACGAGATTTCAATGGTTTGATTGGTGAAATCAAATAAACAAAAATCCCAGCTCCAACTGGAATATTTCTATTGTTATCTAACTCATCTTGCCTGTTCCACCAGACAATTTGGTAGGGTGTTTGAAATATCCAGACTGACTCAGTGGTTTTCAATTTTCATAAAAAAAGAACATCATGTTTGGAGAAAAAAATCCAAGCACAATTTTTTCTATGATTTAATAAACATTATTATCGATTCTTTCTGCTAGAGATTCCACGAAATGAATCATTCTAAATTACAGGTTGAGTGAAAATCCATTCTGGAACATCCTCCTTCTAGAAGCCGGTCCAGACGAAATATCCATAACGGATATGCCTCTTCTATTTCCAGCCCTACAAATGACACCATTCGATTGGCAATACAGAACTGAGCCAGGCGAGAAGTATTGTTTGGGGTTCAAGGACAAGAAATGCAATTGGCCCAGAGGAAGAGTACTTGGAGGGTGTTCAGTTTTGAATGCCATGCTGTATATTCGAGGAAATAGGAGAGATTATGACAGGTGAGAAAATAGAAAATAACTTGTTGTTCTCCAGAATCCGTCTGTCCTCCATAGCCGAAAGTTTCATTGTACATGACAATTCATAATTATGAAATTTGCCAAAGCAGTGCATACCTAAATTATCCTTCAAAAACAGTTCTAATAATATTAAATTCATCACAATTAGGTTTTTCGGCTATACTAGTGGGCCATCATCATCAATGGTATGTGAGTAAAAGTTTTTGAAAGGATTGAAACATATTGTAATTACTCAAATATTTTAACAGGAAGATCCGATTTGTTTATGCTCTGGTTCATACGAAAATCGTTCTAGATATTTCATGAGCCTGAAGTTGAATAACTTGCAAAGATCTGGTGTTAGTTCGGAAGCACATTTCTTGAGAATGATCGGCGGAATTCCATCAAATCCATTAACTTTGGTGGTGCTGAGATCCATCAATATGCGCCTAAAGCTTGTCGACCACTTGTCCGACCCAGCACGGCACTGCGCTGTCCGTCGCCTGATGGCGACGGGTAGTAGCATCGCCCACTTGTCCAGCTACAACCGGCATAGTGAAGGTGCTGTTTTTTCGATTCCAAGGGAATTCAGTTGACATCGAGAGGTGACAGAAACATGTCTTTCACATGCCTATCATTTTTGGACCAAGCATATCAATTTTTCCTCGTCCTTTTTGATAGGTATCGTCTGACAAAGTGCTGTCAACTGATGGAATAATACAAACCAGAGAGACAGAAATTTCCCAGGCACGTTTGGACAAGTTGATGCTGGCAAGCGCTGGCCGGCGACGCGCTCACTTGGCCAGTCCGTCACAGCACGTTCGTTATTTGCAGGAAAGGATCGGAGAGCTGGAATCCTTTCCGGCGGCGAACGCTTTTGGCTGTGTCTTGCCGGGCTAGTGGGCGATTGTCCATTCATTTAATTTTTTCCAATCCTATCCGTATTTTGACGGGACGGGCCGTGCTGTTCTGTGCCGAACAAGTGAGCGACATGCCTAATAGTTTGTTTGTAGAATTTGCAGTGAAGGTGTTCGCAAGAAAGGAGAATTAAGAGATTTTTCCTGAGCGTTCGTTGCTAGTGTTCCACTTTGGTTGGGGGATAAAATGAGCTGGAAGCAAAATGTCTTGCCACAGTTGAAATGACCAAAACGAACGGGACCCACCAGGACACTCAACGAGTACATTTCGAAGTGTCATTTGGACACTCGTTCTGTTTTTGCAGTCACAAAATGACGAGATGTAATCAAAGATACATTTATGTTTCATGGACACCTACAACACTACCCCAAACACTTTTTGAAACGGGATCATTCCACATGAAACCGCAGTACTTTTTCAGGCTCGTTATAAAGGTTGTGTAAAAGAAAAGGATGGAATGTCGGAATACATTTTCGCAGACAGTTCAGATATGTGTCAATATTTGACAATGCAGTTCCATTTCGAACATGTGGTAGTTTTATAGACAGTATGACTTTTCACTGGGCCGAAATGTATGGGAGACAATATTGACAATATTGGTGAAAATATAAAAATAAACTCGCTAAAATAAGTTCAATCCCAATCTTCTTCGTTTGTCAGATGGCACTGAAGACTTAAGCTAAATCTGACCTCAAGGTATATAAAAAAGCGTTGTTTTATAAAACTTATATAAAGACTTTCACAAAGTTTTGATTTACAAAACCGCGACATATGAGCAGAAGTATGAATTCGAAATATATGAGGATTGAAAGCTCTTTCAAAACTGAGTATGTTGAGGTTGTTCTGGGTAGCAGGACACACCCCAATATCAAATTCAAAAAACTCCTGTTCAGTGTTACTTTTCAAATTGTTTTTGGTACAATAATTTGACTGTTTTCTTTTCAGTAAAAAAGCCTGAAAAGGCTACACTTTGGGAATTAACAATCATCTTTATATACTCCACAGGTGGGAATCACTTGGCAATCCAGGATGGGGATATGACGATATCTTACCATACTTCAAAAAATCGGAGGACATGAGAATACCGGAATACCAAAACGATTATTACCACGGAACAGGAGGATATCTGACTGTTGAACATTTCAGGCAAGTGAAATAATTATTGTCCTAACTAGTACGGTAATAGTACCTTTCCTGCATGCGACTGCTGTTAGGTCATGTCGCACTCTTGAAAAAACTTTCGCGTGCCGTAAACTTTTTCCCGCACTAATGAGGGAAAAAATCACTTAAAAAAACTTTCGCTTGCTGCACTAGTGCAGGAAAAACTCACTTGAAGAAGCCTTAGCGTGCAGGAAAATGATGTAAAGTAAAGTAAGTAAAGTAAAGAATAAGAATTCCGTTGGGAAGAATTCAAAGAAATGAACCATATGTCCGGAGTTCAAGGGCGTTTTTTTTTCTTGGGGGTGTTAGGGCTTTCTTGGGTTGGGTAAACCTCCCATATCGACGCCCTTGCCGGAGTTGCTTCGTTTCTGAGATACAGGACGTTTAAGTTTTTGAATGTGTAGGTATACGACTTTTTGACGAATGCGTATTATTGAAATCAAACAATCTGTTTGAAGTTCAAAAATACTTTCACATTCAACAGCAAATATAAATCACTACGAACTGAACATGAGTATACATACTTTTCTTATATTACACATTTATCACCCGAAGATATTCTACTTGATATATACAACCTACAAACTGATATAGGGTAAACAAGCATACATTTCAAAACGAGATAAATAGAACTCAATATATAGGAAACACGATATATCTGAAATATGTTCGATAACTTTGGAATTTAACACTTCAAAAATAATCGATTCATTTAAAATCATGAGGAATACTTCAAAATACTATAACATTTCAAAATGAATTGATAATTGATGAATCCACTTTATTTTGAGCAAATCTCTGGGTTTTTGGTATTCATTTGAATAGTTTTTCACATTCAGTTTGCAATAGTCTGACTGTCACAAATCATGACTTTTTAACTAAGATAACAGGAAATTACTAATCTTTTTATTACTTTCAATTTGCTCACTGAGAAAAACTTTCCTAAATAATCACAACGTAGGTATAACCACCCACATCTTATCTCCACATTCGCCAGACTGGACTACTAAAAGAAACCGGCAGTATATTACCCCTACGAACTAGGCAACTCTGAATACACAGCCAACGTTACATAATTCAGAAACGATACCCGTAAAGAAACTTTTAACAAATAATTGGCCTTGCACGAAACAGCAGATATTCTTCAAACGCCATATAAAAAAATGTCATCAACATTCAGCCTTTTGGACTTCATAAAATCAATTTACTGTTCTTACATGTTACTTATGCAAACTTCACTCGTTATGCTATATATACAATTGCTCGTTATTTAATGAATGGGAAGGTATCGGTCTCTGAGGATGACTCATGAGTAAAGTTGTTTCAAACTGAACCTATAAAAATGAATGATATAAGACGACCCAAAAAGCTTGTTTCCACCTCTAGGGACCGCTTTGACCTTCCTTTTGCTTTCGGTTTCGATTTTTTTCTATAATTTTCTTTTAATTTAGTGTATCATTCTGTTTAGGAATTATCTAAACCTTGTTCCGTAATAAAATTTTCTAACAACCTAATATTTTTATTTTGGTAAAATTGAATGTTAAAATTGACAATATTCTTTTAAATATCTTGTAATGATTTACGCAAGTGCGTTCACAATAACAAAATCAGGTTAATATAGTCTCATTTCATTCTTTCAGTAGCAGTAATCAAAATAACTTTCACTTTGAAATATTGGCTGAGTGGACAAGGTAATCTGACAATATGTATAGACATACATATAGGGTGAGTAAGATTGAAAAACTCTAAAAACTCTAACTGTCAAAACATGCTTTCTGGTTCAGATACACAACATACTATATGCATAATATGAAGGAGATATTGTAAAAATGTATGGACATATAATTTTATTTTGACCATATCAAACAACTTTTCATGTTAAATTTTTCGTTTAATGATTGTTGATGCATTTTCTCTTATTTTCTTTTCTTTCGTCATAGTAAACAATGAAAAAGAAATAAATGAAAAGTTTTTTTTTCTAAATCGAGAAATCTCAAAAAGTAGTATTGATAATAATTGGTTATTAAGATTGTCAATTAAACTGATTGAGGCAATCCTTAAAAAACCCAAGTATCACTCACAAGTGAAGATCCAGGGCAGATTGGGTAGTCGTCTGAAGAGTGATTGGCCAGAAGCATAAGCATAATAATAATACTTGGGATATTCCCGAGAATAGCTTATCATTGTGTGTAAACCAAGTAAGAAAATATGTCGTGGCCAGGTACGTTGAAGAGAAAGACCAGAAATGAAATAGAAAAAGTTCAAAGGTTGGACTGCTTGTGAATGACAGGTGACATGAGAACTGGAGCTTACGAGGTTCTACTAGGACTGCCACCTCTGTATATGTACACTGACCATGAAACGTACTGCCATTAGTGTTCGAGACTCATCTGCGTCCAGGAAGATCTCGACAAGGAGAGAAAGTAGGTAGAAAACCAAAAATTAGGCCAGAATCCATCTTACGAATCCCCAACAGCCTGGCTGTTGATGCAATGAATACTATGAATATAGTTTATGAAAACAAGACAGGACACACCTGGCATGAGATGAAAACTAAAAAGGGAAATCCTCTGTCTTGGTAGACAAGATCTTCAGCTGATAATATGGCTTCTAATGGGACACAATTACTTGAACAGATATCTGGCCTTCCAATGTGAAAGATGCGTGACAGATGACTTATATTTCACAGAATAACCCGGACTGGTACATCAGAGGAAGAACTCCTCTGTAAACAGTACATGGAATCCAGATGACGTTTAAAAGATTCAGATAAGAAAGCTGCAGAGCTACGCAAGCAAAGTTGTATGCCCAGGTGAACCTGGGAGTTGTATCGAAGTTCAGTTTCTGATAAGAAACATCAGGCCAACTTTATCCCTACTACTGAAGTCATTAAAGTATTAGCTTATTAATAATCCCATTAGGAATGAGCATGCATGCCCTTTAGTAGAATTAGAGGCTGTACATTTCTGGATTTCCTAGGATTGTTACTGCACGGCTGATATTAGAACGCTTGGACACCATGATATATATAGGACAGAATTTTGAAATGCCAAATTATTCGAGGTTTCTATCGTGCAAAAAATACTTTCTCAAACTGCAGACGGATCAAGGACTGGTAATTGGATAGGATTTAGGATGTAATGAAATGAAATCACTGTAGTTCTGATAGAAAATATAAGGACACATTAGTGTAGTTGGGCCAATCCACATCATGGCATCTAGACTAGTGTGGAAGTTCTAGTTGAAAGTTCAGATAGCAACTCCATTTCTATGCACGAAACCATTAAAATATTGAGCCCTGACTGAAGGCAGATTGAGTTTCTCTATTTGTAGCACCGAACCATGGAGGATAATGAATAACTGTTGGTTTTGACCACTTGATTTTTTGTACATGAGTTATACAACTATTTACTAAAGTAGTGTCTTACTTTTTCAGGTACCACTCACCAATTGTGAACTGGTTTTTAGAAGCAGCCCAAGAGCAAGGTTATGATGTCCTTGATGTGAACGGCGAGTACCAAACCGGTTTCACCCTGTCCCACGGTACTCTACGAGAAGGACTTCGATGTAGTACCGCCAAAGGGTTCATAAGACCGGTTGCGAAAAGGCCCAACCTGCATGTCAGTCTTCATTCAATGGTAAGTAAGACTGATGATAATAGGGTATGACATGTATAAGTTTTGGCAATGAAGTTTCATGAAAGCTATATCTGATCTAAAATAAAGTACTGGCTTTCCGGGCTGGTGTCCATGTTCCGATTGGTTTCCGGATTTTGCCGTGGTGTTCATTGGTTGAAATCTTCAAACGTTTCAACTGCAACTTCAGGAGTACTTGGAGCACGCCACTGAAGATAACTGCCGCTTATCTCCTATGCCGATGACACGGCCTTTATTTTTACTGATAGTTCTTAGTTGAAGGTTTCCTCAACAAAACGGAATGAGGGATATTATACTGTGGCTTGACTATAACCACTTCAATTTTTTTCTGTTGAAATTTGTTATTACGAATCTCCCAGGTTTTCGTAGAAACATTAAAAACAATATTTACTACTATGAATTTTTGAAACGCGGTACTTGAATGAAACATTTTAGGTGGAAAAAATACTGGTGAACAAAGACACGAAACAAGCTTACGGAGTAGTTTTCAACAAGTTTGGAACTCGTAAGGCCGTTTACTCGGACAGAGAAGTCATTCTTAGTGCTGGATCCCTTGCAAGTCCCCAACTTCTTATGTTGGCAGGAATTGGGCCGCAAGAACATTTAGAAGATGTTGGCATCGACGTTTTGCTAGATTCTCCCGGTGTGGGATATAATCTACAGGTGAGTGGATCCATGCGACAATAGGAAATGGATCACCTATTAATTTTTTCAAGTGTGTCAGAGAAACTAAAAAATACTCCGATTCCAATAACGACTGATAGAATAATCATTTACAGGCAGATGTCATGAAATTTTCATAACATACACGAAATCCACTTCAAAATAACTTTAATTTCTGAAATGGAAACTTTTATAAGGATTCGGATATAGTCGAAAAAATTGCAGGAATTGGATCGAATGAGGTTTATCTTAGCCTTTAAAGCTAGCATTCATTAACAACCTGTATAAATATACTTTCTAAAGAATGAAATGTAAAAACAAGTGAGTTTTTGGAACCCATAAAAATATCAATCTCATAAATCTTCTGAAAGGGAAATTACACCTTTTTTTCCATCCGGCAGTCCAGTATTATTGCGGCTCTGCTCCGGTCAGCTGTCATTCGGCGGCCAGCGGTTCCCAAAATTTCGACGAATTTTCCAACACAATTTAAACTTTCCACAATTTTTTTTTTTTTTTTTAATTTTTGCAGGAGGTATATCTGTATATCTGTATATCAAAAAATTAAATCTAAGTATACTTGCGTTGTTATACAATGGCAATCCCGTTCATACCTGAAACAAAAAAGAAGCGTTAAAGTGAATATGAAATCATCAGACATCTATTTTAGATTTCTTTTTGTATATGAAATTGGTGTTTTTCTTGACTTTGGTCACTGATATTATCATTGACTGACCTAAGATTGGAAATTTCTCAACCTATCCAATCCAATCTACTTGTGTACATTTTCTGAGGAAAATATAGCCGATTTCAATATTGTTTGCTCTGAATAATAATTAAAATAACAAATAAAAAATGAATTACTTGGAAGTGGTAAAATGAACTAATTTTGGTATAATATAGACTCGCATGCCAAAAAAGTTGAAATTTGGTCTCATAGTTTTTTTTTTATTTTTGGTTTAAGTTTCAAAATTTTTTCAACAAACTGTAGATAAAATTTAATTTTAACTTGCTCATTCAGGTCTTTGTTAATTGCTGTTTTATTAGTCATTATATAGGATTTATCAGAAGTTTGTTGTTAAACCCTAATTTTAAAACATCCTGTGGAATAATTTCGTGGTCAAATTCATTAGAAATATAAAATTTTGTTAAGAACCATTCCTTTCGAACATTTTGTTTTTTGGTTCATGCCTTTAAATGCATAAGTGCATTTTTAAGAGAGAAATTAACTCCAAACAGCGACAGAAAATTTTAGATACAGTTTGCTGAAAAATTTTGAAAATTGAACTAAAAATGAAAAACCATGAGACCTCAAATTTTAACAACTGTAGGAAAAAAATATCGTTCAGTTGAATACCCACCGGACTTTTTGTTCAATTCATGATTATGTGAATCCTTTCGAAAAATATTGATCGAAATAAATACCTAGTTAACATTTTATTTTTTGTTCAGGATCACGCAGCATTAGGAGGAGCTACGTATCTTTATGAAGCAACTGAAGAATATAAGGATAAACAATGTAGTTTCCAACTCCCGAATATATTTTCTACTGAAACCATAAATGAATTTACACAAAAAAAATCGGGGCCTATGTACTGGCTTCCAGAATGTGAGGTAGGTTGCAAATAGTGAATATATTGTTACGGAACGTCAGTTTTTAGTTCATATGTCAATGAATTTAAAACGTCATTTTTAATGACAGTTGTACAAAAACTATATTATAGGTACAAGCCAATGTTATGGCCAATTATGTAAAATCAAGAAATAGAAATTTTCAATATCGAACAGAGCTCTTTCGTTATACTCATTGTATGTATAATATATATGGTCGTTTCTCCGCCATTAAAGTAATTCAAATATTCGAATGAACCTGCCGACACCGACGATAAAAAAGTTTCCCACTCCTTTCATTATTTTTTGTGAAAGCAATTCAATCTCCTCAGGTAATGGGATTTGTGAAAACGAAATACGAAAACCAGTCCGACGACTGGCCGGACATTCAATTTTTTTTCGCTTCGTACGCTGATAATACAGACGGGGGGCTCTTCGGAAAGAAGGTGGTGGGTCTCTCCGACGACTTCTACACGGCGGTGTACGAAGACATCATCTACAAGGACGCCTTCAATGTCATCACGCTGCTGATGAGGCCGAAAAGCAGAGGAAGGATCATGCTCAAGGACAAGAACGTGCATACAAAGGTTCTCATTTATCCCAATTATTTCGACGACCCTCAGGATTTAAAAGTAATGGTAAGATTTTACATTTCGTCAT
Source organism: Chrysolina haemoptera (assembly GCA_958298965.1). Classification (NCBI taxonomy): domain Eukaryota; kingdom Metazoa; phylum Arthropoda; class Insecta; order Coleoptera; family Chrysomelidae; genus Chrysolina; species Chrysolina haemoptera. Next base: position 5,421,343 of record OY282594.1, read on the forward strand.
TTGAGAATAATAGTATTCTATATCCATTTTTCATCAAGAATGAGTTATATACATCTGAGAAAAATTCAATTGTTCTATATCCATCAAAAGTACGGTTTCGTTCCGTTCCAAATCCATTATATAAGTAAATAATTATACTACATCCTAGTTAGGTTAGTTAGTTAGGTTAGTATTTAGTTTCAGTGAAATTATACTATTATGGTAGTCTATATCCATTTATTTGTTCCATTTATTTGTTCCATTTATTTGTTCCATTTCCCACTCATCTCACGCATTCTATAGTTGAAAATTTCATGCAAATTTTTGTTCTATATCCTGCCAGTTGTAGACAACAGTGCTATATCTATCTATTGTCACTATAATCACAAATAAAAATTAAATTATAATAATTCGAAATACGAAATACGATTAATCAAATGGGAAACGAAGTTTAAGACAAAAACTGTAGAAACGAATATTTTGATAATTTCAGGTAGAAGGAGCAAAAATCGGACACAAAATAGCGTTGTCCAAAACGATGAGAAAATACAACACAACTTTCAACAAATTTCGAATACCCGGCTGTCACAATCTGGAGTTCCTCTCTGACGAATATTGGGCATGCCAGGCACAACATTACACCATGACAATCTATCACCCTGTAGGCACGACGAAAATGGGCCCCGATGACGATCCGATGGCAGTCGTAGACCCACGACTCAGGGTTAGAGGTAAGTGGGGCGGTTGTTCAATAAACAAGTACTTCTACTTGTCTTGGTACATCAACTAATCAACTTCAGGTTGAAATTGTATTATCCGCCATCAATTCAATATCCATATAACAACACTGTTTCGGTCGGATAAAAAGTACTACCTTCCAAACATTTTTGTTTTAAAATACGAATTTTCCATTAATTTTGAATCTTGCATCATGCATCATAAGGACCCCGCCCATTTACTACGTAAATGGCTTTTCGGCTAATTTCAGGGCCATCTTAAATTTTTGTTTCGTCTCCGTCTGTGTTCTGTGTGTTTGTGTCCCTTGTCATTTGCCCATGTCAACTTGGAAGTTAAGCTATCTTGACAGATGATCCTCCCTTCTCAATTCACTAATGACATTCTCTCTCGTTGAGTCGTTTACAGTCAGTTTATTATCGTTGTTAATTGTTTTTTAAAGTCACAGGGATATAGGCTCTGAGTAATATCATATTGTATTAGATTACTGTTAGTTACAATGTTCTTCTTTTATTGTAGAATTTTAAACTTAGCTGATGATGAACCTATATAGGTTCGAAACATGTATTACTATGATACCATTGAGCTGATCGATGGTTCTTGATCATTCTACCATCACATAACATTTGGTGGTTATATTAAATTTGTGGAGATGACTTTGAGTTTTTCTGCATCGTGACTTTTAGACTTGGTCCGAATCCGAAAACCAGTCGTATCTATGATTTTTCACTTTGCTAATGCTCAACAGGAATAAAAAATCTGCGAGTGGTAGACTGCTCCATAATGCCCTACATCCCCAGTGGAAATACAAATGCACCCGTTATAATGGTTGCGGAGAAAGCCGCCGATATGATCAAAGAAGATTGGGGTGTTCTTCACAAGTATGTCGATTCCAGCGAGGAAAACAAACAAGAGGAAGTCGATGAAGAAGAAATTTATGGTAAGATACAAACCAACCGTTCACGAAAACTGAGGCGGTTTACATACAAGTCAAGGAGTGACAACAGAATCGGTTCTAGAATAATCTAAGAAAGTTCCTATATCTAACTTATTCAAAACAAAATTTCATAAACTATGGAATCTTCTAATTTTTCATTATTTGTTTCAGAGAATGTTGTCGAAATGGAATCACCGCTGAAAGAAACGACTAAAATAAAACCTCTCACTTCAATTCAAAAAACTCCTCCAAGAAAAGATTTGGATTACTGGTGAAACTCAATAATATAGTCATGATTGAAATGTAATTTAATAAATATTTTTTTGCCGAAAGTAGTTTATACTCCAGAAGACGATGTAGGGGGGCAGACAGAGTTCTGACAGCCTTTCCACGTTAAGAAGTTGAGGAATAACCCTCAAAGACGACTTAACTGGTTATCCAATTTCGCAAGGAAAGCGAAGCAGAAAACAAAAAGTATTATGAACAGCAAGCTCAAAAGCAGAAAGCAAAAAGCAAAAAATCACAACATACACGACGGGTCTTAAGTCCCTTTTCATGAAATTAAAGTCATACATTTAAAAAAAGGCTATAGAGGTAAGAGCCGATAAAGGTAACAAAGTGTTCATTCTGGGTGAATCTACGGAAAACTACGGAGGGGTTAATACCCTCTTCGCCAACGGACCTTATGCAAAACTATTGAGGTTAGGTTCGTGTGTCAAGTGCGAGCGAAAATCTAATTCACGCATTTTCGACTCGCAAGCTAGGTTAGCTTGCTCATGTTAGGTTTGTGTATCAATTGCGAGCGAAACACTAATTCAAGCATTTTCGACTCAGGTTAGGTTTGTGTGTTAAGTGCGAGCGAAAAACCAATTCACGCATTTTCGACTTGCAAGTTAGATAAGCTTGCTCAGGTTAGGTTTGTGTGTCAATTACGAGCGAAACACTAATTCAAGCATTTTCGACTCAGGTTAGGTTTGTGTGTTAAGTGCGAGCGAAAAATTAATTTACGCACTTCTTCTTGTCTTTCATTTAAACGTCGTAAACGTATACGTTAATCGATTATTTATCCTTTTTATCATGTAAATGTGAATTTAATATCGAGTTATGCTATCGTGCATTTGCATTATTTTATATTTTATATTTTATATTTCAATTTTCCATTGTGCCAATGTGCACTGAATATCAAACGCTTTATTCCCACCCGATTCGAACGTAGGAAGTGATTTTCTAGAAAGCAAATAAAATTTGACACTTCAACAAATTTTGCCACTTTTCAAATTTTCTAAACAAAACATTTTTTTTTTCGTTCTTAGATATAATACAAACGAGTAACAGAAATTTCAAACTAGAGGAACGGTCGCAAAATTGGAGAACGATAAAGGATGTTATTTTCTTTGTGTTCGCCATTTTGCAACTACATATTGCATTTTTTCTCTACAAAATAACCACAATTGTTTTGCAATTTTTTTCTCATTTTTGATTTCAAGTGCTAAATTGATTGCCTCTGTCCCTCTTTTAAGTTCTTCAAGATAGGGCCACAGAAAAAAATTCCAGTAGGGTAAGATCTGGCGACTTAGCAGGTCATTCAATTGCATTCAATAAACTGTTTAAAAACTGTATGAGGTAGGTTATGGTTTTTTCTTCAAATAAGAAAGGTGCCCGGCCACTACTACCTAGCTGAATCACCTGGTATAGAAGATTGGTAAAGATGAATACTCTAGTTTCCTAGGGCTAGGTCAATCCTCTTTGATGCGTCTATGACAAAATTGTAAATCGACGCCAATGTTCGTTTTTGAATTCGTTCATTCGCCTCTCAACTGTTTCAAGTCGGTGACTTTTGCCCTCCGCTCTTACGGAGATATCCGAGCGATTCCTGTTTTCACGTAGACGGAGATTTCTTGAACTTGGTCTTGACTGTTTATCACTTAAAAATGTCTGCTGTCTTTCAAATGAGTAGTGGATTGTGAGTTGAACGTGCGTTGAACGGGTTTTTGACAAAAATAAACGATTGTTTTCCCAAACAAGGACTAAATCAAGTGAGTATAAACGCTATGGCATTTCATTTCTTTAGTGCGAATTCACACGGTCAAATAAATTCATCAATTTTGTGACTTCGAAGTATACTGATAGGTGTAGGTAAATAACTCGTAATTTTTGCGCCAATTTTTGGTTACTTTTGGCCTGTTATAATACCTGTTTGTTGGATAAAAGCTCTTGGGTTCAACCTTTTCAAGTCACTATGTTGGTATTTTTTACAAAAGCTAAAATCAGAGTTGACGAGTAAATGGTCTTGTGTAAATACAACCAATATTGGCCAATTTTATTGTTCATTTATTCATGAATTAATGATGCATTTTATTAAACCGTATAAATTTGCACTTTTATCGATACATCTCCACTGAAGAACTGAATTAGACAGGAATTTTATGTACCTAGAAGAAACAGTTTCTGACAAAGAAGGAGAGAAATAGATTTGCTGTTATTTCACATCCAATGATAAATAAAAACATTCAAAGACAAAATATTCTATCTCAAATCAAATACACTATCCCCTAATAAATAAAGTCTGCTTGTTTCGACATCAGACATGAGAACACCAAAGCAGTATGTTGTAAAAATGAGTAAAAGCTCTCTTATAAGGGTTAGCCCCTTAGCACAAGCTTTCCATTCGAAGACGTACCATCCGAGTCAATATTAGGGCCCATTCTATTGGAAACTTGGTTAGAAGTGTACCACACGGATCCATGTTGAGGCCCATTCTATTAATTTTATACTCATTTGGATTGAATTATTGGCAAAGAGCATTACACCGCTTACACAGATGACCGATCAGGTACAAAAAAATTAGAAGCATAATTTAAAGACACCATCAAGAATGTAGCAAAATTCTTCAATGGACGTGATTTCTTCTTCATTGTGTGGCCTAGTTGTATTGTCTGAAATATTATGTTCGTCCATCTTGCATTGTTTAGAGGCACCATGAGCTCTTGAATCTGTACTATACTCAAATTGAATCGAGGTTGAAATATGGCATTTGCAATATTTTAAAGTATTTGACTCCAAACAAACATAAATACTTCATGAATACTAATATTTACGAAAATGATTTTTCCCAAGTATTTTCTTCATTACCATTTTGTAGCTCAAGATGGATCCATCCCTGGGCATATCGGACGCTTGTCCAAATAACCTGCAAGGCGTTCCAGGCTACCTCTTACTCACCCTGATAAATACCATCATGGGAGCTAAATGCCCACTGGGATCACGAGAACCGTACCAAGAAGACTACGCGCCCAAACTCGTGGACGAAGAAGAGTTCGACTTCATCGTGATAGGGTCTGGTTCGGCAGGGTCTGTGGTGGCCAACAAGCTGAGCGAAAATGAAAACTGGAAGGTTTTGGTCTTGGAAGCTGGAGGATACCCATCGGCCACCAGCGATGTAATGTAACTGTTTAAATTTATTAAGAAAATGGTTGGTTCACGCACACATTTCAGTTCAGAAATATACACTTTTCCGCACTAGTGCGAAAATAGGCAATTACCTAACAAATGCGCAAAGTGTTATTTTTTCGCACGCAAATACAGTTGGACGAACGACGCGAAGCAGAGTTCGGATGTGTTTTTGCGTGCGGAAAAGACACTTTCCGCATTGATGGTTTACGCACGCATTTTAGTTCAGAAAGATACACTTTTCCGCACTAGTTCGAAAATGGGTAATTTCCTAACAAGTGCGCAAAGTGTTAATTTTCCGCACGCAAAAACAGTTAGACGAACAACAAGAAGCGGAGTTCGGATGAGTTTTTGCGTGAGGAAAAGACACTTTCCGCAGTGTTAGGAACAAAGTTTTCATATCATATATCAACAAAAATAAAAATATTACACAATTCATTCAATAATTTTCAATTAAACTTAAAAAAACTGAATGTACAAAAAAAATTCATTGTGTCAAAGTCGACAGACACACGCTTGACAATATTAGGGATTTACCATTGAAAAAGGTACTTAAAAAATATTTTTTGAATTGATATAGCCCATACTTGATGGAAATACATGTTGTTATCTATAATAAAACTATAGTTTAAATGGTTTTCACAGAGAAGAGGTTTACAAAACCACTTGGTTTTGAAAATCTCTAAATACTGCCTGCATAACTCTAAAAATCAAATGATAATTTTCATTTTAGTCTTTCAAGCAATATCGAAGAACGTTTTCTTTAAATTTAAGATGAATTTTCGAATAATTCACAATTTTTCAATGGATATAGTTCTGGTGAAAACCTATCAGAATACATTCTAGAACAAGTTAATATCTCGTGTATTGCCTGTCATATTTGGTCGCTGATATGAGGAGAACGCACTGATTAGGAGCATGTGTTGAAAAAACCGCGATAAAAGTATGGTAGCGACCTATTATTAATAGACCAAAGATTAAAACAGAAAAATAAGAACATTTAGCTGTAATGTAAATTTACTTGCACCGCACAGTTTATAACCTCAAGTGTTGTAATTTATACTATTATTCTAACGTTTAAGTAAATCATCTTACAATATTTACTGAAACTTTTTTTGCTATTATGAGGTTCACTCCATTTCACTCACTTTTCACACATATACCTACGCGAATATGTTGATTTCATTCCAAAACATTCCAATTTTTCTCAAAATAATTTGTCAGCGTTTCAGCAGGATTCCCTTCGCATTGGCATCATCTATGAAAATTAGTGATTTTGGATTAAAAACTGTCCAATATGATGGATACCATTTACTTTTCCAAAATACAAAGCATGGCAAGCATTCACTTTTTATGCACAGAACTTTTCACTGCATCTTCGTACAGCGGAAGTGCAATAATTACTAACTTTCAACTCAGTTTATGTAAGCAAAAAAGAGGAGTGGGGGATTAGACTTATGAAGAAAAACCATTTGAGATATATACCAATCAATAAAGTTATCAGTATCCTGTTCAAATTCCAAATGTAACGGACATTACATAATAAATCATTGGGATTCAAGAGATTTCTAATGGCTCGGCAGACACCGATAAAAAGAGACAAAATTTCTTAAGTTTTCCATCCTTGTTGCAATTGTGATTGGTCAGTATAATGGCGGGGAGATGAAATGAAATGCTTGTCTTGTCATTTATGCTCGTGGGGAGAATGACTCGCTGTCTTTTATCGGTGTCTGCCGAGCCATTAGAAATCTCTATTCAACTTCATAACAAATCTATTATTATTATCAAATAATCCTGTTTACCTTGGTGTCATGCGGAGAATGGAGTTCCATAAGGCTCAATTTTGGGGCCCTTGCTCTTCATTCGTATACACTTTAATTCTAAAAACATTTAGAATTCAGTGAACGTGACTTTCATGTCGGTGAAATGCAGATTTATTTGTCCTTCCCAAAAACTGATTTGTTGGCAGCTAACACTCAACTGAACTCGGATTCAGAGTCAATAGTATCAATGGCAGAAAAATTTTGTGTTTTTCTGAATCCTGAAAATCTGTAGCAATTTTGTTCATCAGGAAAGTGGCCCTGAATGTCAAACTTAAAGATACGTTGATTTTTCCTAATGAAACTGCTTAAAACTTACAGCTTCTTTTGGAATCTTTTCTGAGTTTCTCTAGGAGTTACTTATTTGTTTGGAACAACATTGTGAACCATTGAGCAATAAGGTTTGAATCCATTATAACAACAATAAGCGTCAGGTACCAAGATTATAACAGGTTCCACACAAGAACTGAATAAAATTTATACTTCAACAGTCTCTCTCAATCGGCCAATATTTCAATACTCAAAGAAGGTTCCCATTGGTATTGGTATTGGTTGGTATGGATGGTGACTGATGCGCTGCGACCTAGTTAGATCTATTGTGCCCCATCTTCTTCTGCTATCTCAAGGTGTTCTCGTTTTCAGCATCCCCTCAAGCCTCAGTTCCTTCAGGAATTTTAGGATTTTGAGGGGGTCCATTTGTGGTATTTCTTCCACAGTCAGCTGGTGTGATCCCAGTATATTTAATCTTTTGTGGTGTACAGCATAACACTCCATCAATATGTGGTGAGGTGTTTCAGGATATTCCCCAGGTGTTGTCCTCCTCTAAGCCTAGCTTCCTTAGGTGTTCTTTGAGTCTGCAATGCCCCGTTAGAAATCCTGTGAGTGTCTTTAGACTAGTTTTGCTGAGGTTAATCAGTGTTTTCGATCTTGCTCGGTTGAAATTGCCAAGGTTCCCATAGTCAACAGTTTTTTTGAGTATGAGGTTATCAGTTAGATGTCATGTTCAGAAACTTCATAATTGATAATGAGATTTTCAAAGAGTTTTTTTTCTTATCGCAGATTCCCAGCCTCCTGTTCAGTGTCCAGGACACGCCAGAAGACTGGCAGTACACCACCGAACCTTCGAAAGGGTCATGTCTGGGAATGAAGGATGGAATATGCAAATGGGCTCGAGGAAAACTTCTCGGCGGCAGCAGCTCGTTGAACGCCTTGCTGTACGTCAGAGGAAACAAAAGAGATTACGATGATTGGGCTGCAATGGGAAATACAGGTTGGGACTGGCATAGCGTATACGAACATTTCAAGAGTTTGGAAAGGCTGGAATGTGATGAACTGAAAACCAGTCAGCAATATGGTACAGAAGGATACCAGTCACTGACTCGGTATGATTCAGGTAAGTCATAAAAAGAAAATTCCAAGCACTAAAAATATAACTAATTATTTCGAAAATGAGTTTTTGGCATAGCAGACGGAAAGATGAAAATCAGGACTGATTTAAAAAAATATGGATCGACCGGGAGCCGAACCTAAATCTTATGATGTCCAGCCATATGTGCTAACCTCTACGCCATCGATCCTGTTTCTGCTATGCCAAAAACTCAGGAATATTTCTTAGATGGTGCTCATAGAAGCCAAAGAATATGTGTGTACTGATATAAATGTTAAAGACACATCTTTTTTGACAAATTTCCTGTGACACATTGGTATTTTTTACTGGCGATTTTTCTGTTTCACGTTGTTAGCTGTTCTCTTAACGTACACTAGAGTTTGTTGAGTGCTGTTTGTCTTCATGGAAATATATCACACGGAGTTTCCACTAATTTATTTTTCACAGGTGAACCAATTAAGGAAACAATCAAAGAAGCCGGAAGGTCGCTGAACCATCCCACCGTTCTGGAAGAGAACCCTGTGAACCCTCTGGGTTACTTCGAGGCCGTCAACACAATAAAAAAAGGGATACGTGCGAATGCGGCGAAGGCCTTCCTAGGATCCATCAAAGATAGAAAGAATTTATTAGTGGCACTACAATCATTCGTCAAAAAAATCATTATCGATGAAGAGTCGGGGACAGCTAGAGGCGTTGAAGTTGCCATAGGAAGCAGAACGTTGAAGATATACGCGAAAAAAGAAGTCATAGTTTCTGCGGGTTCCATAAACTCCCCGCAATTGCTCATCCTGTCAGGTATAGGCCCAGAAGCGCATCTAGAAGACCTAGATATCAACGTAATCAAGGACCTACCAGTGGGAAAAAATCTTCAAGATCACCTGGTGTTCTTAGGTTTCAACGTGAGAGTGGACCACAACGCGATCAAACCGAGAAATCCTCGCAATAGCATTGACGATATTTACGAATATTTCGTCCACAAAACTGGGGAATTATCCAGAATTTCGTTAACCAACTTGTTGGGTTTTGTCAATACAAAAAACGATTCAGTATACCCGGATTTGGAGTTTCACCATATACTCTACACGCCTGACAATACTTATCTGTTACCTGTTGTAATGAAGACTATGGGGTTCAATGAAGAGGTAAGTCGGAGTAAATACGAATACAATAGGAACAATCCAACACTAGAATTCCTTCCTGCTCTTCTCAGGCCAAAATCTGTGGGGGAAATCTTGTTAAGAAATAGCAATCCTTTAGAGAAGCCCATAATTCTAACGGGTTATTTCACCGATGAAATGGAAGAAGATTTGAATCTCCTATTGGCGGGAATAAGGTGCGTCTTACTGATAAAAATATTTTTTCGTCGACCTCTACAAAAAATTACATTTTACGTACTAATTTCCGGACAAAAAAGGACTATACGAGTACTTTTTGTCCGCAAACACTATTCGTCCGCAAACGCAAAAGTGTTTGCTGATGAAAAGTGATTTCGGCGAAAAGTGCCTGCGGACGAAAAGTGCCTGCGGACGAAAAGTGCCTGCGGACGAAAATTACTTGCCTAAAAAAATAGTCGATTATTGATTCAAAAATCGGAAATTAGTGGGTAATTTGTAGAGGTCGACGAAAAAATGTAATATGTACCTCGGCGAAACACAGTCTATTGTCTCGCCTCCTTGCTAGCCTCAGCTACGCCCCAGCTATCAATTCGCAGGCTCGACTATAATAGACAGTTTTTCGTCCGTGGTACATAAATAACTACTGTTTAAAGATCCATAATCCATTTTCGAAGCCAAATTATTGAAAACTAGAGAGATAACTTTACTACAGCTGATATTATATGCCACAATTGCTTGCGTGAATCTCTTGATAGGCAGCATTGCCAACATTTTTTCCGTACTAAACCTTACAGACAAATATCAACAACCGGCAAAAACCCCCATCCCCAACCTCACTGCCAAATTTTCAACCGTCTCAATCTGATTCAATATTGAAATTCATAAACCCGTAGTTTTTTCTTCATCTAGTCGAAAAAATATTAATTTCCGAAAAAGTAACAATTTTCGAAAGTTGAGAGTGAAAGTCGAGGGTCTCGACCTCTGTTAGATAACTGAATTCATAACTGAGCAAGCGAATAACTTTTCACAAGCACCTAAATCTGGCCATCCAGCTGGCTTCAGAGGCGCTCAAGCGTGTTTACCCGCTTGTGTACAAGCTCACTGTAGTATCAAAAATATCCAAAAACTGAGCTATGCATTTTATGTGTATATCCAGAAGCGAACAACAAATATATTTCAATGATCGTCAGAGGCAGTAACTGTTTAATAGATTTCTTGCTGACGAAAATACACCATTCTATAGGTTTATGTGGAGGTCCGGATTGTTCACAAATCCATTTACCATCATTAATTTTTTGTTATATTATTATTATTGCCGAAATAAACTTCAACTGCAAGTATTTCATTTTAGGTTTGCAGAAAAAATCGTAGAATCGCCTCCGTTCCAGAAACACGCTCCGGAAATCCTTCAACTGAACCTTCCAGAATGCGATAGGTTAGAATTCCGTTCGGACGAGTACTGGAAGTGTGCCTTGAGGCACCTCTCCTCGACAATCTACCATCCGGTGGGCACGTGCAAAATGGGTCCCGAAGACGACGTCACGGCCGTGGTCGACAGCAGGTTGAGGGTGCGGGGGTTGAAAAATTTGAGGGTGGTAGACGCGAGTATAATGCCGAAAATAGTCAGCGCGAATACGCACGCTGCTTCTATGATGATCGGCTTCAAGGCCGGGCTGATGATTACAGAAGACTGGATTTCGAAACGAGATGAGTTGTGATATGCTAGTGCCTATAATTTTTGAGGAAAAAAAATAGTTACAGAGAAACAAATGAAGTTAAACACGAAAACACTCAAAATAGTGAAATGAGGATGCAGTTTAGGGGTTGACAACGTTTTTTTGCGATTTGCGGCGAAACGTGACCTCTCAGCGTAAAATGTTCAATACACAAGTTGTAGATATTAAAAAGATAAAAAACTTTTGTATTCAACACTTTTTGACATAACCTCAAATCAACCGTCAAAATGGTGAAAAATGGATTTTTCATTATTTAATTTTTTTTCTCACGTATAAATGAATTTAAATAAAAATTTGTGAAAACTTGTCTTTTTTAGTGTTGAATAAGCATGATTTTTTCGAAAATCGGAAAACGACTAGTCTTCGAGTTATGCACATTATTCGAAAAAAATACCCTTACCTTCCATCAACAATTGTCTTGATGTTTTTTTTTTCAGAGGTCTATAAGTGATCATTTTAATTGCTGAAATGTCTACTTTGAAATGGTCTATGTAACTTGTGGTGATTAATTGATCGTTACACCGCTCAAAATTGAGAAAAACCGACAAAAGTCTCTCTGAATCATGATTTAAAAAATCAACATAAGATCGTTGTTTACACATATTAACGCTGGAATACAACGTAAGAAAAATTTATTCTAAAATATAATTCATTTAAAAATTTCGACATATATAACATTTCAATAACAATAACATATATGAAATGAAACTTATTAACAATAATAATAATAATAATATTTACAAATAACTCAATATAATCACAAATGTGATAGTTAAATATCCGCGTTTACCTAAATTATCGCGTGTTTATTGTTTATTGTGTGCCATGAGTTTATTTTCATATTTTGTCGAAAGAGCCCGACTTCGAAGGAGCAGGGCTGAACAATGGGGAATTTAAACTTTTTTTGTGCCTTCAATATTGTTTAAAATTTTGTTGCTAAAAAATAGTTTTTTTCCGTTAACCTGCTGTCGTCCCCCTACGAACGGCAGTCGAAACTTGTGCGAGCTAAGAATTAACGAGGTCTTACCTTTTGACGCCATGTCTCAACGAGCTGTATGGCGTCATAACGGATCCCAACCAAGATTGGCGCGTTACCATAATGATTCGAATTATGCAGTTTTGAATTCATTATATTTATCGAAATAAAAGTAATAATGACTTTTGTCTTGAACAGTGGTTATTTTAAGAGTGTAAATTGATGTTTGTGGGTGTTTTTTTTTCGAATTTAATTGTTCCCATTGTGGTTATTTATTTATAGAGAAAAATAGTGGAAACAAACGAAGTTTTGCATGAGAATAAATAAATTATTTATTCGAGACTTTTGACATACAGAGAAACGTTTCTTTACGTTTGCCACTCTTTCATATTTCATAAAAGTATGAATAAATAGTTGATTCACTCTGATGCCTAACTTGGAAATAGGAAATGGTCGCAAAATTAGGGAACGATAAACGATAATATTTTTGTTTTCACCATTTCGTGACTCTTTTTTTTTCCACAAAATAACAGAATCATTTATGATTCATATTTAACAGTTGCCGGCCTTGTTCGAGGTGGCAAATTTGTACAGTTTTATTGTATACTAAAATACATTTTTTGCCAAAGTTTCCTTGCTTTTATAATTTTTTCCACATTTTTGATTTTGAATGCTAAAATGACTGGCCTATTACCGCAAGGCTTATCGCAATGCTTTCTCCATCATTGAAAGAAATTACACATGATTCAGACGAGTTTCGGATCACGTAGGCTATCTCCGTTGAGAAATATTCGAGACTTTCGCTTTCCTTGTTGTTAGACGAACGCATACTGAAAATTATTTAACAAAAACATTCGAATGTTATTACGTAAAAAGCGGACAGGTGACTACCTTCGTGGAAAAAATAGTTCCTAAATTTATTCAAATAAAAATTCTCAACGGTTATTAGACCACAGCCAAACCGATTTCAAATACCCGAATTCATAGAAAATGATATATGAGTGGTAGGAGAATTTAAAGTGAATTGTAAATGAGTTATGAAAATTGAAGACTGCTCAGTAAAAGGAAGGGACGTGAGGGTATAAGTTTTTTTATTTTTGGCTGAACTGTACATCCTACTATATTGATAATTTTTCAGTATTACCTCAAAATTAACGAAAAAAACGGCAAAAACCAATTTTTTGTTTACACCTTTTATGTCTCCTGCAAAAAATAAATAAATTGCTAAAAAAAATTATTTTTTTTTTCGTTTCTGTCATAGATTACTACGATCATATAATCATCAAAACAAAATAATTATTTTTAGATTGTATATGAGTTGAATTAAAAAAAAATAATTTTAATTTTCAATCAAAACAGTTGGTTAACAAATTTTCAATTTTTAAACTTTATCATTTTCTCCGTTGAAACCTCGACTTTCAAATGGTATAAAATATATTGTTCGAATGGAAAAATATCGTTAAAATTTAAAAGCCAAAAAAACAGACTTTTTCATAATTGATTTTTCAGTAATCCTCAGAATTTCTTATTTTTTGATGAAATTTGATGAAATTGACGATAGGATAAAAATTAATTTTCATGTAATATGATGTTATTTACACTCAATTATTCGTTAATGGTTTTGAAATTAAGGAAAACATTGTCTAAATAATAACCTGATACGTAAAATCTTCAAGAAACAAAGTCTATTCATTCAGAATAATTTTTTATACTCCAATAATTATAACTAATGTACACATCACTTTTTCAAGATTGAAATATGAAATTGTTGTATTACAGTCAAATATTTCGATTTAATTTTGTTTGTAGGCGCTTTTTATCATCAGGACTAATGCAGCTTTCGTTTTCTCCGGGTTTATCTTCGAACTCTTTGACTTCTTTCAATTCTAGATTTGCGAGTTCAATATTATTTTCATTTAAAATTATTGGACAGTGTGTATTGTCTTCGTCTCTGATGTCCTCGAAATCAATAATTTCTTCGTTAGAGGGATTTTCAGTTCTAACATATTTCAGAACCATGGCAACTAGAGAACAAATTTGTCCATCTCAAGCCATGCTTGCGACAGCCACATCTTTTACTGCTGCATCCTGCTACAGCAGAAAATGTTCAGCAACTTTTCGGAAAATAATTCTTCCTCTGTGAATGTAAATATGATACATTTCAAGATTCTGATGCATTCCTCATAACAGTCTGGAAATATCATGAAAGTTTGAGTTCTTTTGTTGCTTGGGAAGGTAGTACCGAGCTGCACTGATATGAGCTGACAAATAAATCTACACTACATTACATTGAACAATATTAGTGGCACACTTTCTGGAAACGAAAAACCCTAAGGATCAAACAGGCTTGGTTATACGAAAAATATCTTGAACAGACATCGATCGGTGTCTCTGCTTTGGAGCTGAATGTTTCATTCTCCCAAAAAAGTGATCAACAGTAATATTTTCACCTGGTGTGTAAACGCAGGACTTCGTAAAAGAAAGATAGATCATTAAAAAAATGTAAGGATGCGAAATTACTTCCTGAACAATGTCGATCCAGACCGATTCTTTGCTCATCATGACTGATTAAGAAATAAATGTAACTGCTTGTTGGAAGACCTTATAACAGAAATAATTAATATGCAGTTATTTCTTAAACAATACCCATTGCGGAAAAGAAAATAAATAATCACCACTATCTTCTCGAAAATTATGTTTGGGTCAGAGGTCAAACCCTATTGTCACTTACACATTCATTATTCAGGTGTTATAGTAATGACTTGTGATGAATGGAATTAATACAGCTGAATGCTAATTATAACAATATGCTTAGCATTAAGCAAAGTTTCTTAATATACCTGGTATCCCAATTCAACTGTTACTGCCACATAATGCCACAGTTTGTTCGGATTGAGTTTCAATCCATGATGCTCTGAGTACAGGAATTTTTTATGCAAATTTTCATCGAATCCTATGAACTTAAGCTTGCCCATTAAAATTAATTACTTACATAGCAGTCCGTTTTCCGTGTTTTCGGCGGAACCCATACTGCTTATATCGGTTTTCTTACAGAAAACTTCTTACTCGACAGGAAACATTTTCATCGAAACTTTTAGAGAATGAGGGCAGAATGCTGATAGGGCAGAGGTTACTAAATGTGGAAGGTGCCTTTTTTTTTGGAAATGGAATTATATTAGTCACTTTCAGAGAAAATACCCTACGAGACTGTTTGAAAATTATTAAATTACACCCATACAGTGAGGTATCAGTGAAGAAATCATCTTGCTGTTCATATTGTCAATTTCTAAAGCATTAGATTTTATCTCTTTGATAACACTCAAATTATCATCATTAGTTACATATTTCTAACAAGAAAGTTTACATGCATTAGCGTTCAATTTATCACTATTGTAGAATGCAAGAGTGTCATTATTTACTATTGAATGTCTAGCCACATTTACAGAATAGTCATTGATATCTTCCGGTCTACGTAGCTCAGTTGGTAGGCTATTATTGATTTGCGAGGATGTTTTTGTAGAAATGCCCCAATAAGCAAGTCCGTTGAAAATAGTTTGTTCAATGATAGTGCTGCATTTTAAATGGCTCTAGATAAATAGGAGCATGTTTTTAAAAAGCATATAATAAGTTGTGAACTTTCGTAACAATAAAATAAACCAACAATTCGATTTCGAAGTACTACGAATAAAAGTCAAAATCTTATTACAGTTTCATATTTTTTTAGTAAACATCTTATGAATACTGCAGTTTTCTTCAGACGACAGATACACACACACAACACACTTTTCCATTAAACGCATAAATTTTCTCAGACAAAACTCGACAAAAAGGTAAACGTTCATCTAGGAATGGAATATGGAAGTATAATTCTTGACCCACTTCTCCTTGATAATCTCTCCCAAATTGTAAGCGATCATGGCATCAGTGGCGACAGTATTTCCCACCGGTAAATAACCCAAAACACTCGAATCGCCCACTCGCAGACACCTAACATTCTTCACTTCCAGATTATCTTTTACCACGGCATCGCGGTCGCATTCAGGGCCCATTTTCGCCGTTCCAGTAACGTCACTTCTGGGAAACGCCATATTTTGTATGTAGCACTTGACGTACGCGGGAGTGCAGAACTTGAAATTCCTGCAATTCGGCACGTCCAAATCCAAAAACTCGGCTTTGTCTTTGGCCATGACGGGTATTCCCGTCAAATTCGCAATGTAGCTGAACCCGCTTTCCAACGTTTGGTAATCCCTGTTGTCGTCGTCAGAGAGAAAGTTTCCCTTGACGATTGGATTGCTCAGATAGTGGGTTTCGTTGAGAAGAACTTCGCCTCTGGACAACGGGTTCAGTAACTCGACCATAAACAAAATAATAGACCGTTCCTTGTTAACGTTCAACAGCGAGTTGGTGATTTTCGGGTGGTAGTTCATGGCATCCAGCAACGCGTTCAGGCTCCTATCGCCTATCTTGAAGTACATGTGGTGTACGGCGAGGTTGGGCAGAGTGGTACCGAGCTTCTGCGTCAGGATATAGGCTACGAACATGTTGATGTTGGTGTGGCTCCAGGATCCGTCCTTGTTCATGATATAGTCGAAGGTGTCTCTGATGAGGTCTTCTTCTCGGTAGTACTCCCGCTGACAGACGCTGCAGCACGGCTCGATGGCTATGTAGAGGGGTACAGTCAGGCGCAACAGGAGGTTTTTGGCGATGCCCGGTAAATCGGCGTGGCAAGGAAGATTCTTGGACTCTAGGTACTTCTTGGACCCCATACCGCTCACCAGCAGCAACTTGGCATTGTTGATCGCTCCGGCAGTAAGGATTACCTCCTTCCTGGCTCTTAGGAAGAACCTGTAATAAGACTGACTCATTCCAATGCTCTTTTGAAGAACTATTGATATCTCAAGAGATGATAGAACCGAATGAAGTTATCCTCTTCATCTAAGTTTTCGAAAAAATCACATTAGCGATGTTAACATCAATACGGAGTCTTAAGGTACCAGCAGGTACAACGTCACGCTAAGGTGCGACGACGCGACTAGAATATTTTTACTGAGGAGGAAAGTGATGACGATGTGCTTACGTTTTTTAGCTCGGAGCTGGTCCCGTCCACTGTCTTTAACCACGCCGTTCCTTTATGTTTTTACCTTCAGTCAAGGGAAACTTAATTAGCGAAGATTCTTCTAAGAGTAAGGCGCTACTGAAAAACTTATTACTTAGACCCAATATAAGCATTGAGCATAGAGCTTTCTTCTGAAGAAAACGGGAAAAGACACTGCTGTATAAATGCGGAAAAGTTGGCCATCTATGGTGGAGTTGCTCTGTGGAATCAAGATTCAGAAGTCCAAGGAGAAAATGGTAATGATTCATAAGCAACGAAGCGATATCAAATTATTCGAGCTGCGGAAGAGAAAAACATGTTAATTCAATCGGAGGGCGCTTCAGAATATCACCACACTAGTAATGAGGTCTCGAACACATAAGAGTGCTACCGATTCCAACATTAAAGAGAAACGAATATGTCTACCAGTCCAAGGTCACTTCAGATCAAAGATGTACCTTCACCACAGGTATAAAAGATTTGAGATCACTAGTTCAACTATAGACGTTATTCGAAAATATGCGAACAACTGCACTGTCTAAACTTTCATGGCTGTGTCATCTTCGCAATTCAAAGTACTCAGCCATTATTAAAACTGATGAAATTGTTATTTCTGTCAATCGGCTGTAACCTGATAAGCAACCCTCAGAGGTCTTGGAGATACCTGTACGAGCTTCGGAAGACGTAGCCCTTACCATTTAACGTGTGATTATATGTTTTGTGAAGTGGATCTTCCTTTTCACAGCACGAGTTTGCCAGCTGTCATTGGAAAATATGATGATGATCTACAAGCAAATCATAAGGCCAGCTATGATTTACGCTTTTTCAGTGTTCTGCAACAATCAACCAACGAGGTTGGACATAATGAAGGATGAAGTACTGCGTATTGTCAGTAACAGTGACAGATACCGACCGGATGAACAAAGGGCATTGGCTAAAGTTGCATTTATCCATGAACACATCTCTAGCATACAATTTCTACAAGTTCCATATTCCCAAAATTTCGCTTACCAGAGACATGACACTAATTAGAGCAAACCATAAACTCTATGATAAGTCATCTGCTATTCGAGCTACATCTGTCTGGATACCAATACTGCGGATCTGGCACCAAATTGGAGAAGATATTGGCACGAGGAGATACTGGTGTTAAACCCCTCGACGCTGCTTGCAGATCCCACGATATCACATATTCGCAAACTACTACTAGCAAACCTAACTGAATTGGATTAATTCCGGACATTACAAACCTCACTCCGTTTATGGAGACATTAACACCATTAGCCCGTTTATCCACCGTTTCCGTTATCCCAATAGCCTCCACCTCCGTATTCTTGGTGAGGAACAGATTCGGCCGGTCCTTTACAGGAGTGAGAAAGCTCTTGGCCATGTTAATCCTAACCCCGTTGTTCTTCAACGTCAAGTGATCCACAAAACCGATGGCGTGCCTCTTAGGCAACCGCCTATAACCGGTAAATATGTAGGCTTCTTCCAGCAGATGCTTCGGAGTCCCCGTGAAGTTGGTGAAGTTCAAATGCAGCCACGCGTCACTGAAGAGAGATTGCAGAGGGGCGCTATCGTTTCCCTCGATTTTCTCGAAGATTTGCGTCGTCAGCTTGCCGTTCCACGCTTCGATGCCGGCTTTTTCGTAGTCTTCGGGAAGACCGCGGACGTAGAGCAAATTGTTTATGGTGCTGGTACCTCCGAGTACTTTTCCCCGGCTGATGGTGCATCTTTCGTTGGCGAAAGCTTTGCACGCCTTCGCTTCTTTCTCCATTCGGAAGTTCCAGTCTTCTTTCGAGCCGATGAGGGTGGTGAATAAACCTGGGACCTAGAAGAGTTGAAGGCAGTTGGGAATAGAGTATTATTCAGGATGAGAAATTTGTGTATGGGAGTTGTTTTTTCATTGATCATTATTCATGATGGATGGACAACTTCTCAACACTCAGGCAACAAAACAAAACAATAACAACTGCACTACAAGGAGGCAGTGTCAAGTTCAAACCATTCAGTGGCTGTCCTAAGCAGGAATTATCTTTCCTCCATAAGGTTACTGATGGTAGATGACTCACTGGCTATACACTTGTTCTGGGAGGTATATTTGCAAGCAATTTGCAAGCATATGCTGATGATCTAGTCCCAGTATATTCTAGTGAAGTAGTGAAGAAACTACCTCATATGTCTTTAAGGACATAATGAATAACATATTCGAATGTTGTAAGAGGGGGGAGATGCCCATTAATCCTTACAAAATTGTCATTGAACCGTTTACCAAGAAATACAGTTTGAAGTGGTCATAAATAGCCACCAAATTTGTAGAGAGAACGCTCAACTGGGAAGGGATGCATCAGTGTGGTACACAGATGGGTCTAAGATGGATGAAAGAGTTGAAGTGAGCGTTACAGGACCATATATCAGGCTCTCAAAAACCCTTGGTAACACCACAACCATCTTTCAAGCACATGCTATAGAATTATGTGTCCAGGAATGCCTTGAAAGAGACACTCGAAGGGCAGAAATCCATATATGTCAGATAGCCAAGCAGCACTAAACGCTATGAGGTCATCTGTGAGTCTAAGCTGACTTGAGACTCTAAACAATCCCTGAGACAACTGGCAGCACGTCAGGTCGCAGAGGAATTGGAAGCAGAAGAAGCAGATTGCCTTGCCAAAGAAGGGGCAAACACACAATTTTCCAGCCCAGACCCCTTCTGTGGATTCTCCAAATCCCACTTAAAAGAAGAGTTCCGACGCTGGGAAACCGATGGAATGATATCTTACTGGAATAAAGTGTTAGGACAAAGACAAGCGAAAAGACTAGTGTGCCTATCGCCAAAGAAAGCTAAACAGCTTCTCGAGTTGGACAAGAAAGACTTGAAGATGGTAACGGGACTCCTCACTGGACACTGCCCAAAAAGAGAGTGAAAGTTGCCGCTATTGCGAGAACTTCGCTTGAGTTCCTGGAGGGGGCCTTCTTAATGCCCTCCGACATCAGGAACTTAGCTCTCAAGAAACTAAAAAACTTCAAAAGAAGTCTCATAATCCCGGGCCTCGAGTATATCAAGGGTCATGCACAAAAGAACTTACAGGTCGAAATGCTTGTGAGGCTGCACAGCCTGTACGACCTCCCTACAATCTACAATGCATGAAGGATGATGAAATGGCTAAACAATCATGTTCGAAGGTGCATGCACTGCAAAGGCCTCAAATAGGGCTTCCATTTTTGACCACAAAGATCCAATGTCGAAAAAAATGATAGAATGCTCTTTCAACTCTACTGAAAATTCCTTCGAACACGTTTTAAATGGTTCAAAAGGAGCGGATTTAATATAATATTATTTTGATTGTATTTCTGCCGGTGTTCAAATAGCATTTTGGAAATGTTTCCTTCTGTCTTACGTGCGATAATGAACTAAAAACAATATTTACATCGGTTGTGGGAGAAGGATAATCGCCTGCTTCTACTAGAAGGACGGTCCAAGATTCCTGCTCTGAAATTCTGTTCGCTACGGCACATCCTGCAGCACCTGCGCCAACTATGATGAAATCAAATATGCTCTCTTCTTCCTGAAGAATGTGAAAGAAAATTTAACTTTGAAACGTTTACAGTTAATATGCCGTATAATTGGTTCATAATTTCACACAAACACATGAAAATAATAAATTCAATATTATTTTCTTACTGTAGTTGAGTTAGGCAGAAATAGAGAGTGTATAGTGATATTAAAGTTCCAAATCTACAAGAAAAGTTAACTACTTACATTTAACAATTTCTGACTATAATCTCTGGGATAACCATCATTCAAGCCTACGAGTTTTACATTGAAAAATAGCACATTGATCAAAATGACGAAAGCATTTGCCAAGGGTCCTTTTATCGGAGATATATCGTATTCTACAACACCGTGCATTTTTATTTTTGGAAAACCTCTTGATGATAACGAAAAATTTTGAAGTCAGGATGTAATTTTTTATTTGACACTTCTAATCCATCACTATGACAAACTGTCGGACTGATCGGATTAATCGGTATCGTTCGTTAAGCCAGGAATCACACTGATCGACTAGGACCGACCGTCCGCGACCGTCCACCTACGACCAAAATTTCCAACACGTATATTCTTATCGCACAACTCACACTGTATAATCGTCATTGACCGTCCTCGGCCGTTTTTCAAAGACCATGTTCGAAATTGTAATCTGCTGGAAATTTTGGTCGGTGTCACACTATCCTGACGTAATGTCATTTTGACACATATTTATGATGAACTTTTGACTTCAACAAAACTCATGTAAATAGGTATATTTCCTACCGGAAAATAAAATGTCTGTTAAAAACTATTGATATTATGAATTTAACTTATTTTCAATAAATGAACAGACAATTCACATAACCTTTCGAATGTCAAATTAATGTCAGATTTACAAAATTATTCTAGTGGTCGGTCGTGGATGGTCGATCAGTGTGACTTTGAAAGTTTTCATTAATCTACTTCTACTTTTGGTCGTAGGTGGACGGTCGCGGACGGTCGGTCCTGGTCGATCAGTGTGATTCCTCACTTATTGCAATCGATTATTGTAGGGGAGGTAAATCTTGATCGTTCGGTTTTTCGAATCCATTCTGTCCGAAATAGAGCACTGTCAGTGACGTAATTTGACAGTTGTCAAACATTCGATGGGGGGACAAACAAAGCCATTTTCCAGACAAAATATGAAGAACAAAAAAAATTGAAGTGAGCATTGGAGGATGTTATGATAGACGGAAAGTTTTGTATTAAAGTTCAAAAAAATCACAAATCAAAAAAACAATTTTCTCTTCAAACTCAAATTCTTTGTCCCCCAATCAGCTGATCAACGCCATGTTGTGATGTCAGCTGACAGTGCTCTATTGATTTTTTTGCTCGGAGAAGTTTGACAGACGAATGCTATCTATTTGAATCTGTGGTTATGTTTATTTTACATATGTAGTTTGTTAGTAATAGTTTGATGTTGACCTTGAAGCTTGTTTTACAAAAAAATACAATTCAAATATAAGGTTAACAACATTCTGTCAAAGTTATAATAAGCGATCATAATACCGAATTCGAATCTAGTGTTGCCACCCATAATACGCTCCATAAATGTGACGTCACGCCGTCGAATCAGTTGGTGTGAGTCAGTCTGTAAGCAAAGCATAGGGGCCATTAACTACTGCGCGCCTCTCCTGTTATCCCACCCGACGAATTAACAGCTCACGTCGAGCGAGTAGAGGAGAAATTGATGTCTGTTTAGCTCACTGAAATTTCATCACTCATTTCTGAAATTAAAAAAATTGCATTCAGCGAAAATTCAGTTCAGCGTAACATTGAGCAACATCAACCTGAATTAGTACAGTTTCAAAATGTTTTAGAAATTGCGTTCATTCCGAACGATTTTCTTCTTGTGGGTCAATAATTAGAGTATAATCGATTTGAATTATCAATTTGTAATCAATATGGTATACAATTACACATTTCGAAATAATTGGGTGACATGATGGATTATTATCGATGGAATGAAACCTTTCATTACCTCTTGACTGAAGTATCACAAGTTACCCTACCCTTTCCAAAAATCCCAGGTATTGAAATCTAGCTATTTACATGCCAAGGGAGGAAAATCATGATTTTTCTCCTGAGGTAACTTCTTTCAGAAGGTGTACATCTCAGAATTTTCAGTATTTCAGTACACCCATTAACAACACAAGTATCTCTTCAGTACTTGATTCAATACCTCAGTCTTACTCTTTCAGTACTGTTCTGTACCCCATTCAGTCTTTCAGTACTTTATCAGTACATTTTCAGTATTTCAGTACACCCACTATCAACACATATATCTCTTCAGTACTTGATTCAATACCTCAGTCTTACTCTTTCAGTACTGTTCTGTACCCCATTCAGTCTTTCAGTACTTTATCAGTACATTTTCAGTATTTCAGTACACCCACTATCAACACACATATCTCTTCAGTACTTGATTTAATACCTCAGTCTCACTCTTTCCTCACTCTTTCAGTACTTTTCAGTACCCCATTCAGTCGTCTTTCAGTACTTTATCGGTACATTTTCAGTACACCCATTATCACTACAAGTATCTTTTCAGTACTCAATTCAGTGCCTCAGTCTCAGTTGTTACCCCCTCGAGAACAACTACAGAAAGTTGTGGAACTATATGCGGATATGAAGGGCCAAGTAGCTCAGTGGTTGAGACTGTCGCGTTCAAAACCATTGACTGCTGGTCAGCTAGGTTCGAATCCTAGCGACTACAGATTGTTATCTGATGGCCCGAGAAAGTGCTACGAATCGCACGTTAAAAGGTAAGACCTCGTTAATCCTTGGCTCGCACAAGTTTCGACTTTTGACGGCTGCCGACAGCTGGTTAACGGAAAAAACAAAGAATATGACAAA
This sequence comes from Chrysolina haemoptera, assembly GCA_958298965.1. Classification (NCBI taxonomy): domain Eukaryota; kingdom Metazoa; phylum Arthropoda; class Insecta; order Coleoptera; family Chrysomelidae; genus Chrysolina; species Chrysolina haemoptera. Next base: position 5,444,997 of record OY282594.1, read on the forward strand.
ATATCAAGTAAGTATTGTGTCGACGTCATCGTGTTGACAACGATTTGTTGCTATGACATTTTTGGTGATACAAACATAACAGTTGTAGTAAATGTGAAATATTATAATATAGTTACAATAAACTAGTGAATAATATAATATAATAAATAGCATATACAAATTTGAACAGATAAAATTAAACTTTTACAAACAGAAAAGCCTTGTTTAAAGCTATTAGATAATTGGGTATAGTCATTGTTCTTGTATACATTGAGGATTTACGAATTACATTTCACCAGGATCCATATTCTAATTACTTACACTTTCCATTCATCAATATTATTGCTAGCGATTGTAATTGTAGTATTATCAGCACACGTAGTTATGTGAGCCTTTTTATGTTCAGGTAAGTCGTCAATAAACATATTGAAAATTAGTGGCCCTAGTACCGAACCCTGAGAGACTCCCAGTTTCGAAGGATATGTTATGGAATGACCATCACACCCCATCTCACTCTCATATATCGTGCTGTCATGTATCCAGTTTCTGCAAATCTTTCCTGAATGCATATTGACTATTGCACATTATAACTAATTCATTTTGAGGTGAGATGCAATACGATCAGTTACTATTTTTTTAAAGATTTTTTATATCGAATGGAAAGATCACAGATGAAACGATTTTCAGATCTTATAAGTAAAAGAATATAATAATGATAATAATAATAAATATTGGTCTTTAATTCCCATATGAGTTGGTACATATTTATATTATGTTCATTTGAATATCCTTAAATGGAAAACTAGCAAAACAGTACCAAATTCTCATAATTCTGGTGCTAATTACCTTTTAACAGCTCTACGCTAAATATCCTTCTTATTCTTACGACACCAAATGAGCAAATTCTTCTGATAAAAAAAAATACCGCAATTAAAAATACAAACTAAAACACTGCCTTCCATCGACAAACGCTCAACTTTTGACCCTAAAAACGCAGTGTATATTGACCTAACATACAAATATTATATAATATTAAGTCATCTTCATTATGAAATGAGTCTTGTACGAGGTAATTCTTGAATGGACGGTTTCCTTTGAGGTTCGATTTGAAACTTCAGTGTAGACTAAACTTTCACTGAATACGTCGGGTATCGCCAATTCTTGCGGATCCAATAAAACGGGCATTTAAAGTGTGAGTGGTGAACAGTTTATCGGTGAAATTTAAAAAAGTTGTAAGAAATATGCTAAAAATAATTGGATAGGTGAGATAAGGTATTTTATAACAGATTTCTCTAAAAATGAGAAAACATATTTATAGGAATCCAATTTTCTTCCGAAGGTTTTAATGCAATACAATTAGTTATTCCTTAGGATATGTTAGAAAGTCAGTTATCTCATAATGCATGTTTGTTTCAAATAATTTTAACTGTAATCGTTGCATAACGGATTGAATCGAAGTTAAATCAAATCAAATGTGACAATTTTTGTATATACAGGTTCACATAAAAAATAATATTCAGTTCAGTGAGACTTGGTATTCTTGGATTGCTGAATATTGCAAGCTTAGAAGAAATCTTCTTCGGGAGTTATTTTTGGTTCTTCTGGTTCAAACCAAAACCCCGAACCTGTTGGTTCAACCATAATAAAAATGCTACTGGAACAATTTATGACATTTCGGAAAAGCATCGGGCATAAACATATCAATAAAAGAAGGTACTTTGAGAAATGTGACTCCACTTCACCTAAATACTTTAATGCTAGTATCAACGTATCTTTTGCTAAATAATGTCATCATCAGGAGGTGTAAGCTTCTTATGATTGTTTCAAGGAAAACTAGAAAGAATTAAAAGTCAGCTATCTGAATGAAAATGCAAATTTCCACTTTCAGATTTTTTCTTTCCTTTTCACAATATCTATCAGATGTAGTTCAATGTCCAGCGTGGCTTGTGACGGGGAAGTAGTTGTTTTCTGTTAGATATTACAAATAAATCACATTTTTCATTTTTCAATTTTCATTGAGAATGTTCCCCTCTTCTTATGATAATAGAGCTACAAGTTGGTTGTTGCTCACATCTGTGTCCACTATAAATAGATCCATTGTTTTAGATGAGCCAGAATTGAGCATGAACAGAGCACCGCCTTTTCACTTCAGATGAACCAACTGTAGATGACCTCCTAATACTCTGTCAACTCATGTTATGGAGCCGTGGTACCTGAAAATCACTTCACAGAATGGCGGTAATGCATGTACAGAGGCTTAGAAAGCTTTTCATTTCGTGTTATCTTTTGGTTTCGGCCAGTCTCCAATAACCTCTATTTTTTATTCGTATGTCTGAAAATTCCTCCTGCTGAGTCTGTGAGACCCAAAAATTCTACGTGCCTCTGGAATGAAGATCAGTTCGTAGGGCTCAATTTGAGTTTGAACACCCAAAAAATATCAGGCAGGTTAGCCAACTCATAACACCTGGCAAGTTTTAGAAGTAAGTCCAAGTGAGTCCATCTACCTCTCAGCTGGTGCTATCAAGATGCATTTTTCTTAAACATTGGATGATCTTGTCTTCGTAGGTGACTCAGAACGAAGTTATCTTCGTGGGTGATATCCTCATCAGCAATCTCGGATCAATTGTCCGCTTCTACCACAACAGGAACATTTTCTTCTTGGTTGGCTGTTTCTCAGGTATTGACTGTTCTGGAACCAATAATCTCACTTATGATTATAAATGTTACGATTTTGGAGTTCGTGGGTAGAGAAAATACTAGTTAGTTATGAGTCGTTTTTTAACAGCTCAACAATCAACAACAAATTTCAATTATTCAATTAATTAACTTCTGTACACTGCTACAATAACCTGTCTACTTCGCTGTACTGTAATTTATACTTCGTGATGGCTGGTTTATGCAAGCCTACCTGTTAACAAACCTAAGACTAAGACTAAGATTAAGACTAAGACTAAGACTAAGACTGAGAACTAAGAGTGAATCAATGCAAATGTGCTTAGTACCAGTTGAAGTTCCATAAACGTTCGCGTTATTTTCCTATTGATGAACTCTTAGTTCTCAGTTCTTAGTCTTAGGTTTAGTTCTTAGGTAGGGTGCATAAACCAGGCATTATTCAAGTACTATAGAAAAACGACATAAAGAAGAAAACACATGTGACTGTAGTTTATTTGTTAAATTTACACATGAACAGAAATTATCAACACTTTATACATAATTGAAACTACAGTACAATTATTAATTTGTAGTTTCTACTCCTGGATATATTAATAAATTATGGATGCCTCCAAGAACATGTTCACTAGCTAGAGTTCATTATGTAACTGACTTAAATGGCCGCTTACACCCTCAGGAATGCACTGTTCATAAAGGAAACATATCTAAATGCCAACTCAAGTTTCGTGCACTAATTTGAATCCTACACAATACATCACTTTTTGTTGGACTCTGCTTTCAACAACTACTTCAACTTTATTTCACGTACATCATTCATACTTGATCTCTCTCTGACTCACCTTGTCCGTCCGCTCGAATAACCTTCCACACATAGTCCCTTGGAAATATCGAGAACTCCTGCGGCACCTACAATGTCTACAATCGTCCATTCCACGATACATCGGTTAGTCTAGAAGTTTCGTTGTCCGTTCACGCTTCGATATCGCGCCGATGATGACGTAATCCAACTCGCACTGGCTGTTGCTTGCTCTTTTACATTATCTGAATTCTTATTGTTGAGCGTATTCCTTGCTGTACAACGATTCGCACGGGGGAAGGTGTTTCGTAACAATAGCTTGCATAAATCCTTGCATGTGAATCTTAGGATGTCACAACATAATTCCAAATTGTCTGTGAATTGATGATTCGTGGGTCAAGGCCAACAACGGTATGAATGAGTTCATCTTAGAGTTAAAAAAAGTGGATACTCTTGAAATCGACACACCAAACATTAGTAGTTTCGCAAATATATGCAAGTTGATGCGGTTATTGCGAGAGAAGTATGTCAGATACAAAAAATAATCGAATTTATTCATAATTCATTAATTATCTTTGAAATGCTGGTGCAATTCGCCCTCATTACAAATGAGACATTTTAGCAAAGTTAAATGCACTCGAATATTCCAATCCTCAGGATCAATTAGTCTCTACCAGAAATGGGACAAGAAATAATAAATACTCATTCATTTCAAATGCAAATTTCATTGCGACATTTTATTGAATTAGATATGATAATGTAATATTTCCGACCGAGTTGTATACTTGAATGATTATATGCACTGAAAATTACTATTACATAATAACTGCATATCGATTTTGAAAACTAATTGAAAATAGGTCTTTGAATGATACATGAATGAATTTAGGAATAACCAAAAGTAGAGAAGCATTTATGTTACGTTCAATGAAAACACTAGGGAAAAAAAATCTGAAATTTTGGGTCTAGGTGGTGCTTAGGTAGTTTTCTCGCTTGGCCTCGTGCATGGCATCATATGTTGAAAGATAAGGGCTCCGTTTCCTCTAACTCGCACCAGTCTCTCGAGGACCTCTGAGGGTTGCTCGTAAAGGGGCAGCCGGTTGATAGAAATAACAACGAAAACGAAAACAAAAACAATATAGTTTTTGTTAAGCTATTCAACAAAACAGCAATGAAACCGATAAAATTATTAACTTACTTCCCTCACATCTCAACAAATGTAATTTTAATAACAATGAATAATTCAGAAAGTAACATGCTACAAATAATTATTTCATATATCAATTAAAACGCCACATTTTAAGTACCTATCACCGGTAAATAAATAGTTCACTGTTAGTAGGATGTGGAGAACCTTCAGAAGTTCAAAAGCACAACATGCATTGAACCTTGTCTAGCAACTGTTTATTATCATAAACCGAACCTGTACCGAAGGCTACATTGGTGAGAGGTTTTACTTTCTACGCCTTTCGAGTTCATTGTGAGAATGTTCATGAACCTGATTGGCGCAAAACATCATAAATACGGAAATACCCGTAATCGTTAACTACATCTTTCACGTATTATCACCGATTGACTTGTTTGAATAAGACTGGATGAAAATAGTTGTATTGAAGTGATAAATATCGAGAGTAAAGTATGTAATTTTTAATTGAACCAAACACTTTGAACGAATGGGAATCAGACTGAAAGAAAAACTATTCAAGTCGTGTAGTTGACGAAAATGTCCAAAACTCATCAGAAATATTTTTGGCGCCAAAAAAAACTTTTGAAAACTGATTCAGAGCTGACCAACTCGAGAACGGTTGAAGATAGATCAATTCTGCGAACGCTATTCGATTCAGAATGGCCAAATTAATACTCACTGAGAATTTGAATGAAAAAAATCTGCGAATAAAAAAGTCGAGTATATCATGATAGTTCATTTTTTGAACTTTTTTAATCTTTATTTTCCGAATTTAAAATTTCCGTCCTCAAACTTATTTTGACGTACTGATTCCCAATCTTTGAACGAAAATGTCGGAAACTCATCAGAAATATTTTTGGCGCCAAAAAAAACATTTGAAAACTGATTCAGAGTTGACCAACTCGAGAACGGTTGGAGATAGATCAATTCTGCGAACGCTATTCGATTCAGAATAGCCAAATTAGTACACTCTGAGAATTTGATTGAGAAAAATCGGCGAATAAAAAAGTCGAGTAGGTATATCATGATAGTTCATTTTTTGAACTTTTTTAATCTTTATTTTCTGAATTTAAAATGTTCGTCCCCAAACTTATTTTGACGTGCTGATTCCGAATCTTTGAACGAAAATGTCAAAAACTCATCAGAAATATTTTTGGCGCCAAAAAAAACATTTGAAAACTGATTCAGAGCTAACCAACTCGAGAACGGTTGGAGATAGATCAATTCTGCGAACGCCATTCGATTCAGAATGGCCAAATTAGTACTCACTGAGAATTTGAATGAAAAACAATCGGCGAATAAAAAAGTCGAGTATATCATGATAGTTCATTTTTTGAACTTTTTTAATCTTTATTTTCCGAATTTAAAATTTTCGTCATCAAACCTATTTTGACGTGCTGATTCCGAATCTTTGAACGAAAATGTCGAAAACTCATCAGAAATATTTTTGGCGCCAAAAAAAACATTTGAAAACTGATTCAGAGCTGACCAACTCGAGAACGGTTGGAGATAGATCAATTCTGCGAACGGCATTCGATTCAGAATGGCCAAATTAGTACTCACTGAGAATTTGAATGAAAAACAATCGGCGAATAAAAAAGTCGAGTATATCATGATAGTTCATTTTTTGAACTTTTTTAATGTTTATTTTCCGAATTTAAAATGTTCGTCCCCAAACTTACTTTGACGTGCTGATTCCGAATCTTTGAACGAAAATGTCGAAAACTCATCAGAAATATTTTTGGCGCCAAAAAAAACATTTGAAAACTGATTCAGAGCTGACCAACTGGAGAACGGTTGGAGATAGATCAATTCTGCGAACGCCATTCGATTCAGAATGGCCAAATTAGTACTGACTGAGAATTTGAATGGAAAAAAAAAGGCGAATAAAAAAGCCGAGTATATCATGATAGTTCATTTTTTGAACTTTTTTAATCTTTATTTTCCGAATTTAAAATTTTCGTCCTCCAACCTATTTTGACGTGCTGATTCCGAATCTTTGAACGAAAATGTCGAAAACTCATCAGAAATATTTTTGGCGCCAAAAAAAACATTTGAAAACTGATTCAGAGCTGACCAACTGGAGAACGGTTGGAGATAGATCAATTCTGCGAACGCCATTCGATTCAGAATGGCCAAATTAGTACTGACTGAGAATTTGAATGGAAAAAAAAAGGCGAATAAAAAAGCCGAGTATATCATGATAGTTCATTTTTTGAACTTTTTTAATCTTTATTTTCCGAATTTAAAATTTTCGTCCTCCAACCTATTTTGACGTGCTGATTCCGAATCTTTGAACGAAAATGTCGAAAACTCATCAGAAATATTTTTGGCGCCAAAAAAAACATTTGAAAACTGATTCAGAGCTGACCAACTCGAGAACGGTTGGAGATAGATCAATTCTGCGAACGCCATTCGATTCAGAATGGCCAAATTAGTACTCACTAAGAATTTGAGTGGAAAAAATCGGCGAATAAAAAAGTCGAGTATATTATGATAGTTCATTTTTTGAACTTTTTTAATCTTTATTTTACGAATTTAAAATTTTCGTCCTCAAACTTATTTTGGCGTGCTGATTCCGAATCATTGAACGAAAATGTCGAAAACTCATCAGAAATATTTTTGGCGCCAAAAAAAACATTTGAAAACTGATTCAGAGCTGACCAACTCGAGAACGGTTGGAGATAGATTAATTCTGCGAACGGCATTCGATTCAGAATGGCCAAATTAGTACTCACTGAGAATTTGAATGGAAAAAATCGGCGAATAAAAAAGTCGAGTATATCATGATAGTTCATTTTTTGAACTTTTTTAATCTTTATTTTCCGAATTTAAAATTTTCGTCCTCAAACTTATTTTGACGTGCTGATTCCGAATCTTTGAACGAAAATGTCAAAAACTCATCAAAATATTTTTGGCGCCAAAAAAAACATTTGAAAACTGATTCAGAGCTGACCAACTCGAGAACGGTTGGAGATAGATCAATTCTGCGAACGGCATTCGATTCAGAATGGCCAAATTAGTACTCACTGAGAATTTGAATGGAAAAAATCGGCGAATAAAAAAGTCGAGTATATCATGATGGTTCATTTTTTGAACTTTTTTAATCTTTATTTTCCGAATTTAAAATTTTCGTCCTCAAACTTATTTTGACGTGCTGATTCCGAATCTTTGAACGAAAATGTCAAAAACTCATCAGAAATATTTTTGGCGCCAAAAAAAACATTTGAAAACTGATTCAGAGCTGACCAATTCGAGAACGGTTGGAGATAGATCAATTCTGCGAACGGCATTCGATTCAGAATGGCCAAATTAGTACTCACTGAGAATTTGAATGGAAAAAATCGGCGAATAAAAAAGTCGAGTATATCATGATGGTTCATTTTTTGAACTTTTTTAATCTTTATTTTCCGAATTTAAAATTTTCGTCCTCAAACATATTTTGGCGTGCTGATTCCGAATCATTGAACTAAAATGTCGAAAACTCATCAGAAATATTTTTGGCGCCAAAAAAAAACATTTGAAAACTGATTCAGAGCTGACCAACTCGAGAACGGTTGGAGATAGATCAATTCTGCGAACGGCATTCGATTCAGAATGCCCAAATTAGTACTCACTGAGAATTTGAGTGGAAAAAATCGGCGAATAAAAAAGTCGAGTATATCATGATAGTTCATTTTTTGAACTTTTTTAATCTTTATTTTCCGAATTTAAAATTTTCGTCCTCAAACTTATTTTGGCGTGCTGATTCCGAATCATTGAACGAAAATGTCGAAAAATCATCAGAAATATTTTTGGCGCCAAAAAAAACATTTGAAAACTGATTCAGAGCTTACCAACTCGAGAACGGTTGGAGATAGATCAATTCTGCGAACGGCATTCGATTCAGAATGGCCAAATTAGTACTCACTGAGAATTTAAATGGAAAAAATCGGCGAATAAAAAAGTCGAGTATATCATGATAGTTCATTTTTTGAACTTTTTTAATCTTTATTTTCCGAATTTAAAATTTTCGTCCTCAAACTTATTTTGACGTGCTGATTCCGAATCTTTGAACGAAAATGTCAAAAACTCATCAGAAATATTTTTGGCGCCAAAAAAAACATTTGAAAACTGATTCAGAGCTGACCAACTCGAGAACGGTTGGAGATAGATCAATTCTGCGAACGGCATTCGATTCAGAATGGCCAAATTAGTACTCACTGAGAATTTGAATGGAAAAAATCGGCGAATAAAAAAGTCGAGTATATCATGATAGTTCATTTTTTGAACTTTTTTAATCTTTATTTTCCGAATTTAAAATTTTCGTCCTCAAACTTATTTTGACGTGCTGATTCCGAATCATTGAACGAAAATGTCGAAAACTCATCAGAAATATTTTTGGCGCCAAAAAAAACATTTGAAAACTGATTCAGAGCTGACCAACTGGAGAACGGTTGGAGATGGATCAATTCTGCGAACGGCATTCGATTCAGAATGGCCAAATTAGTACTCACTGAGAATTTGAATGGAAAAAATCGGCGAATAAAAAAGTCGAGTATATCATGATAGTTCATTTTTTGAACTTTTTTAATCTTTATTTTCCGAATTTAAAATTTTCGTCCTCAAACTTATTTTGGCGTGCTGATTCCGAATCATGGAACGAAAATGTCGAAAACTCATCAGAAATATTTTTGGCGCCAAAAAAAAACATTTGAAAACTGATTCAGAGCTGACCAACTCGGGAACGGTTGGAGATAGATCAATTCTGCGAACGGCATTCGATTCAGAATGGCCAAATTAGTACTCACTGAGAACTTGAATGGAAAAAATCGGCGAATAAAAAAGTCGAGTATATCATGATAGTTCATTTTTTGAACTTTTTTAATCATTATTTTCCGAATTTAAAATTTTCGTCCTCAAACTTATTTTGACGTGCTGATTCCGAATCTTTGAACGAAAATGTCAAAAACTCATCAGAAATATTTTTGGCGCCAAAAAAAAAACATTTGAAAACTGATTCAGAGCTGACCAACTCGAGAACGGTTGGAGATAGATCAATTCTGCGAACGGCATTCGATTCAGAATGGCCAAATTAGTACTCACTGAGAATTTGAGTGGAAAAAATCGGCGAATAAAAAAGTCGAGTATATCATGATAGTTCATTTTTTGAACTTTTTTAATCTTTATTTTCCGAATTAAAAATTTTCGTCCTCAAACTTATTTTGACGTGCTGATTCCGAATCTTTGAACGAAAATGTCAAAAACTCATCAGAAATATTTTTGGCGCCAAAAAAAACATTTGAAAACTGATTCAGAGCTGACCAACTCGAGAACGGTTGGAGATAGATCAATTCTGCGAACGGCATTCGATTCAGAATGGCCAAATTAGTACTCACTGAGAATTTGAATGGAAAAAATCGGCGAATAAAAAAGTCGAATATATCATGATAGTTCATTTTTTGAACTTTTTTAATCTTTATTTTCCGAATTTAAAATTTTCGTCCTCAAACTTATTTTGACGTGCTGATTCCGAATCTTTGAACGAAAATGTCAAAAACTCATCAGAAATATTTTTGGCGCCAAAAAAAACATTTGAAAACTGATTCAGAGCTGACCAACTCGAGAACGGTTGGAGATAGATCAATTCTGCGAACGGCATTCGATTCAGAATGGCCAAATTAGTACTCACTGAGAATTTGAGTGCATAAAATCGGCGAATAAAAAAGTCGAGTATATCATGATAGTTCATTTTTTGAACTTTCTTAATCTTTATTTTCCGAATTTAAAATTTTCGTCCTCAAACTTATTTTGGCGTGCTGATTCCGAATCATTGAACGAAAATGTCGAAAACTCTTCAGAAATATTTTTGGCGCCAAAAAAAACATTTGAAAACTGATTCAGAGCTGACCAATTCGAGAACGGTTGGAGATAGATCAATTCTGCGAACGGCATTCGATTCAGAATGGCCAAATTAGTACTCACTGAGAATTTGAATGGAAGAAATCGGCGAATAAAAAAGTCGAGTATATCATGATAGTTCATTTTTTGAACTTTTTCAATCTTTATTTTCCGAATTTAAAATTTTCGTCCTCAAACTTATTTTGACGTGCTGATTCCGAATCTTTGAACGAAAATGTCAAAAACTCATCAGAAATATTTTTGGCGCCAAAAAAACATTTGAAAACTGATTCAGAGCTGACCAACTCGAGAACGGTTGGAGATAGATCAATTCTGCGAACGGCATTCGATTCAGAATGGCCAAATTAGTACTCACTGAGAATTTGAATGGAAAAAATCGGCGAATAAAAAAGTCGAGTATTTCATGATGGTTCATTTTTTGAACTTTTTTAATCTTTATTTTCCGAATTTAAAATTTTCGTCCTCAAACATATTTTGGCGTGCTGATTCCGAATCATTGGACGAAAATGTCGAAAACTCATCAGAAATATTTTTGGCGCCAAAAAAAAAACATTTGAAAACTGATTCAGAGCTGACCAACTCGAGAACGGTTGGAGATAGATCAATTCTGCGAACGGCATTCGATTCAGAATGGCCAAATTAGTACTCACTGAGAATTTGAGTGGAAAAAATCGGCGAATAAAAAAGTCGAGTATATCATGATAGTTCATTTTTTGAACTTTTTTAATCTTTATTTTCCGAATTTAAAATTTTCGTCCTCAAACTTATTTTGGCGTGCTGATTCCGAATCTTTGAACGAAAATGTCAAAAACTCATCAGAAATATTTTTGGCGCCAAAAAAAAAACATTTGAAAACTGATTCAGAGCTGACCAACTCGAGAACGGTTGGAGATAGATCAATTCTGCGAACGGCATTCGATTCAGAATGGCCAAATTAGTACTCACTGAGAATTTGAGTGGAAAAAATCGGCGAATAAAAAAGTCGAGTATATCAGGATAGTTCATTTTTTGAACTTTTTTAATCTTTATTTTCCGAATTTAAAATTTTCGTCCTCAAACTCATTTTGGCGTCCTGATTCCGAATCATTGAACAAAAATGTCGAAAACTCATCAGAAATATTTTTGGCGCCAAAAAAAAAACATTTGAAAACTGATTCAGAGCTGACCAACTCGAGAACGGTTGGAGATAGATCAATTCTGCGAACGGCATTCGATTCAGAATGGCCAAATTAGTACTCACTGATAATTTGAATGGAAAAAATCGGCGAATAAAAAAGTCGAGTATATCATGATAGTTCATTTTTTGAACTTTTTTAATCTTTATTTTCCGAATTTAAAATTTTCGTCCTCAAACTTATTTTGGCGTGCTGATTCCGAATCATTGAACGAAAATGTCGAAAACTCATCAGAAAATTTTTGGCGCCAAAAAAAAATCATTTGAAAACTGATTCAGAGCTGACCAACTCGAGAACGGTTGGAGATAGATCAATTCTGCGAACGGCATTCGATTCAGAATGGCCAAATTAGTACTCACTGAGAATTTGAATGGAAAAAATCGGCGAATAAAAAAGTCGAGTATATCATGATAGTTCATTTTTTGAACTTTTTTAATCTTTATTTTCCGAATTTAAAATTTTCGTCCTCAAACTTATTTTGGCGTGCTGATTCCGAATCATTGAACGAAAATGTCGAAAACTCATCAGAAAATTTTTGGCGCCAAAAAAAAATCATTTGAAAACTGATTCAGATCTGACCAACTCGAGAACAATTGGAGATAGATCAATTCTGCGAACGGCATTCGATTCAGAATGGCCAAATTAGTACTCACTGAGAATTTGAGTGGAAAAAATCGGCGAATAAAAAAGTCGAGTATATCATGATAGTTCATTTTTTGAACTTTTTTAATCTTTATTTTCCGAATTTAAAATTTTCGTCCTCAAACTTATTTTGGCGTGCTGATTCCGAATCATTGAACGAAAATGTCGAAAAATCATCAGAAATATTTTTGGCGCCAAAAAAAACATTTGAAAACTGATTCAGAGCTGACCAACTCGAGAACGGTTGGAGATAGATCAATTCTGCGAACGGCATTCGATTCAGAATGGCCAAATTAGTACTCACTGAGAATTTGAATGGAAAAAATCGGCGAATAAAAAAGTCGAGTATATCATGATAGTTCATTTTTTGAACTTTTTTAATCTTTATTTTCCGAATTTAAAATTTTCGTCCTCAAACTTATTTTGACGTGCTGATTCCGAATCTTTGAACGAAAATGTCAAAAACTCATCAGAAATATTTTTGGCGCCAAAAAAAACATTTGAAAACTGATTCAGAGCTGACCAACTCGAGAACGGTTGGAGATAGATCAATTCTGCGAACGGCATTCGATTCAGAATGGCCAAATTAGTACTCACTGAGAATTTGAGTGGAAAAAATCGGCGAATAAAAAAGTCGAGTATATCATGATAGTCCATTTTTTGAACTTTTTTAATCTTTATTTTCCGAATTTAAAATTTTCGTCCTCAAACTTATTTTGGCGTGCTGATTCCGAATCATTTAACGAAAATGTCGAAAACTCATCAGAAATATTTTTGGCGCCAAAAAAAAACATTTGAAAACTGATTCAGAGCTGACCAACTCGAGAACGGTTGGAGATAGATCAATTCTGCGAACGGCATTCGATTCAGAATGGCCAAATTAGTACTCACTGAGAATTCGAATGGAAAAAATCGGCGAATAAAAAAGTCGAGTATATCATGATAGTTCATTTTTTGAACTTTTTTAATCTTTATTTTTCGAATTTAAAATTTTCGTCCTCAAACTTATTTTGGCGTGCTGATTCCGAATCATTGAACGAAAATGTCGAAAACTCATCAGAAATATTTTTGGCGCCAAAAAAAAACATTTGAAAACTGATTCAGAGCTGACCAACTCGAGAACGGTTGGAGATAGATCAATTCTGCGAACGGCATTCGATTCAGAATGGCCAAATTAGTACTCACTGAGAATTTGAGTGGAAAAAATCGGCGAATAAAAAAGTCGAGTATATCATGATAGTTCATTTTTTGAACTTTTTTAATCTTTATTTTACGAATTTAAAATTTTCGTCCTCAAACTTATTTTGGCGTGCTGATTCCGAATCATTGAACGAAAATGTCGAAAACTCATCAGAAATATTTTTGGCGCCAAAAAAAACATATGAAAACTGATTCAGAGCTGACCAACTCGAGAACGGTTGGAGATAGATCAATTCTGCGAACGGCATTCGATTCAGAATGGCCAAATTAGTACTTACTGAGAATTTGAGTGGAAAAAATCGGCGAATAAAAAAGTCGAGTATATCATGATAGTTCATTTTTTGAACTTTTTTAATCTTTATTTTCCGAATTTAAAATTTTCGTCCTCAAACTTATTTTGACGTGCTGATTCTGAATCTTTGAACGAAAATGTCAAAAACTCATCAGAAATATTTTTGGCGCCAAAAAAAACATTTGAAAACTGATTCAGAGCTGACCAACTCGAGAACGGTTGGAGATAGATCAATTCTGCGAATGGCATTCGATTCAGAATGGCCAAATTAGTACTCACTGAGAATTTGAATGGAAAAAATTGGCGAATAAAAAAGTCGAGTATATCATGATAGTTCATTTTTTGAACTTTTTTAATCTTTATTTTCCGAATTTAAAATTTTCGTCCTCAAACTTATTTTGACGTGCTGATTCCGAATCTTTGAACGAAAATGTCAAAAACTCATCAGAAATATTTTTGGCGCCAAAAAAAACATTTGAAAACTGATTCAGAGCTGACCAACTCGAGAACGGTTGGAGATAGATCAATTCTGCAAACGGCATTCTCTTCAGAATGGCCAAATTAGTACTCACTGAGAATTTGAATGGAAAAAATCGGCGAACAAAAAAGTCGAGTATATCATGATAGTTCATTTTTTGAACTTTTTTAATCTTTATTTTCCGAATTTAAAATTTTCGTCCTCAAACTTATTTTGACGTGCTGATTCCGAATCTTTGAACGAAAATGTCAAAAACTCATCAGAAATATTTTTGGCGCCAAAAAAAACATTTGAAAACTGATTCAGAGCTGACCAACTCGAGAACGGTTGGAGATAGATCAATTCTGCGAACGGCATTCGATTCAGAATGGCCAAATTAGTACTCACTGAGAATTTGAATGGAAAAAATCGGCGAATAAAAAAGTCGAGTAAATCATGATAGTTCATTTTTTGAACTTTTTTAATCTTTATTTTCCGAATTTAAAATTTTCGTCCTCAAACTTATTTTGACGTGCTGATTCCGAATCTTTGAACGAAAATGTCAAAAACTCATCAGAAATATTTTTGGCGCCAAAAAAAAACATTTGAAAACTGATTCAGAGCTGACCAACTCGAGAACGGTTGGAGATAGATCAATTCTGCGAACGGCATTCGATTCAGAATGGCCAAGTTAGTACTCACTGAGAATTTAAATGGAAAAAATCGGCGAATAAAAAAGTCGAGTATATCATGATAGTTCATTTTTTGAACTTTTTTAATCTTTATTTTCCGAATTTAAAATTTTCGTCCTCAAACTTATTTTGACGTGCTGATTACGAATCTTTGAACGAAAATGTCAAAAACTCATCAGAAATATTTTTGGCGCCAAAAAAAACATTTGAAAACTGATTCAGAGCTGACCAACTCGAGAATGGTTGAAGATAGATCAATTCTGCGAACGCTATTCGATTCAGAATGGCCAAATTAGTACTCACTGAGGATTTGAATGAAAAAAACCGGCGAATAAAAAAGTCGAGTATATCATTTAGTACTCACTGAGAATTTGAATGGAAAAAATCGGCGAATAAAAAAGTCGAGTATATCATGATAGTTCATTTTTTGAACTTTTTTAATCTTTATTTTCAGAATTTAAAATTTTCGTCCTCAAACTTATTTTGACGTGCTGATTCTGAATCTTTGAACGAAAATGTCAAAAACTCATCAGAAATATTTTTGGCGCCAAAAAAAACATTTGAAAACTGATTCAGAGCTGACCAACTCGAGAACGGTTGGAGATAGATCAATTCTGCGAATGGCATTCGATTCAGAATGGCCAAATTAGTACTCACTGAGAATTTGAATGGAAAAAATTGGCGAATAAAAAAGTCGAGTATATCATGATAGTTCATTTTTTGAACTTTTTTAATCTTTATTTTCCGATTTTAAAATTTTCGTCCTCAAACTTATTTTGACGTGCTGATTCCGAATCTTTGAACGAAAATGTCAAAAACTCATCAGAAATATTTTTGGCGCCAAAAAAAACATTTGAAAACTGATTCAGAGCTGACCAACTCGAGAACGGTTGGAGATAGATCAATTCTGCGAACGGCATTCGATTCAGAATGGCCAAATTAGTACTCACTGAGAATTTGAATGGAAAAAATCGGCGAATAAAAAAGTCGAGTATATCATGATAGTTCATTTTTTGAACTTTTTTAATCTTTATTTTCCGATTTTAAAATTTTCGTCCTCAAACTTATTTTGACGTGCTGATTCCGAATCTTTGAACGAAAATGTCAAAAACTCATCAGAAATATTTTTGGCGCCAAAAAAAACATTTGAAAACTGATTCAGAGCTGACCAACTCGAGAACGGTTGGAGATAGATCAATTCTGCGAACGGCATTCGATTCAGAATGGCCAAATTAGTACTCACTGAGAATTTGAATGGAAAAAATCGGCGAATAAAAAAGTCGAGTATATCATGATAGTTCATTTTTTGAACTTTTTTAATCTTTATTTTCCGATTTTAAAATTTTCGTCCTCAAACTTATTTTGACGTGCTGATTCCGAATCTTTGAACGAAAATGTCAAAAACTCATCAGAAATATTTTTGGCGCCAAAAAAAACATTTGAAAACTGATTCAGAGCTGACCAACTCGAGGACGGTTGGAGATAGATCAATTCTGCGAACGGCATTCGATTCAGAATGGCCAAATTAGTACTCACTGAGAATTTGAATGAAAAAAATCGGCGAATAAAAGAGTCGAGTATATCATGATAGTTCATTTTTTGAACTTTTTTAATCTTTATTTTCCGAATTTAAAATGTTCGTCCTCAAACTTATTTTGACGTGCTGATTACGAATCTTTGAACGAAAATGTCAAAAACTCATCAGAAATATTTTTGGCGCCAAAAAAAAACATTTGAAAACTGATTCAGAGCTGACCAACTCGAGAATGGTTGAAGATTGATCAATTCTGCGAACGATATTCGATTCAGAATGGCCAAATTAGTACTCACTGAGGATTTGAATGAAAAAAACCGGCGAATAAAAAAGTCGAGTATATCATGATAGTTCATTTTTTGAACTTTTTTAATCTTTATTTTCCGATTTTAAAATTTTCGTCCTCAAACTTATTTTGACGTGCTGATTCCGAATCTTTGAACGAAAATGTCAAAAACTCATCAGAAATATTTTTGGCGCCAAAAAAAACATTTGAAAACTGATTCAGAGCTGACCAACTCGAGAACGGTTGGAGATAGATCAATTCTGCGAACGGCATTCGATTCAGAATGGCCAAATTAGTACTCACTGAGAATTTGAATGGAAAAAATCGGCGAATAAAAAAGTCGAGTATATCATGATAGTTCATTTTTTGAACTTTTTTAATCTTTATTTTCCGAATTTAAAATTTTCGTCCTCAAACTTATTTTGACGTGCTGATTCCGAATCTTTGAACGAAAATGTCAAAAACTCATCAGAAATATTTTTGGCGCCAAAAAAAACATTTGAAAACTGATTCAGAGCTGACCAACTCGAGAACGGTTGGAGATAGATCAATTCTGCGAACGGCATTCGATTCAGAATGGCCAAATTAGTACTCACTGAGAATTTGAATGGAAAAAATCGGCGAATAAAAAAGTCGAGTATATCATGATAGTTCATTTTTTGAACTTTTTTAATCTTTATTTTCCGATTTTAAAATTTTCGTCCTCAAACTTATTTTGACGTGCTGATTCCGAATCTTTGAACGAAAATGTCAAAAACTCATTAGAAATATTTTTGGCGCCAAAAAAAACATTTGAAAACTGATTCAGAGCTGACCAACTCGAGAACGGTTGGAGATAGATCAATTCTGCGAACGGCATTCGATTCAGAATGGCCAAATTAGTACTCACTGAGGATTTGAATGGAAAAAATCGGCGAATAAAATAGTCGAGTATATCATGATAGTTCATTTTTTGAACTTTTTTAATCTTTATTTTCCGATTTTAAAATTTTCGTCCTCAAACTTATTTTGACGTGCTGATTCCGAATCTTTGAACGAAAATGTCAAAAACTCATCAGAAATATTTTTGGCGCCAAAAAAAACATTTGAAAACTGATTCAGAGCTGACCAACTAGAGAACGGTTGGAGATAGATCAATTCTGCGAACGGCATGCGATTCAGAATGGCCAAATTAGTACTCACTGAGAATTTGAATGGAAAAAATCGGCGAATAAAAAAGTCGAGTATATCATGATAGTTCATTTTTTGAACTTTTTTAATCTTTATTTTCCGATTTTAAAATTTTCGTCCTCAAACTTATTTTGACGTGCTGATTCCGAATCTTTGAACGAAAATGTCAAAAACTCATCAGAAATATTTTTGGCGCCAAAAAAAACATTTGAAAACTGATTCAGAGCTGACCAACTCGAGAACGGTTGGAGATAGATCAATTCTGCGAACGGCATTCGATTCAGAATGGCCAAATTAGTACTCACTGAGAATTTGAATGGAAAAAATCGGCGAATACAAAAGTCGAGTATATCATGATAGTTCATTTTTTGAACTTTTTTAATCTTTATTTTCCGATTTCAAAATTTTCGTCCTCAAACTTATTTGGACGTGCTGATTCCGAATCTTTGAACGAAAATGTCAAAAACTCATCAGAAATATTTTTGGCGCCAAAAAAAACATTTGAAAACTGATTCAGAGCTGACCAACTCGAGAACGGTTGGAGATAGATCAATTCTGCGAACGGCATTCGATTCAGAATGGCCAAATTAGTACTCACTGAGAATTTGAATGGAAAAAATCGGCGAATAAAAAAGTCGAGTATATCATGATAGTTCATTTTTTGAACTTTTTTAATCTTTATTTTCCGATTTTAAAATTTTCGTCCTCAAACTTATTTTGACGTGCTGATTACGAATCTTTGAACGAAAATGTCAAAAACTCATCAGAAATATTTTTGGCGCCAAAAAAAACATTTGAAAACTGATTCAGAGCTGACCAACTCGAGAACGGTTGGAGATAGATCAATTCTGCGAACGGCATTCGATTCAGAATGGCCAAATTAGTACTCACTGAGAATTTGAATGGAAAAAATCGGCGAATAAAAAAGTCGAGTATATCATGATAGTTCATTTTTTGAACTTTTTTAATCTTTATTTTCCGATTTTAAAATTTTCGTCCTCAAACTTATTTTGACGTGCTGATTCCGAATCTTTGAACGAAAATGTCAAAAACTCATCAGAAATATTTTTGGCGCCAAAAAAAACATTTGAAAACTGATTCAGAGCTGACCAACTCGAGAACGGTTGGAGATAGATCAATTCTGCGAACGGCATTCGATTCAGAATGGCCAAATTAGTACTCAATGAGAATTTGAATGAAAAAAATCGGCGAATAAAAGAGTCGAGTATATCATGATAGTTCATTTTTTGAACTTTTTTAATCTTTATTTTCCGAATTTAAAATTTTCGTCCTCAAACTTATTTTGACGTGCTGATTACGAATCTTTGAACGAAAATGTCAAAAACTCATCAGAAATATTTTTGGCGCCAAAAAAAAACATTTGAAAACTGATTCAGAGCTGACCAACTCGAGAACGGTTGGAGATAGATCAATTCTGCGAACGGCATTCGATTCAGAATGGCCAAATTAGTACTCAGTGAGAATTTGAATGAAAAAAATCGGCGAATAAAAGAGTCGAGTATATCATGATAGTTCATTTTTTGAACTTTTTTAATCTTTATTTACCGAATTTAAAATTTTCGTCCTCAAACTTATTTTGACGTGCTGATTACGAATCTTTGAACGAAAATGTCAAAAACTCATCAGAAATATTTTTGGCGCCAAAAAAAACATTTGAAAACTGATTCAGAGCTGACCAACTCGAGAACGGTTGGAGATAGATCAATTCTGCGAACGGCATTCGATTCAGAATGGCCAAATTAGTACTCACTGAGAATTTGAATGGAAAAAATCGGCGAATAAAAAAGTCGAGTATATCATGATAGTTCATTTTTTGAACTTTTTTAATCTTTATTTTCCGATTTTAAAATTTTCGTCCTCAAACTTATTTTGACGTGCTGATTCCGAATCTTTGAACGAAAATGTCAAAAACTCATCAGAAATATTTTTGGCGCCAAAAAAAACATTTGAAAACTGATTCAGAGCTGACCAACTCGAGAACGGTTGGAGATAGATCAATTCTGCGAACGGCATTCGATTCAGAATGGCCAAATTAGTACTCACTGAGAATTTGAATGGAAAAAATCGGCGAATAAAAAAGTCGAGTATATCATGATAGTTCATTTTTTGAACTTTTTTAATCTTTATTTTCCGATTTTAAAATTTTCGTCCTCAAACTTATTTTGACGTGCTGATTCCGAATCTTTGAACGAAAATGTCAAAAACTCATCAGAAATATTTTTGGCGCCAAAAAAAACATTTGAAAACTGATTCAGAGCTGACCAACTCGAGAACGGTTGGAGATAGATCAATTCTGCGAACGGCATTCGATTCAGAATGGCCAAATTAGTACTCACTGAGAATTTGAATGGAAAAAATCGGCGAATAAAAAAGTCGAGTATATCATGATAGTTCATTTTTTGAACTTTTTTAATCTTTATTTTCCGATTTTAAAATTTTCGTCCTCAAACTTATTTTGACGTGCTGATTCCGAATCTTTGAACGAAAATGTCAAAAACTCATCAGAAATATTTTTGGCGCCAAAAAAAACATTTGAAAACTGATTCAGAGCTGACCAACTCGAGAACGGTTGGAGATAGATCAAATCTGCGAACGGCATTCGATTCAGAATGGCCAAATTAGTACTCACTGAGAATTTGAATGGAAAAAATCGGCGAATACAAAAGTCGAGTATATCATGATAGTTCATTTTTTGAACTTTTTTAATCTTTATTTTCCGATTTTAAAATTTTCGTCCTCAAACTTATTTTGACGTGCTGATTCCGAATCTTTGAACGAAAATGTCAAAAACTCATCAGAAATATTTTTGGCGCCAAAAAAAACATTTGAAAACTGATTCAGAGCTGACCAACTCGAGAACGGTTGGAGATAGATCAATTCTGCGAACGGCATTCGATTCAGAATGGCCAAATTAGTACTCACTGAGAATTTGAATGGAAAAAATCGGCGAATAAAAAAGTCGAGTATATCATGATAGTTCATTTTTTGAACTTTTTTAATCTTTATTTTCCGATTTTAAAATTTTCGTCCTCAAACTTATTTTGACGTGCTGATTCCGAATCTTTGAACGAAAATGTCAAAAACTCATCAGAAATATTTTTGGCGCCAAAAAAAACATTTGAAAACTGATTCAGAGCTGACCAACTCGAGAACGGTTGGAGATAGATCAATTCTGCGAACGGCATTCGATTCAGAATGGCCAAATTAGTACTCAATGAGAATTTGAATGAAAAAAATCGGCGAATAAAAGAGTCGAGTATATCATGATAGTTCATTTTTTGAACTTTTTTAATCTTTATTTTCCGAATTTAAAATTTTCGTCCTCAAACTTATTTTGACGTGCTGATTACGAATCTTTGAACGAAAATGTCAAAAACTCATCAGAAATATTTTTGGCGCCAAAAAAAACATTTGAAAACTGATTCAGAGCTGACCAACTCGAGAACGGTTGGAGATAGATCAATTCTGCGAACGGCATTCGATTCAGAATGGCCAAATTAGTACTCACTGAGAATTTGAATGGAAAAAATCGGCGAATAAAAAAGTCGAGTATATCATGATAGTTCATTTTTTGAACTTTTTTAATCTTTATTTTCCGATTTTAAAATTTTCGTCCTCAAACTTATTTTGACGTGCTGATTCCGAATCTTTGAACGAAAATGTCAAAAACTCATCAGAAATATTTTTGGCGCCAAAAAAAACATTTGAAAACTGATTCAGAGCTGACCAACTCGAGAACGGTTGGAGATAGATCAATTCTGCGAACGGCATTCAATTCAGAATGGCCAAATTAGTACTCACTGAGAATTTGAATGGAAAAAATCGGCGAATAAAAAAGTCAAGTATATCATGATAGTTCATTTTTTGAACTTTTTTAATCTTTATTTTCCGATTTTAAAATTTTCGTCCTCAAACTTATTTTGACGTGCTGATTCCGAATCTTTGAACGAAAATGTCAAAAACTCATCAGAAATATTTTTGGCGCCAAAAAAAACATTTGAAAACTGATTCAGAGCTGACCAACTCGAGAACGGTTGGAGATAGATCAATTCTGCGAACGGCATTCGATTCAGAATGGCCAAATTAGTACTCACTGAGAATTTGAATGGAAAAAATCGGCGAATAAAAAAGTCGAGTATATCATGATAGTTCATTTTTTGAACTTTTTTAATCTTTATTTTCCGAATTTAAAATTTTCGTCCTCAAACTTATTTTGACGTGCTGATTCCGAATCTTTGAACGAAAATGTCAAAAACTCATCAGAAATATTTTTGGCGCAAAAAAAAACATTTGAAAACTGATTCAGAGCTGACCAACTCGAGAACGGTTGGAGATAGATCAATTCTGCGAACGGCATTCGATTCAGAATGGCCAAATTAGTACTCACTGAGAATTTGAATGGAAAAAATCGGCGAATAAAAAAGTCGAGTATATCATGATAGTTCATTTTTTGAACTTTTTTAATCTTTATTTTCCGATTTTAAAATTTTCGTCCTCAAACTTATTTTGACGTGCTGATTCCGAATCTTTGAACGAAAATGTCAAAAACTCATCAGAAATATTTTTGGCGCCAAAAAAAACATTTGAAAACTGATTCAGAGCTGACCAACTCGAGAACGGTTGGAGATAGATCAATTCTGCGAACGGCATTCGATTCAGAATGGCCAAATTAGTACTCACTGAGAATTTGAATGGAAAAAATCGGCGAATAAAAAAGTCGAGTATATCATGATAGTTCATTTTTTGAACTTTTTTAATCTTTATTTTCCGATTTTAAAATTTTCGTCCTCAAACTTATTTTGACGTGCTGATTCCGAATCTTTGAACGAAAATGTCAAAAACTCATCAGAAATATTTTTGGCGCCAAAAAAAACATTTGAAAACTGATTCAGAGCTGACCAACTCGAGAACGGTTGGAGATAGATCAATTCTGCGAACGGCATTCGATTCAGAATGGCCAAATTAGTACTCAATGAGAATTTGAATGAAAAAAATCGGCGAATAAAAGAGTCGAGTATATCATGATAGTTCATTTTTTGAACTTTTTTAATCTTTATTTTCCGAATTTAAAATTTTCGTCCTCAAACTTATTTTGACGTGCTGATTACGAATCTTTGAACGAAAATGTCAAAAACTCATCAGAAATATTTTTGGCGCCAAAAAAACATTTGAAAACTGATTCAGAGCTGACCAACTCGAGAACGGTTGGAGATAGATCAATTCTGCGAACGGCATTCGATTCAGAATGGCCAAATTAGTACTCACTGAGAATTTGAATGGAAAAAATCGGCGAATAAAAAAGTCGAGTATATCATGATAGTTCATTTTTTGAACTTTTTTAATCTTTATTTTCCGATTTTAAAATTTTCGTCCTCAAACTTATTTTGACGTGCTGATTCCGAATCTTTGAACGAAAATGTCAAAAACTCATCAGAAATATTTTTGGCGCCAAAAAAAAACATTTGAAAACTGATTCAGAGCTGACCAACTCGAGAACGGTTGGAGATAGATCAATTCTGCGAACGGCATTCAATTCAGAATGGCCAAATTAGTACTCACTGAGAATTTGAATGGAAAAAATCGGCGAATAAAAAAGTCGAGTATATCATGATAGTTCATTTTTTGAACTTTTTTAATCTTTATTTTCCGATTTTAAAATTTTCGTCCTCAAACTTATTTTGACGTGCTGATTCCGAATCTTTGAACGAAAATGTCAAAAACTCATCAGAAATATTTTTGGCGCCAAAAAAAACATTTGAAAACTGATTCAGAGCTGACCAACTCGAGAACGGTTGGAGATAGATCAATTCTGCGAACGGCATTCGATTCAGAATGGCCAAATTAGTACTCAATGAGAATTTGAATGAAAAAAATCGGCGAATAAAAGAGTCGAGTATATCATGATAGTTCATTTTTTGAACTTTTTTAATCTTTATTTTCCGAATTTAAAATTTTCGTCCTCAAACTTATTTTGACGTGCTGATTACGAATCTTTGAACGAAAATGTCAAAAACTCATCAGAAATATTTTTGGCGCCAAAAAAAAACATTTGAAAACTGATTCAGAGCTGACCAACTCGAGAACGGTTGGAGATAGATCAATTCTGCGAACGGCATTCGATTCAGAATGGCCAAATTAGTACTCAGTGAGAATTTGAATGAAAAAATCGGCGAATAAAAGAGTCGAGTATATCATGATAGTTCATTTTTTGAACTTTTTTAATCTTTATTTTCCGAATTTAAAATTTTCGTCCTCAAACTTATTTTGACGTGCTGATTACGAATCTTTGAACGAAAATGTCAAAAACTCATCAGAAATATTTTTGGCGCCAAAAAAAACATTTGAAAACTGATTCAGAGCTGACCAACTCGAGAACGGTTGGAGATAGATCAATTCTGCGAACGGCATTCGATTCAGAATGGCCAAATTAGTACTCACTGAGAATTTGAATGGAAAAAATCGGCGAATAAAAAAGTCGAGTATATCATGATAGTTCATTTTTTGAACTTTTTTAATCTTTATTTTCCGATTTTAAAATTTTCGTCCTCAAACTTATTTTGACGTGCTGATTCCGAATCTTTGAACGAAAATGTCAAAAACTCATCAGAAATATTTTTGGCGCCAAAAAAAACATTTGAAAACTGATTCAGAGCTGACCAACTCGAGAACGGTTGGAGATAGATCAATTCTGCGAACGGCATTCAATTCAGAATGGCCAAATTAGTACTCACTGAGAATTTGAATGGAAAAAATCGGCGAATAAAAAAGTCGAGTATATCATGATAGTTCATTTTTTGAACTTTTTTAATCTTTATTTTCCGATTTTAAAATTTTCGTCCTCAAACTTATTTTGACGTGCTGATTCCGAATCTTTGAACGAAAATGTCAAAAACTCATCAGAAATATTTTTGGCGCCAAAAAAAACATTTGAAAACTGATTCAGCGCTGACCAACTCGAGAACGGTTGGAGATAGATCAATTCTGCGAACGGCATTCGATTCAGAATGGCCAAATTAGTACTCACTGAGAATTTGAATGGAAAAAATCGGCGAATAAAAAAGTCGAGTATATCATGATAGTTCATTTTTTGAACTTTTTTAATCTTTATTTTCCGATTTTAAAATTTTCGTCTTCAAACTTATTTTGACGTGCTGATTCCGAATCTTTGAACGAAAATGTCAAAAACTCATCAGAAATATTTTTGGCGCCAAAAAAAACATTTGAAAACTGATTCAGAGCTGACCAACTCGAGAACGGTTGGAGATAGATCAATTCTGCGAACGGCATTCGATTCAGAATGGCCAAATTAGTACTCACTGAGAATTTGAATGGAAAAAATCGGCGAATAAAAAAGTCGAGTATATCATGATAGTTCATTTTTTGAACTTTTTTAATCTTTATTTTCCGATTTTAAAATTTTCGTCCTCAAACTTATTTTGACGTGCTGATTCCGAATCTTTGAACGAAAATGTCAAAAACTCATCAGAAATATTTTTGGCGCCAAAAAAACATTTGAAAACTGATTCAGAGCTGACCAACTCGAGAACGGTTGGAGATAGATCAATTCTGCGAACGGCATTCGATTCAGAATGGCCAAATTAGTACTCACTGAGAATTTGAATGGAAAAAATCGGCGAATAAAAAAGTCGAGTATATCATGATAGTTCATTTTTTGAACTTTTTTAATCTTTATTTTCCGATTTTAAAATTTTCGTCCTCAAACTTATTTTGACGTGCTGATTCCGAATCTTTGAACGAAAATGTCAAAAACTCATCAGAAATATTTTTGGCGCCAAAAAAAACATTTGAAAACTGATTCAGAGCTGACCAACTCGAGAACGGTTGGAGATAGATCAATTCTGCGAACGGCATTCGATTCAGAATGGCCAAATTAGTACTCACTGAGAATTTGAATGGAAAAAATCGGCGAATAAAAAAGTCGAGTATATCATGATAGTTCATTTTTTGAACTTTTTTAATCTTTATTTTCCGATTTTAAAATTTTCGTCCTCAAACTTATTTTGACGTGCTGATTCCGAATCTTTGAACGAAAATGTCAAAAACTCATCAGAAATATTTTTGGCGCCAAAAAAAACATTTGAAAACTGATTCAGAGCTGACCAACTCGAGAACGGTTGGAGATAGATCAATTCTGCGAACGGCATTCAATTCAGAATGGCCAAATTAGTACTCACTGAGAATTTGAATGGAAAAAATCGGCGAATAAAAAAGTCGAGTATATCATGATAGTTCATTTTTTGAACTTTTTTAATCTTTATTTTCCGATTTTAAAATTTTCGTCCTCAAACTTATTTTGACGTGCTGATTCCGAATCTTTGAACGAAAATGTCAAAAACTCATCAGAAATATTTTTGGCGCCAAAAAAAACATTTGAAAACTGATTCAGCGCTGACCAACTCGAGAACGGTTGGAGATAGATCAATTCTGCGAACGGCATTCGATTCAGAATGGCCAAATTAGTACTCACTGAGAATTTGAATGGAAAAAATCGGCGAATAAAAAAGTCGAGTATATCATGATAGTTCATTTTTTGAACTTTTTTAATCTTTATTTTCCGATTTTAAAATTTTCGTCTTCAAACTTATTTTGACGTGCTGATTCCGAATCTTTGAACGAAAATGTCAAAAACTCATCAGAAATATTTTTGGCGCCAAAAAAAACATTTGAAAACTGATTCAGAGCTGACCAACTCGAGAACGGTTGGAGATAGATCAATTCTGCGAACGGCATTCGATTCAGAATGGCCAAATTAGTACTCACTGAGAATTTGAATGGAAAAAATCGGCGAATAAAAAAGTCGAGTATATCATGATAGTTCATTTTTTGAACTTTTTTAATCTTTATTTTCCGATTTTAAAATTTTCGTCCTCAAACTTATTTTGACGTGCTGATTCCGAATCTTTGAACGAAAATGTCAAAAACTCATCAGAAATATTTTTGGCGCCAAAAAAACATTTGAAAACTGATTCAGAGCTGACCAACTCGAGAACGGTTGGAGATAGATCAATTCTGCGAACGGCATTCGATTCAGAATGGCCAAATTAGTACTCACTGAGAATTTGAATGGAAAAAATCGGCGAATAAAAAAGTCGAGTATATCATGATAGTTCATTTTTTGAACTTTTTTAATCTTTATTTTCCGATTTTAAAATTTTCGTCCTCAAACTTATTTTGACGTGCTGATTCCGAATCTTTGAACGAAAATGTCAAAAACTCATCAGAAATATTTTTGGCGCCAAAAAAAACATTTGAAAACTGATTCAGAGCTGACCAACTCGAGAACGGTTGGAGATAGATCAATTCTGCGAACGGCATTCGATTCAGAATGGCCAAATTAGTACTCACTGAGAATTTGAATGGAAAAAATCGGCGAATAAAAAAGTCGAGTATATCATGATAGTTCATTTTTTGAACTTTTTTAATCTTTATTTTCCGATTTTAAAATTTTCGTCCTCAAACTTATTTTGACGTGCTGATTCCGAATCTTTGAACGAAAATGTCAAAAACTCATCAGAAATATTTTTGGCGCCAAAAAAAACATTTGAAAACTGATTCAGAGCTGACCAACTCGAGAACGGTTGGAGATAGATCAATTCTGCGAACGGCATTCGATTCAGAATGGCCAAATTAGTACTCACTGAGAATTTGAATGGAAAAAATCGGCGAATAAAAAAGTCGAGTATATCATGATAGTTCATTTTTTGAACTTTTTTAATCTTTATTTTCCGATTTTAAAATTTTCGTCCTCAAACTTATTTTGACGTGCTGATTCCGAATCTTTGAACGAAAATGTCAAAAACTCATCAGAAATATTTTTGGCGCCAAAAAAAACATTTGAAAACTGATTCAGAGCTGACCAACTCGAGAACGGTTGGAGATAGATCAATTCTGCGAACGGCATTCGATTCAGAATGGCCAAATTAGTACTCAATGAGAATTTGAATGAAAAAAATCGGCGAATAAAAGAGTCGAGTATATCATGATAGTTCATTTTTTGAACTTTTTTAATCTTTATTTTCCGAATTTAAAATTTTCGTCCTCAAACTTATTTTGACGTGCTGATTACGAATCTTTGAACGAAAATGTCAAAAACTCATCAGAAATATTTTTGGCGCCAAAAAAAACATTTGAAAACTGATTCAGAGCTGACCAACTCGAGAACGGTTGGAGATAGATCAATTCTGCGAACGGCATTCGATTCAGAATGGCCAAATTAGTACTCACTGAGAATTTGAATGGAAAAAATCGGCGAATAAAAAAGTCGAGTATATCATGATAGTTCATTTTTTGAACTTTTTTAATCTTTATTTTCCGATTTTAAAATTTTCGTCCTCAAACTTATTTTGACGTGCTGATTCCGAATCTTTGAACGAAAATGTCAAAAACTCATCAGAAATATTTTTGGCGCCAAAAAAAACATTTGAAAACTGATTCAGAGCTGACCAACTCGAGAACGGTTGGAGATAGATCAATTCTGCGAACGGCATTCAATTCAGAATGGCCAAATTAGTACTCACTGAGAATTTGAATGGAAAAAATCGGCGAATAAAAAAGTCAAGTATATCATGATAGTTCATTTTTTGAACTTTTTTAATCTTTATTTTCCGATTTTAAAATTTTCGTCCTCAAACTTATTTTGACGTGCTGATTCCGAATCTTTGAACGAAAATGTCAAAAACTCATCAGAAATATTTTTGGCGCCAAAAAAAACATTTGAAAACTGATTCAGAGCTGACCAACTCGAGAACGGTTGGAGATAGATCAATTCTGCGAACGGCATTCGATTCAGAATGGCCAAATTAGTACTCACTGAGAATTTGAATGGAAAAAATCGGCGAATAAAAAAGTCGAGTATATCATGATAGTTCATTTTTTGAACTTTTTTAATCTTTATTTTCCGAATTTAAAATTTTCGTCCTCAAACTTATTTTGACGTGCTGATTCCGAATCTTTGAACGAAAATGTCAAAAACTCATCAGAAATATTTTTGGCGCAAAAAAAAACATTTGAAAACTGATTCAGAGCTGACCAACTCGAGAACGGTTGGAGATAGATCAATTCTGCGAACGGCATTCGATTCAGAATGGCCAAATTAGTACTCACTGAGAATTTGAATGGAAAAAATCGGCGAATAAAAAAGTCGAGTATATCATGATAGTTCATTTTTTGAACTTTTTTAATCTTTATTTTCCGATTTTAAAATTTTCGTCCTCAAACTTATTTTGACGTGCTGATTCCGAATCTTTGAACGAAAATGTCAAAAACTCATCAGAAATATTTTTGGCGCCAAAAAAAACATTTGAAAACTGATTCAGAGCTGACCAACTCGAGAACGGTTGGAGATAGATCAATTCTGCGAACGGCATTCGATTCAGAATGGCCAAATTAGTACTCACTGAGAATTTGAATGGAAAAAATCGGCGAATAAAAAAGTCGAGTATATCATGATAGTTCATTTTTTGAACTTTTTTAATCTTTATTTTCCGATTTTAAAATTTTCGTCCTCAAACTTATTTTGACGTGCTGATTCCGAATCTTTGAACGAAAATGTCAAAAACTCATCAGAAATATTTTTGGCGCCAAAAAAAACATTTGAAAACTGATTCAGAGCTGACCAACTCGAGAACGGTTGGAGATAGATCAATTCTGCGAACGGCATTCGATTCAGAATGGCCAAATTAGTACTCACTGAGAATTTGAATGGAAAAAATCGGCGAATAAAAAAGTCGAGTATATCATGATAGTTCATTTTTTGAACTTTTTTAATCTTTATTTTCCGATTTTAAAATTTTCGTCCTCAAACTTATTTTGACGTGCTGATTCCGAATCTTTGAACGAAAATGTCAAAAACTCATCAGAAATATTTTTGGCGCCAAAAAAAACATTTGAAAACTGATTCAGAGCTGACCAACTCGAGAACGGTTGGAGATAGATCAATTCTGCGAACGGCATTCGATTCAGAATGGCCAAATTAGTACTCACTGAGAATTTGAATGGAAAAAATCGGCGAATAAAAAAGTCGAGTATATCATGATAGTTCATTTTTTGAACTTTTTTAATCTTTATTTTCCGAATTTAAAATTTTCGTCCTCAAACTTATTTTGACGTGCTGATTCCGAATCTTTGAACGAAAATGTCAAAAACTCATCAGAAATATTTTTGGCGCCAAAAAAAACATTTGAAAACTGATTCAGAGCTGACCAACTCGAGAACGGTTGGAGATAGATCAATTCTGCGAACGGCATTCGATCCAGAATGGCCAAATTAGTACTCACTGAGAATTTGAATGGAAAAAATCGGCGAATAAAAAAGTCGAGTATATCATGATAGTTCATTTTTTGAACTTTTTTAATCTTTATTTTCAGAATTTAAAATTTTCGTCCTCAAACTTATTTTGACGTGCTGATTCCGAATCTTTGA
Source organism: Chrysolina haemoptera (assembly GCA_958298965.1). NCBI lineage: Eukaryota > Metazoa > Arthropoda > Insecta > Coleoptera > Chrysomelidae > Chrysolina > Chrysolina haemoptera. The sequence continues at coordinate 5,475,442 of OY282594.1, forward strand.
ACGAAAATGTCAAAAACTCATCAGAAATATTTTTGGCGCCAAAAAAAACATTTGAAAACTGATTCAGAGCTGACCAACTCGAGAACGGTTGGAGATAGATCAATTCTGCGAACGGCATTCGATTCAGAATGGCCAAATTAGTACTCAATGAGAATTTGAATGAAAAAAATCGGCGAATAAAAGAGTCGAGTATATCATGATAGTTCATTTTTTGAACTTTTTTAATCTTTATTTTCCGAATTTAAAATTTTCGTCCTCAAACTTATTTTGACGTGCTGATTACGAATCTTTGAACGAAAATGTCAAAAACTCATCAGAAATATTTTTGGCGCCAAAAAAAACATTTGAAAACTGATTCAGAGCTGACCAACTCGAGAATGGTTGAAGATAGATCAATTCTGCGAACGCTATTCGATTCAGAATGGCCAAATTAGGACTCACTGAGGATTTGAATGAAAAAAACCGGCGAATAAAAAAGTCGAGTATATCATGATAGTTCATTTTTTGAACTATTTTAATCTTTATTTTCCGAATTTAAAAATTCTTCTGTTGAATTCAATTCAACGCTAAAATTAATTTGCGTTCAAAATTGTCTCTTTTCTTTCAGAATCCTGCCTACAAGATGGACCCGCAAGCACTTTCAGCTATCCCAAATGGATCCAAAATGAATCTAGTCATAATATCTTCCTTCGTGCATACCAAACTACAACTAATCAAACAAATCGTACGACTATGGTAACATACAGACGAACTGACTGAGACATCGAAAAGAACATTGCCTTTTAATCACTACAAAATCGACTATTGGAGTTGAAATACTTTACAGAAATTACACAAGTATTGGATAATTTCAGGCGCTCGACTATGATAACACACTGACCAACGGTCTGAGCTATTAAAAGGAACATTCGATATTTTTCATTTCGAAATCGACTATTGAATTTGAAATACTTGAGGAGAAATCACAGAAGTGTTGGATAACTTCCCGCACTGTCTTGCTGCACGACCCTTGACGCCGAATATTCCCGAAGATGGCAGTGATTGCGCTAGGCACCATTCTGACGGCCGTGAAAGCCGGCGTCGCTTTGATCGGCGTCGGTAAGATAGCCATCCTTCCGTTCCTCATAGCAGCGATCACCTTCTTTCACTACGACCAATTCGATCCGGAAAATCGACCGGTCGATCGGAAGCAAGTGGATTCGTCGTACGATTTCGTCATCATCGGCGCAGGATCGGCGGGTTCCGTGCTCGCAAATCGGCTCACGGAAGTTGGCAGCTGGAAAGTTCTTCTATTGGAGGCTGGTGGCCATGAAACGGAAATCAGCGACGTGCCCATATTGAGTCTGTACTTGCACAAGAGCAAGCTGGATTGGGGTTACAAGTGAGTATGGCATTTTACCTATGTGAAGTTTCTATTTAGCTATGTCCTACCAATGAAATTGAAGTATGTATGTTTGCTAAAGAATCTTTGTTTTTTTCCTATTTCTTTCATCTGTGTTTTTGGTTTATCCTTCCCTGGGCCTTATTGGTAATTATTTTTTTTCGTGCTTGGTCCAGAGTAGTTTATCACCCAGGATAAGACCTAGAAACTCAACTCATACCTTCTGCTTATCTATTTCGAAGCTCTTGAGATGGAGTCTCTTTCTACTTGTGAAGGATAATGTGGTAGTCTAAGTGGGGTTGATACAGTTACTAAAACTAAGAATATTATTACAGATGAATGTTTTAGAATATCATCGACGATTCAAAATGATTCTCTTGCTGAAAATGTACGTGTCTCCTATAAAATATACATTATTATTAATTACAGAACGGAACCACAAGACACAGCCTGCCAGGCGATGGTGGAAAACAGGTGCAGCTGGACCAGAGGCAAAGTTTTGGGAGGATCCAGTGTACTGAACACCATGTTGTATATCCGGGGCAACAAGAGAGACTTCAACCGATGGGCCGACTATGGAAACGAAGGATGGTCGTATGAGGAAGTTCTCCCTTACTTTAAGAAAAGCGAAGATCAGAGGAATCCATATTTAGCTAAGAACACCAGATATCACTCTACCGGTAACATTTTGCTTAGTAACAATAACATACGTTGGGCTAGTCCGATTGTAATCAAAATTTAATGAAACTAGTTCTGATTAAAAATGCCTCAATGCTTCCTACACAATAGAATCATCAACTTTTTCTAGGTAGGTTTTTCTAGGTGATATGGAACATTTTTACCAACTCACCAAAATTTCCAGTGTATCACCAAATCCTCACTAGAACCTGTTCTTCTAACAAAGAATTTAGGCTCACCTGGAAGAAAAAAATCTAGAATTATGTTTTGTTCAGAAAGTTCAAGATTCAGTAAATATTTGCCAGAAAACAATTTAGTGTGAAAATGAATATTTCCATTAGGGTCTCGCTCAATGGACAGGCTCATACAATTTGCCAGGAATCATTTTTTGTCTGTTCTGAGCTTTCGTAGACACTTGGGTGCGGAAAAATCAACAACCAAAATTTTGCGAAAAGCAATTTTTCAGCCTGTTCCAACAAGAGAACTAACAAGCTTACGCAACTTTTGGGCGCGAGAAAATTAGACAAAAATATTGCGAGAAATAATTTTTTACCTGTGAACCGTCTAAGATAAGGTGCACCCTACTCAATAGTTGAAATCGTCTATTGTATTGTAGCATTCTATTGATGAAGAAGATCTTATCCCAAGTAAAGATTTTAATTCTGTGATAGCCCGCAGAAGGTTCTGAAGACCATACCAAGCACAGCTACGATAAAATTGTTTTGCTACAACAACATCCATGAAACCTCCATAAATCTACGAGCGCCCACTCCATAAAACCTTTTTGCCTTATTCGCAGGATTCTTAATAACCTTCATTATAAAACTAAATCATTTACAAAAAAAATCTACAAAGGTAAGTAGAAGCGATTTCATAAAATTTTATAAAAATTTCCGAAAATTTTTGACTACTTCAAAACCAAAAATTCTCGCCATTTATTGATACATCATGTTTCATACAATAACCCATTTTTTGTAATTGCTCCAATTTCGGAAACACCCTGTAAACATAAAATATCAGAGTTCATAAAAATTTGGCTATCTTCTTTTTGATAAGCAAAATACAGCGCATCGATGGTGACGTAATCCAACTCGCACTAACGGGCGTTGTTTCATGAATTCTCAGAACTGTATTGGGCGCTGCGCAATTCACCATGCAGTGGCGTATGGTATTCTGTATGACTCTCATATGAAGAGAGGAAGTTACAATGTACTATTAATATTTACTCAATTTCATATTTTCAGGCGGTTTCCAAACAGTCCAAGACAGCCCCTACTACACTCCCCTCGGCGTGGGCTTCCTAGAAGCCGGCCAAGAAATGGGCTACGACATACGAGACGTCAACGGCGAAAAACAAACGGGCTTCGCCTTGTATCAATACACCATGAGAAGAGGCGCTCGTTGCAGCACGGCGAAAGCCTTCCTGCGCCCCATAAGACTGAGAAAAAATCTGCACATCTCCATGTACTCTCACGTGACCAGAGTACTCATAGATCCCGCTTCTCGAAGAGCCTACGGGGTCGAGTTTATCAAAGGCGGACAGAAGCAGACCGTGCTGGCGAAGAAAGAAGTTATTCTTTCGGCTGGTGCCATAAATTCCCCTCATTTGCTCATGTTGAGCGGAATAGGACAGAAGCAACATCTTGAAGAGAAGGGAATAAAGGTTATTCACGATTCCCCAGGAGTTGGTAAGCATTTGAGTTTCTTCTTTGTTTATCATTGGAAAGCATAGAAAATCGATATGAGTGGAGTTTTTTCATGGTAGATGCCCTCGACTTGTGTTTCTATTAGAACGAGAATATCGTGTTTTTCCTTCTGTAGGTGCATCAATAATATTTTTGTTGAGTCCACGGATGTTACAAAAGTGAATCTTCCAATTTTTCGGTGGTATGTCATCTCGAGCAACCCTCGCCTAGAAATCCGAATGGAGAGATAAGTATTTTGCTGCAGGAGTATTTTACTCAAGGAGACTTCATGGTAACCGGAAGTAATCGACCAAACACTGAAATATGGAATAATCCATTTCAAAGAACCGGTGGTCCATATCGTGGTATTTCACCGGGCGATGGTGGAGACAATCTGCTTCGAAAACAATATCGATATATTTCTTTGTGGAATCCATGCAATACAAGATCCCTATCCTCATTTCTTGCAAATAATGAAATTAATATTTCCTTTTTTCAGGCCAAAACCTCCAGGACCACATATCCTCCGTGGTCACCTTCCTCGTGGACCACCCCATCAGCCTGGTCATCAACAGACTGGTTAACCTCAATACAGCTCTCCGATATGCCGTGAAAGAAGACGGCCCACTGACCTCCTCCATTGGCCTGGAAACCGTGGGCTTCATCCCCACCAAGTACGCCAACAGGTCCGACGACTGGCCCGACATGGAGTTCATGCTGACCAGCACGACGACGCCGGCCGACGGAGGCACGCAAGTCAAGAAGGCGCACGGCCTCAGCGACGAGTTCTACAAGGAGGTGTACGAAAGCATCAATTTCAAAGACACTTTCGGAATTTTCGCGATGATGCTGAGGCCGAAGAGCAGGGGAGAAATCAAGCTGAGGTTCGTACGAACACAATTCAAAAAATATTATTGCTAGGGGTACGTGTTTGTCCATTCAACTCAATTTGACAAAAACCAAGATATGTAGACCTTCAAATCGATGAGTCAAATGAGTCACTCTCGCATGTCGCATGTGGAACCCAATCTATGGCTCCGCCTTCAATGATCAAACTAATTATAACTTACAAGAAGTGTTAGCACACCTAGGTGCGCAATTGATACCCAGGACAAGGGACCAAGAGGACCAAAGGTAGCTCCAAAACACAAGTTAACGGGGGAACGGCGGCTTTTCTAAGTACAGTCTTTCAGTTGTGAGAGCTGACTGATAGGCCACACCTACAAGAGGGATCGAAGCAAGACCTCTCGAACCCATTTATGGAAGCGAAGCCAACCGTCCCAAGGGCGCCGACCAGTCAAGTGTGCTTGCGAGGTACAACCCCAGATGCGGAGGCGGGTACCCGGAAAGAGGGAACCAGAGAAAACAAAATCTTCGCCCAAATCACAAGTAAGCATGGGAACCTCCCAAGGAAACAACGGCTGGAGGAACCTGTACAGGTGCCTCCAACTGCAGAAGTTGCACAAAGGGTCCAAATTGAGAAGACTATGTGCAGAGGACTCAGAAACCGCCCATAAGTGCAAGAAGGAGAAGAACTTGTAAGAAGAATTAACAATATGACTTCCAACATTTCAACAGACAGCTTCAACACCAGATAAACGAGAAAATTATACAGACTGTCTCATTTAATGAGTGCTAATATTATCTTGGTTTGATAGTTGCGGAAAAGGACAAAAAAACTGGTTTTATTACTTTCTGAACGGTGCTTGGAAACCAAAATACCAGAAAATCAGCAATTTACAAAGCACGAAAATTTAGAATGCTAGTGAAAAATTGAAATGTGACTTTTTGATATAAAAACGAATTCAGTAGAACTAGTTTTAGGTTTTCAAATAGAACCTTGCATATTTCCACATTTTTTCAATCAACGGCAATTTTTGAGCATAATCTGATTCCAAGCACAAAAGTCAACTCTCTCAGTTGCATTTGTAAAAAGTTGAAAATAAAGAGTTTTATGCTTGCCATTTGAAACTGCTCACTTACACAAACTCTGTTATTTGAAGTGCTTGCTGTTCCACAATTACGAGCACTTTTTCCCGCTGCGTAGTGATTGAACAACTTTCAGTCAATACTCCGTACAGCTGTGCATACGATACTGCGATACTGTAACTATGGAATGAATAACGAGAACATTGGTCAAACAAACAATCCGAAGAAATTAGACTCAACAAACACCCATCCATTTCCAGTTTACATTGAAGGAAATAATTTTTGCTTTTCTAGGTCCAACAACCCTTTGGAATACCCCCTCCTCTACCACAACTACTTGACGCACCCACACGACGTCAACGTTCTGCGAGAAGGTACGAAGGCGGCCGTTGCGTTCGGTCAAACGGAGGCTCTGAAGAGATTCGGCGCGAGGTTCCACGCCGTTCCAGTACCGAAATGCAAGCACCTACCGCAATTCACGGACGAGTACTGGAATTGCTACATTCGGCAGTACACGCTTTCCATCTACCATTACTCGTGTACGGCGAAAATGGGACCGGAAAGCGACCCCTATGCGGTGGTGGACCCACAGTTGAGGGTGAGTACCTGTAGTATATTCACATTTCAAATACGTACGATATAAACAATGATCAATTCACGCTTTCAGCGTGTCCACCTCGTGATCGCCAATTCTCGCAACGCTATTGGCCATCAAAACATCATTTGACACACAACGGAATGTTATCGCAGAGTTGTATTCAACTTGGTTGCGTTACAATTATTGAAGCTGATCTTTGTTTTTACTCTCTGCAGCACATTACTTTCTCGTGATGAAACTGATAATTTTTTAATGCAGGTGTACGGGGTATCCGGTCTGAGAGTCATAGATGCATCCATAATGCCTTTCATAACGAATGGAAACATCAATGCCCCTGTTATTATGATTGGGGAGAAAGGAGCAGATATGGTAAAAAGTTACTGGCTGAGTCCAACAACGCGAAAAAGGAAAAGAGACATTCAAGTGAACTATAATATTAGGTTACTTGACAAACCATATTGCAATGATACGATGACGTAGTTAATTATCAATTTAGTGGTAGGTGAAGTTTCCAGAGGAACAAGGCTATAAAATTTTCTGGGATGATATGCTTTTGACAAATTCTATATATTGCATCATGTAAAATACCTAATAAAATAATTTATTATCTATTTCATGAAGACAAGTTTTTATCAGTTCAACGCTACTGAGAAAATCTTACGCTCATCTCATGATAATTTCATGAAATTGTTGAAAGTTTTGAGAGATTTAGATGAAAATTCATTAAAATAATTGAAATTTCGCCATAGGTACTCATCCATAATTGTATAGTGTGTTCTATTGTATATAATTTATAGTAATAGTATTTATTAGTTACTTTACCTGTTCTACCTTGTGAACCTAATTATTGTTTAAATTGATTCACATGCTAAGTTTTTACTAATATCATTATTGAATTTGTGGACCCTGAAGAATATATAATCCTGTAGCATAGTTTCGATAATTCTTAATTTGATTTTATGACTTATTTCGAAGGAAAACTGACTGTCTATACATTTGATCAATATCAACGGTATCATTTACTTTCTCTCGAGTAGTTGATAATCGAGGAGAAACAACAAAAGTACTTGTTGAAATCAACATACACGATTGTCGACGAAAAACTATCTTGAAATACACAATTTAACCCATTATTATTTTTTTGAATTGTAGATGAAAATACTTACTTCAATATTGTTTACTAGGTTAAATGTGGAAAATAGTCACTAGTATTAGAACGTAAAAACACCTATTTGCTCATTTTGACTGTACATAGTTTAGGTTAAGTTGGGGTTAGTTTAATATTACTGAATATATATTTACCAACTTTTATTAGATTAAATTGTATATTTGTTAAATCTGCTCATTGTAAATAAAAATTTTGTAGTTTTATTAAATCTGTTTATTGCCTGTCCTCAGTTTTTATAATATATGAGAATGCACGTCATCGTCTCCTGATGGGAAGATCGGTGGAACTGGAGAGTGTCCCTTTGGAATATTCTGCCATTTGAGCAAGGCCTTTCTATTGAAGAAATAAAAAATTTGCGGCATTGCTAATGTGATCCTCAGCTGTATTGAAACATTTCTCCCTAATAAGAAACAGTATGTGTGCAGAAGGAAAACAGATGAAAATCAATAATATTCAAAAAGATGTCAACTCTTTGTTATCTGACACTTCGGTTGGAGTACAGCAAGGAGCTATTCTGGACCCAATTCTATCTCTCATTTATATTAAAGTCTTCGATGAGTCCATTGATGATGTTCACTTCACTTTTTATGCCGATGATACACCTGTTATAATTTCTTAAAGATCAGACACTACTCTCGGAAACAAAGCTAATGGGGAAGGGGGAAGGGGAACACAAATAAGTGTGGATTCATGCAGCACCCATTAACAATCATCAATTAGTAAAAATTACCAATTATCAATCAACAATTAGTAAAAATGACATGATTCATGCAGAAAGAAATCTGTGAAGTACCTACTTTGTATTCTGGCATGGATACCCCTTTGGAGTTTTGTCTGTTTACATTTTATTTGTTAGATAAATGAAATAAATAAATGAGCAAATATTTGAAAAATTTGGCCATTCAGGATTTTGGAGGGAGCGGAAAAAAGAGACACCCAAAAATATTACAATGTGTAATGGTTTCAAACATCCCCTTGAAATCTATATCTATATGTTTTCGTCTAAAGATATTATGAGTATTCATTCAACCCAACCCATGTACGCTTCACTGATGCATCCGGCCACACGAAAGTTTAAAGTAAACGCAACAGACCCCTTTGTTATAGGCAACTATGCATACGCCTTGAACGTGGTCTTAATAAGAGAAATAATTACATTTGAAAACGTAATATCTTGTTGTCCACAACTTCACTGAGCATTCTTCAAGAACAAAAAAAACAATATTTCATTGATAGTGACCAATAACTTTTGGCAAAACTAAAATACACTTGTTCAAATAATTACATGTAACCGACAGAAGTTTTGGATATTAGAGTATATATACGTTTGACTTACGTCATTCATTGGGAAGGTAATAGTTTCTCAGGATAAAGACACATGAAAATGTTGTATCAATACTGATTTAATTTAAACTGATGAAATGAGACATATAAACCTTATTTCCACCTGTAGGGACTACTTTGACCTTCCTTTTACATTTTTTTAGGGAAAACAGGATGTATAATATTTATTTCCATTCACAATTCAGAATTTATTTTTAGATTCTAAATTGACCTTCCTATTTTTATATCAACGCATTGTAACTCGAGTAAAAACAGAATGGCTTTCACTTTCGTATATTTGAAGTGGAAGTTATCAAATTAAGTAAAAATATGATAAAAAAACATCAATTTTTAAATAAGACTCTGGACTTTGGAAGTTTTAATAATTCCTTGATGTCATCTTACTTTTTGTGTTGTGAAAGAGCAATTGAGAATACGATTTTATATCAGAACATAGTTTATAGCAAATGTTAGGTGATAATAGTAATAATAATAGACATTTTTTTTGTTTATAAAACGTGTGCCAGAAGAGAATGTTTGAAGTTAAAACGTAATTTCTCACATTGCTGAAAAGTAAGCAATGAAGAAAATATTGAAAATATGTGTTAACGAATAATTAATATACTTAGTTATGAGAAAGAAATAGTGAGTTAGAAAGACAAAGTGAAAAATGGTAAGAAAGAAAATTAATGAAAAGTTCAAAATATTCACTACAAAACTACAGGTAACCACCATCATAAATTATGGTATCGTCGAATGTTTCAAATCACTGAAGCCCGAAAACACCAGTAATATGACGAAGAAACCTAAGCAGTGAGTTTCACGATAAAAAAAGGGTGATAATAATGTAAAGAAAAACCAAATTGTTCTATTTTATCTTCATTATTTCATAGTCAAATTGACCAAATGCCGATTTTTTTCAAGGTTAAAAATCGAAAAAACCTACTAGCGAGTTTTTTAATAGAATTTGACTACGCCACTGGGTTCACATTTACAAGTGGTTCATGTAGAAAATACGTAGGAATGCGTCCATCGATAATTTTTTTTATAGGACTAAAATTTAAAAATTATGTCAATAAATCAACCCACCACTTCAATTTCAGAAAATTTATCAAAATTCTGGGTTGATTTATTGACATAATTTTCAAATTTTATTCCCATATAGATTTTTTACGCATTCCTACGTAATTTTTACATAAGCCACTTGAAAATGTCAGGAATCCAGTGGCGTCGCCAATTCTATTAAAAAAAATGTTTTATGAATTTTTTACCTTTTTGGCATTGACATTTTTATTTTCATTTCTACTGTATGGCAGTCAACTAAAACTATTGATGCTCTATCTATTGCAAAAAAAACTGTCAAATAGAAAAATAAATAACAGTTTTAGAGAGGTGACTCGCTTTCAAATGGGTCACTGTATATCTTCAGTCCGTCTTGGAAAAGTTGGCCCACCTATACTGAGGGGGGGTAGATGTGTGAGAGAAAATCCCACAAGCCCAAAAACTTCCTCCTTTGACAGTTTTGAAAATATGCACGCCCATGATGCGCATTAGTCGTATTTCGGACTATAGTCCATACTATATCCAGTGATAAAATGAGATTTTTCAGCAATGTTTGTCGAACTGTGCCTTATTGAAACTCGTATCGCTATGAAACAAATTATTATATTTGGTGATATGGATAAAATGAAAAACTGAGACGATATAAGTAAGGATTGTTTTTCGTTGCATTGCATTGCGTGTATGGCCAGCTATATTATCGGAATGTGTCGTTCTTTCTCCGCCCGCTTCATATATACTCAAAAACCGCCTGAGCTGTTTGGTAATGAAATGAAAGTAGTTACGTAATGCACATAATGTGAGATTATCAATATGTATTATGATGATCGGAAGAAAGCTAGGTTATATATTGCTCAACAAACGAAATTAAGTTGTGTGCATGCGGAGTACCACGGACGGTGAGATGTTGGTGTGAATACTGATCAACTTCCGCAGCAAGTTTTCTTCCGTAATTCGAAATGTTCACTTCTTTGTTGGCGATGAAAAAAATGTTTAATGATAACGAGCAAGTGGACGCATATACCAGATTTTTATAGATGCCAACGTTTGGGTGAAATTGTTGCCTACTTCAGGTATACAATAAAAGGTTTATGCAGATACAAACAACAATTTACAGCCCAATAAAACATATCTATGACTGAATTGTTAAAATGTGTTAATAACATTTGTATAGATAAAATATTGTAAAAATTTAAATATGAGTGACATACTAAAGGACCCAAAACATATGCCAGGAAACAATCTTGAACGTGACAATTCTTCTACTCACTCCCAGCGCAACTTTCAGTAATGATGTTGAAATTACCGAGATACGATTTTTCATAAGGAACTTTTGCGAATCATTTTCCTGTAGCTTTCAGATTAATGACTGTTGTTGGAACTCATGGAACCCATGAAACCGGTATTCTCTTATTTCTACAGGATCAGAGAGTTATCCTGTAGAAATGCTTGACGCCGGACCTGCTCTCTTTGTCTGTCTTCACATGTTCCGTCCACCTGTTCTTTCCAAATTTTCAGAAGCCGGCTCTATTCCTCTTGCATTCTTTCATCTATATTGGTTTTCTGCTCTTTCAAGATTTCCTGCTACCACCGGTCCCGTTTTTCTGGTTCTTCTGCATGCCTTTCATCATTCTGATCTTTTGGATTTTCTATAAACCGGTCCTATTCATCTTGACTTTCTTCACCCCAGTCATATCCATTTTTTTGTGAAACTCGCTGCAACTGGTCCTTATCTTGTTGTATTTTACGCTACCTATCTCTCGTTTTCTCAAAAATCTTTCAGACGAAGGTTTTCATAGAATTGTTTGGTTTTCCCATCGTTCTTCAGCGCCAGCGGTTTTCTTCAATTTGTTTCTCTCCAGCTCTTTCTTCCATTTCCTTTTATCTTTCCTCCACTTCCTTTTCCCTTTTCTTGGCTTTCCTTCTCGTTTTGCCAAAGTTCCTTCTCGATTCGTCTTTTCAGCTCTTTCCTCCAATTCCTTTTGCCAACGTTTCTTTTCAGTAGCTCTTTCTTTTTTTCCTTTTCCCTTTCCTTGGCCCTTTCCTTCTTTTAGAAATAGTTTATACTGTAGAAATAATCTGCCTGCTCCACTAAATACTAATTGAACTTCATAAAACTCCCACTTCGACTTTCGTAGTAATCGTTATCGGTCCCATCGTGCATGACCCGTCGAGCTCAGTCCTCCATTTGTTGTCACCTGTGAGGCAAGCCGAATATCTCCAGGGGTAGGATTCTGTGTACCATAGAATTCTATTATCGACAGTTTTGTCTCTTTCTCTTCCATTAATTCAACCATAATGTCATCTCACTTTTTCCGTGGACAATGGAATTCTATGGTACACAGAATCCCACCCCAGGGCTCGATATTCAAATGGACGGCAAAGCTTTGGAACTCACTGCCTCGAAAGGTGTTCCCTCAGTCCAGTCATACAGCCTTCATAAATTCGAGAAGAAAATGTACAAATACTGATTCATGAAACTGAATACTTTCCCAACACACCACATTCGATAGCTGTGGATTGATCTGAAATAACCCATTCGTCTTCGTGACGTGATCCAAAGACAAATAGGACTTTCTCCGAGTTACAAAAATTCATAATTGATTGTAGGTACTTGTCCCCATGGCACTTGTGAATTCGAACTACCTCGTGTGATGATTTGAAACAAATGATATTAATATCTGAGTTTGATGAAAAATCATGAACACCTGAAAGGTGTTAAGCGGTTTGTGAAAGTATCGTTGAACACTCCTTCAGATACTTGGGTGATTTTTAAAAGAGAGGTAGAGAAGAAATTAATTAATTTCCAGTTGAGGAACACGTTGAATTTGAAAATTTAAAATATGAAATGTAATTCAGTACACAGAATGAGTCTCCTGCCTCGCACGGAGCATAGCACCTTCGTCCACATTCATTGAAGGAAATAACACAAACATAACCTTGTTCTGTTTGAAAGTGGGTTCACAATTCAGTTTGAGTAAAAATATTCTGGACTTTCATTGTAATCAAGTATGAATGCGACCAACTCCCATGAATTATTCTTTATAGCTAATTTGTGTCATTACCGTTAGAACGAACAAATTACCCGCTATTCGGAAACAATGCTACTTGCATAGGGCCTCTCAGGTACACCAATCTTGATTGGTTGATTTATGGCACGTGAAGTTGTTTTTTTGGCGCGTAAAGTTGTTTTTTTGGCGCGTAAAGTTGTTTTTTTGGCGCGTAATGTTGATTGAAGGGCAGTGACGTGGAACTTTATTGAAATTTGAACTGATCTACTTCACCGTTCAAGGGTTTCCACACATTACAAATCTCTATGCTTGTTGACTGAATACGTCGTTATCCAGAATGTTTGTCGATTCTTTACTTTTTCTTTTTTACCAGTGCTCCTCCTTATTGGTAACTTCGGCTCCAGACCATTTGATATTATGCTGATTCGTCAAGACTATGATCTGATCTTCCTGATTTCTATGTTTATCCTCTTTGGGTATTTTTCTTGTGTTCGCCGGTTCTGATATTTTTCGTGAGTCAGCTACTGATGACATTACTAGACTTGAAGCATGTTTGGATGTTGTATTCCGATGATTTGTCTTTGTTTTTTCGATAAACCTCTCACATAAAGAAGGTAGAGTCTAGACTGTTCTTGGCCATAAAGTTTTTTTTTTGTTGTCTCCCGTTCTGTAACAGATCTCGCGAGATATTGTTTAATTCGATGGTAAGACTCTCATTAGTGTTGCAGAGACTGAGACGATTCCCCTCTTCGTTGCTCCAGGATGATTTATACTCAAAATATTCTCCATTTTGGCAACATAACTGTATACGAGAGGGAATAGCGTCTGGATATAAATATAAACGAATCGCGTTCAGACATTGAAAATTAAAAAAAGTATCCTCCAGCAGGGATCGAACCTGCAACCTCTAGATCGCTAGTCCGTGCCCTAACCAACTGAGCTATCTAGGACACACGTTCGCATCTACATATCGGTATACCGCTTTTACCTGAAATTTGATGTTAGTAACACTCGCAAACTTCGCAGTTTGCAAGGTATTGGTGAGTTAGGATGTTAGAAGGTACTCATTCATTATCAATAATCATCAATCCAGTTATCCATTCCTCTAGCGTGATTTCAGCAGGATTCAGGTGTGTGTATCTCCAATCGTTGGATCCAGACGCTATTCAAGGAGAATGGGATTGATAATTATTGAACACTATAATTACGTTATGTTGGTTTTTCACGTTCTTCTGCAATTCCAACATTACTCCTTCATCACTTGAATTATCTGCAGTGCCATAGGTCTTCTGCCAAGTTGAGTGATTTCTAAAAATATTCATCCCATAGATCTAGCTTTCAAAGAGTTTAAATAGGTTCTACATCAAGTAGAACAGTGACCTTCACGGAAGAAACGTAAACTTGAACGATTTGTAACTTTTATTTTCTAAGCATTCTTTTCGAATTGAACACTTTCACTAGTGTAAACTTGTTTGTATGCACAAGCAGTAAAATGCCATGATGAATAATAAATCATGAAATTAAGTACATTTTTATGATTCCAGAACAAAAATAAGCGCTGACATGCGATTAGAGTTTTCATAAATTGTTCAGAGTGGTATACAATTCTTGATGAAAGTCTGCATTTCTGAAAACATAAACGTATGGAAGATATGAATATCTAAGGAACATAGAGTCTGTCATAAACTATGAACTAGGTGTATTCATTAAGAATTAATATTACATAGATGAAAAAAATAAAATAAAAAATTGAAAAGACATAAAAAGTCAAAACAATAACGTTAAGTGAAATATATAAAATTCAAAATAAAATCTTCTGTAAATAGGAGCACATTATTTTTATCAACGACCATATCATTTGAAATGCCTATACTTTCAGTGCATCTTATGGGGAACCACCTTTAGCACTAATCGCATCCTATATTTTTCTCGTCCTCATCTTCTACATCACTGATTAGGTTTTCGCTACAGGCAGACCACTGCAAATTTCCAGTTCTAGCAAAAATATCATCATCTCTGTCCATTTCTTCAATGTCTGACATCGCATTATAATTTTTTTTCGTCTGATTATTATCTTGAGCTCGTTTCTTTTCACGTTACTCCTTTGCTTCCTTCTTCTTGTCAAGTATTGTTCTCTTATTTCATTGCTTGTTATATTTTTCCAATGAAATCGTAATAGCAAGAATTGATTGCGAAGGATCTCTTTCAACAGATGGTAAAGGTAGTTTGTTAATATTTGGGTTTCCATCAATCTCTTGGATGATTCTTCGTATTGAGGCTCGATTGTCTTGCATATGAGTACCTATGCCAGATCATTTGGAGGAATGTCGTCCTTCTCTTGGGGGTTTGATACTCTTGCAGATGAGTATGCCATGTCATTTGGAGGGTTTTGATCTTTCTCTGGAAGAAAAGGTTTTATCGTAAATGCAAACTTGATCATTAGGAGGATTTCCTTCTGTCTCCTGAAGACTAGCATTCCAATGTATGTGAGAATGGTTGATCCTCCAAATCCTCATCTCTGTGTCTTGGAGATTCGATTGAATCTATTCCAGGTAGAAATACATGGATGATAAGACGAGATTTAGTTTCAATCAGAGGGCGTCAACTGGGATTATTTCCACGCCTTGTTCTCCATGATCAAATATAGTACCCCTCGTTTCCCGTGAGTGAACACGCAAATTTTCAAAGCAACCGTGTCACTTCAGGCCAACAAAACGCACACATCTCTGTACCGTTGTGTCTGTGGCTCTATACTTAACAAACTTTATTCAATCCTTTGTTTTGCGTTGATGTGAGAACACCGCCAAATCCGAACAAGTTTGCAATTGAACGAAGAAATGAAACTTAAGAAATACAGATCCAATTCTACATCGTTGTCATCATCCTTCCGATGATTTTGACACATAAAAGATGGAAATTCACTATTTCAGGAAGCTTGAAAGAGCCCATGCTTGTTGATACGAGATGTCTTCAATTGAAGATGGAGCCTGAGCATCATATTAGGCGGGATGCCTACTATTGCTGAGGCGAGATGCCTCATGCTTGTTGAGACGAGATATCTTCAACTGAAGATGGGGGTAGTCAATCATATTAGGCGGGATGCCTACTATTGCTGAGGCGAGATGCCTCATGCTTGTTAAGATGAGATGTCTTCAATCAAGGATGTAGAGAAATTTTACAGCGTAATTCAGGTGAGTCTTCTTTACCACTACAAAATTCGGTCCTCGATTTTTTGGGATTCTGGGTTTGCTTTTTTACCTTATTCTTTGTAGATGGCATCTATAGAAAAAATAAGTGTTCTTTATTCATTTTACTAATAGAAACGTGTTGTAAGATGAAAATAAAACTAGTGGTCGACAATGGTCGGTTTATCACGCCATCTTTCGACCACCAAAAAAGCCGGATGGATTTTGGGAACAGATTAAGGGTGATCGTGATCTGGCCAGATTTTCATACTAATGAAAGGAAAAATATTGGCATCATAATCCAGAATATGTGGAAATGCCTCAGGAATGAAAAACTAGCTTTTTTGATAGATGGAGCGAAATATGGGCAACCATTGGAGATACAATACAAAAAAATTGTATGCAATTTTATCCACCTGCGTCAGTTCTCGTCATTTATACAAATAATCCAAATGGGTCACTGGCACCAGGGCGTGCAATCACGACCAACAACCAACAGCAGAACCATAAAAATCGAAAAACCATCTGCTTTTATTTCAACCAACGATCGCCTATCCAATCGAAGACGATGCGACCGAGAATAACGAACATTTTTAATTCTATTGTGCTCGCGAGCTTTCGAGACTTGCACAAGAGCACTCACCTGGCGGGGAATCGTGAAATTTCTCTCGCATTCAGTCTAACAAACGGCGATAGGGACGGACAGTGCTTGTCGCGTAACAACTGTTCATCAACGTTTTGCTTTCTTCGGTAATCCTCTAATTAATCGTGAAATTCACGGTAATAGCGAGAGTGGATAAGGTGATGGTGAATATTTTGTAAAATGATGTACGAGAAGGACTATTACTTTCTGAATGAGGTAAGTAGAGTTTTCCTGGTTCAATATTTTCATTTCATCTAATATTATATCATCTAATTCAGTTATAAAAAATACAGTACAGTCCAAAAAAGAAACATTACCCACTTTTTGCACGATCTGTGTCAATATTGATATAATATATAGTGTAATCAATATAATTATCAATATCAGAAGGTGTTTCATCTCCTTTTTGGGTATATTTCTGGTTTTGTATACTTTTAGGAAACATTTTTTATAATAGAGACAATTATTCCCAGTCGACAACAAGATTCAATCATTCAGAAAAATTAAAAAAGCTCGCCCTGCCGGAAACCGAACCTGGGACCTACAGAACCATTCGCTATCTACTGCGCTAATCCCCGCCACAGGCCTTGTTGCTATAAGATTTGTAGAACATTGTGAGGTTGTTATTGAAGAAAAGTTTGTCAATAATCTAACAAACATGATTTAATGGTAGTAGAGGGGAGTAGTTGTTTTTCGAAATACATTTTCAACAAGCCGTGTGATCAGAATTGAATCAACAAAATTACTATGTGACGATGTCTTTTCCTGGGATTCTTGAAAATATTTTTTGATAACGTCTTATAAATCGATGAACGCCGGCTGCACGCACGAAAAAGTATGACTCGTTGTCACGTTCCGCCTGAGCCGAGCGTGCAAGCGAGAGCGTGGAACAAGCGATAGAGAGGCACAATCGGCTTGTGACGCATCTATCTTTCTTCCACTCCAATGCGTCCGAGTAGAAGAGAGATAGCGGCAACACACAACCTACACATGAACTGTTTGTCAATTGTTTATTACAACAACAATTGTGGCAAAAAAGGTAATTATTTCTTGCATTTCAAAAATTTGATAAGCGATATAATCTTCTTTGTATTATACAAAATAATGATAATTCAGTGAAAATAATTCAATTCAATTTACAGATAAGAGCTTTTTTAAGATATCAAGAATCACTCTAGCGTAAAGGAAAACTGCTTACCTTTGCGAAAGCATGACATTAATAACAAGGTCAATTACAAATGGACTGCAAGTATTGCGAGAAATATAAATATGCATTTCATATATTCGAGGAATCTAAGGTTATTGATTTTCGTTTGGTTTTGATTTACTTGCACTACACTGTTTGGAATAGCTGTATACAAAATCATATCGTACCTGAAAACAAAAACGCAGATCTGGCTGAAGGGGAATCACCAGAAATAATGTCACCAGAAATAATGAATGTATTTAATACTTCATGTATATATTGTACATACAACATTCTCAATCGCCTGGCAGTTAAAGTGTCCCAACGGAATGAAAATAGATATTTTTGTATCTAGAATGCGAAATGATACTTTTGCGTTCGAGAATGGAAGTTATTTTGCTTAGTAGAATATAATAGTGGTAGAGAAATATAATATACTTATTATTATTATTATTATTTGTTCTGATGGAGTCTGAGATATAGGTAGGCACATGAAATCATTGTTTGAACTTCCATTTTTTCGCTATTTCATTTTATGTTAGTGTATAACCGAATGAAATGAACAGAAATGCCCTATGTCGATGTAAGTTTGATAAAATTATTTCAATTTCAAGAAAGTCACACTCACAATTCGCTACTCACAAAACATATTGCAAAACACTCAGGGCCAGCCTACTGGTAAGCTTCAATGGTATTTCGATTGTGACCCCAAGATGAGTCGATTTATGTGAGTATTCCAATCATTTGTTTGTTCCGATTATATAATGACAGCGACCTTTCAGTATTGTGTGAAACTTGCTCATAACATATTTTTGAACTATTGCGTTGTTGTCATTTTGAAATAAAATAAACAATGAACAATGAAGCAATTTTCAATTAGTCGTTTCCCAATAAAACAATCAGTATGATAGATGCATAGACAAATGAATTTCTTTAATGGGCTGAAAGAAGCAGAGATCTCAATTCCCCTGAACTCCCATTTGGGTGTGCGTATGTTGTTGAACTGTTCTAATTATTGTATTGAAAGAAACGCTGAAATTATGATGTAGCACAGAAATAAATTCAAAGAATGTATATTCTGTTTAACCTAGTGTGACAACCATTTCTGATTGGACCGCTATTATTACGGCTATCATTATTAGTTCTATTGATATCAGTGTTACCATTAGTATTATTATTGTCATCATCCTATTATCTAACTGCGGTGGTATGTGGAAGCACCCTGTACATGTTAGTTTCAATAGGATAGGGAACGTGCAGATACGCTGTCAGGTTCACTTAAATAATTACATAAAAGAGTAACTAAGTATTATTCATGACTAGAGTCTGACTAGGTTCATTGTAAAAGGCAGTATAGAATAAACTGTTGAACCGTTCGCATGTGTATTATTTTCCGGTCATAACACTATGTACTCCGCATGGTAGGTAGAACCTTCATTGTCAATTTGAATTTCATTTGGTCTCTCAAGATTGGTAAAATATCCCTGTATATGTTAGAAACTCAAATGATGGTTTCAATCAAAATAATTTCTCAATTCATATTACTTTTATTTTTCTTTTCAGCTTCACCTCTCACTTTCCGAAAGGCAATGAACAGAGCCGACATCACTGCAAAAAAATTCAAATTCTCGAATTCGGACAACAAAAACAAAGAAAATTACAAAGTCGACATCATCTCCAGACCGAAATACGAAGATCTCCTATTACCGCTCTACAACCCATCGCCCGGTGACAGATTGTGCTGCCGATACGTTTGCGAACTGTACCGCCAGCATCTCGACAATACCGGACGCGCTTTCAACAAGAAAAACGACTCGGAAAACACGAGCAGGAACTGCTCTCAATCGGACTACATAAGAAACAACTTATGCATCAAGTACGGTATCGGAAATCGCGATGTTCTCACGTTTCAGATGAAGAAAGTCAGCATTCGCAACTACACTCCCAAGATTCTCAATCAAGAAACGAACCTGGGGATGTGGATATGATCCTAGTGGACTGTATCAAGAAGTGGTGTTGCTCGTTGGACAGTTTCAAGTTTCAAGAAAGACAAGTTCTTTGACTAGGTAGGTGTTCCAATGGGTCTTATGAAGAAACCTTAAGCAAATGCTTTTACTCAAATTTCTTGAAACAGACCTATTCATTTTTATGATTTATGAGAAAGACAAATCTATAGTACAAGCATTTGCTAGCTTTTATTCATATCACCCAATTTTCGATGATATGTGCTAGGAAGCCGGATCCTAGCGCACCTTTTACATTTTTTGTATTTTGCGACCATAACGGGACACATTCGTTAAATACATATGTATATAGAAAGAAAGATAAGAAACTTTTCTACAAGAGGATATTATTTTTCACTGGCCTAACAGTTCACTTGTAGGTGTTATAGGTGGTTTTGTGTGCTAGGATGCCAGATTCATGCGATACAATTTTTGTTGCACATTAATCTTTGTTTTATGGTACACCGTGTATACGAACATACTCATATCATACATTTTCGGAATCAGCATTAAATTTTGAGTATATCGGTGGTGATTTCGAGTGAATCTGATGACTTTGGATTTTTGGCTATTTTCAAGGTAAAACCCTTTGATGTTTTTTTGGCTGAAAATTCATTTTGTGCCGATCGACTCGAAAATCACAGAATATACTAATTTTGGCATGCTGAATCGATTGGCGTTCGCAGAATTGCTCTATCTCGATCCGGTCGTCCGTTGAAAATGTTATCTAGAGGTTGCAGGTGCCGTTTTCCCGCCAATTCATTTTATAATTTTTTTCTGTTGTATTCGTTAAACTTGATGTTTTTTCCATATGCTGACCAAATTTTAAATCGATTGCTAGTCATAGATTTGGTAGGCGTTTATACGAACGTGTGCACTTTTAGTTGGACTGATTTTTAAATTTATTATTTTTCATTTTTCGAAAACCGTGACATATTAAACTGATGGCGTAAAATACAGGAAAAATATTGAAAAAATTCTAGAACATTCGGAAGTATTTTTTTGCGGTTTTATGTTTTGTGACAATAAGTAGAATAAGAAAATAACTGAAAATTAAAAATTTATTTGTTTATAACAAATTGTTTATTATATAAACAATGAAAAATTAAATAAAACATTTTTTTATATCAAAAGGAAAAATAAATAATGATTAAAAAAAATTAGAAGTGGGAGAAAATAATTGTTAATCAACAAATGCGTTTTTCCCCAATAACATTTTTTTTTAAGAAACGTTTTTTTTTTTAAATCATAATTATCATTAAAGATTATGTTATTGAAAAAAAATATTTCATAAATAACGCATTTGTTTATAACAAACAATTTAAACAATAGAAGATAAAAATTATTAAAAATCATTTTTAAGTAGCTTCTGATCATGAGAAAACGGAACAATAATAATATTATGGATAACATTTTTTTTTCAATGTTTAAAAAAGCTTTATAATTTTTCATCTTAGTAAATTGTTAATAACAAAACGAAAATCAACATTTTTTTTATTTTTTCAACGGGAATTTATTCTAAGACCTTTGAGAAATAGCTCCACGAAAGGAAAAAATTCTCAGATTAATAGTTTAACAATTATCACACTTGCAATATTAATGTTCATGCTACAAAAAATTGTTAATTAATGGATAACTTATTGAAAAATCGCGATAAAATTTTTCGACCATAGATTATTGTTCGTTGATCTGTCTTGTAGGCGCCTGAATTTTTTAAATTTTTTATTTTCATATTTAATAAGTTTAAATATTATTTATTCATTAAAGGTCCGAAGAGGACGTGGCTTGATTTTTTTCGGAAATTTCTTCTTCTTTTTGAATCTTTTTTCAAATTTGAAAAATCTCTATTAGTTTTTTAGATATTTGCAAAAAACTAAATCCCCGTTTTTTTTAGTTAATAATAACTTTTGGAATTTTTGCAAGCGGAACTTAATTTTTTTCAAAAATCATCCAGATGCCATTCCGAATCGAATGACACTTGAATCATAATTTTCGTAGACTGCTGAAAAAAGTTGATTAAAAAAGCACTTGTTACCTAGACTATCAAGGGTTATTCTTTGTGAATAGTTTTGATCAGTTTTGAAATAAAACAAAGTAGGGTAATGACTGTTCGATTGAATTTGCAATAATAATAATTACAATTATCAAAATCAAATGTGTAACGAATGGCGCATTTCGAAATTTTTTAATCGTTCATAATTGAGTAATTTTTGACTTTGAGTACCACTAACATTGCGCAGCTCAGTCACTGTGTTTGTTAAAAATGCTCCGAATATACTGTCGTTAATTTCAGATAGTCGTTCTTCTCTACCATGGCAATGTTGGCGGCAATAGGGCAGGTAGCCAATTTTGCAGTTGGGTTAACCGCGAATCCATTTGCCATTTTGGGACTGGTTCCTGTGTTTGCAGCAGCGTTGGCCTTCACGAGATACCTAGCAGTGGACCCTGAGGCACATCCAATTAATACCAGACATGTAAGTACATCCGAAATATTTTTATTATATGATAGCGCCTTCAAAATATAGCTATTGAGGTAACGAGATTATTATGCGATTTATAATAATCGAGAATGTCGCCTGTGCAACTTCCAAGATTCATTTAAATTGCATAATAATCAAGTTACATTCAAAGCGTTATAGTATCATTGACCACGACAATGTTAAAATAAAATCAATGACTTCCCTAAGTTGAGGATTTTGTAACATTTGGTTTATCACCTTATGGGTCTTGGTGGCGCACAGGTTGTGTTCCCGCTTGCTATGACAAGATAAGCGGGTTCGAATCGCCGCGCCCACCGACCTCGTGCATGGCATCACACTTTGCTGAATCTGGATCTTTCCTAGCTCGCACAAGTCTCTCGAAGACTTCTGAGGGTTGCTCGTGAAGGAGCAGCCGGTTGATAGAAATAACAATTCCATCAAAACGCTGCTAGCCTACAGAACCGAACTCTATTAAGAACTGATAGTGTCCAGTACTCTGTTTTTGTTTGAACTATTATTACATCTTATTACCTACCACTATCCTACCTGGTTATTTTTATAATTTCAACGCATTCAACAATTTATTATTGGAGACATTATTGAATGTATAATCAAGTTCCAAAGCGTGTTCAGATATTTTTGAGATCAAACCTCAATATGCTCACTGACCCTCACCTGTACGGATCAATCCGTTTGTCCGATATACTTCTATACGTCTAGACTGTACAGCCACCATTTCAAAGCCGCTGTACACGATTTTAATGCTGTAGTGGCTTTTCGACCCATCTTATAGGCGACTTCATCTTTCTGTCTAGCCTGGTATCTAGAAAGAATTCTGGCCCAATTCGAGTCTTCTACTGGATAACGTCCGTGTATTTATAGGATAAAATGATGTTTCCATAGCTTTGAATCCACCTATCAACAGTAGTACACTGAGTAACCAACTCCTGCTCCTTGTTCTGAAAACGAATCTGTTACATCTCGAGGGTGGTAGCTTTCCACCCTTTTGTTGGCTATACTCTCACTTTAAAGGAAGTCTGCTAGGCCCTTCTCAATACTACATACAGCGGGCACTACACGGCTTATTGTCGACACCCGTATGCAGGCACCTGGCATGAGTACAATGATTCTCGAGTGACCCCAATTTTACCTAAATCCCTCGTAAGCGGAGAAGCCTATGTTCTCTTCTACAAGCAGGAAGGCACCAGATAATTTTTAGTTCTATTTTTATATATTATAATTATTTTAGACAAGTAAACTATCAATTAACTTGAAAAAAAAAAAAAAAAGAAGTGTAAATATCCATCTATCCGTCCATTATAATTTGTATGAATAGGTACAATTGTTTCAACTTATTTAAGGTGAGATCCGAGTACGACTTCATAGTCGTAGGAGGTGGATCGGCTGGAGCAGTGGTAGCTTCCAGACTGTCCGAAATAGCCAACTGGACAGTGCTGTTGATTGAGGCGGGGGGCGATGAAAACGAAATATCCGATATACCGACATTGAGTGGATACACGCAGATGTCGTCGATGGACTGGATGTATCAAACGTCACCTCCAGGAGAATCGCCATACTGTTTGGCGATGATAGGAGATCGGTGCAACTGGCCAAGGGGTAAAGTATGTAATATTTTTTCAAAAAAAAACGTGAAAAAAAAACATCGAAATTATGTTAATATGTGATTTCGAACCTGATATTCTCGCGTCGAGGGACGTCAACAATTTGACAATGAGTTTGCTTCTTGATTTCACTCATGGATGGCGCTGCCAGTGACTTGTTATAAGTCGCGCATTCATTTGTGAAAAAATATTATCGAACAGGAGACTATCATTCATATCGAGTATTAAGTTGGGACAAGACGACTCTCATGGGGTTCGGTTTACCCTAGCACAGATAAAGGGCTATAACTATATCATTTTTGAAGCTTAATTACAATCCCAATCGTTGTAGCCTGGAAAAAGACTATGTCATCAATTGATTGAACCCCATTGATGGCTTCTATTTGTTTTAATACCTCCTTCCTTTTCTTCAGGTTCTGGGTGGTTCCAGCGTCCTCAACGCCATGATCTACATTCGGGGCAACAAATTCGACTACGACTACTGGGAACAACAAGGCAATCCCGGGTGGTCCTACGAAGACGTCTTACCCTACTTCCTGAAATCGGAAGATAACAGAAATCCCTACCTGGCCAAAACCCCGTACCACTCCACAGGTGGATACTTGACAGTTCAAGAATCGCCGTGGAGGACTCCCTTGTCCATAGCTTTCCTACAAGCCGGGAGAGAATTGGGGTACCAAGTCAGAGACTGTAATGGGGAGAAACAGACTGGATTTATGCTGTCTCAAGGTACTACTCACACATTTTGAATTGAACCATATCACCTAACTCATTACTTAATACCGTAAAGATTGTGGGGTATTCCAAAAAATTTTGGGGATTATTAATTAGGCTATGGAAAAATAACCCCTGCACGTAGGCCTCTTTGCTTGGACCCTTTGGATGGTTTCTGACCCAATTGGTGATTTTCCCAACCCCTCCTTGGCTAGCCTGATTGCCTCCTTGTGTCCGTGCCAGATTCTCCAAGGCATTTCTACACTCGGGCATCAACATGGATGTGATCCTGTGTGATACCAGTGCCAGTATTGCTGCTTTATCTCCAAGCAAATGCAATTGGGACATCTACTGTCGGGATTTTTTTAGACGCCATTAAGTGAGGCATATAATTCAGCCTGGATAACTGAGGCATATCCACCTATACTAGACTGTGCTTTCAGTGGGGGCACGTTCGATGCTATGTCATTCCATTCTTCTCTCGTGAGGATGACAATGTGCGGGTCTTTTCTGTAATTCAGAACTGGCGGGGTGTTTTCCATTTCCATTAGGAGGATGGAACAGCTCTCCTATGCCTTGTTCCAGATGAGGGAATGTCGATGGTTCGTTTCTCCTCCGACTCATTGGCTTGCTTCTTCGAGTCTGTAGGAGGTATGCATGGCTTAATGTTCAATGTACAGGTGCAGAGGTGGCAGTCCTTTGAACTTTCTCTAGTTTATTTAATGTGGAGAATCAAGTGAAAATTTGGCAATAACAGTCGATGACGACTACATATCCCCACAATTAAACAGAAAAATTGAATTGAATTAATCTGTGCCTGGAATCATGTACTCATGAGCGCAAGGAAGCATTCAAGTAATAGCATTTTGAAAAGCTTTCGGCAAGGGGGTGAATCTCGATGAAACAATCCACTGGGTGAATTGAAGAGTGCTAATTATCAAAAAATTGAACTGGTCAGGGCACTGAGTGCCCTAGTAACAGATCCTCAAAAATGTTCTTCGTTACAATATCAATGAGCAACAGATGATGTAGTAGTTTCAAAACTTATGTTTAAGATGGTCATTTGGTATTAAAAAGAGGGATTCAATTTCACACACCCTTGGAGAAGCATAGATACTTTTCTGCAATTCAGAAAAAACATAGTTACAAGTTCCAAAAATGGAAAAGGTTATTTATCAGATTTTTCATGGAATTCTCAAGAGAGTGATATATAATAAAATTGAAAAATAATTTTCGAACCAATTCTACGATAATAATTTTGGAAAATTTTCATGATACACCTGATGTTTATTTGCGATAAGCGTTTCATCAGAATCAATACTTTTCAATTTCACCACCACATTTCATAACTTGAACTCTTTTTTTCATTAAATTTGTGTAGGTACCATAAGAAGAGGATCAAGATGTTCCACATCCAAAGCCTTTCTGAGACCCGTCAGAAACAGGAATAATCTCCATATAGCAATGTATTCTCAAGCCACGAAAATTATGATACATCCCAAGACTAAAAGAGCTTACGGCGTGAAGATTATGCGCAACAATCGGCCGCAAATGGTGAGAGCCAGAAAAGAGGTGGTATTGAGCGCGGGTGCAATTGGTTCTCCTCAGATTCTGATGCTCTCCGGCATAGGTAAGAAAATAATCTCATTTTATTTCGGAGTCATTCTACAAAAAAAAATTACCGTTCGATCATGAGGTGTCAAATGATGAATTTGTCTTCATTCGAAAACAATTGCGTTTGTTTAGAAAAACAAAAAAACAAAAGAAATAACCTAGAAATGTCCTAGTTAACACGTCGATGAACTATAATTGACAGACTGCCTGTCCTGTTGTTAACTCGCGTGGAACCATAGACATTGCAGCTCGAGAGTTCGTTCTTAGGCGGAGAGACAAAATATAGTTGGATTTCTCTGGTCCTAGTTCACCCTGTATATTTCTGTCATTGGCATATTCCTCGATTTCTTTCTTTAGAGAGTTTCAATAATATATCCTGTGAGATGTTTGAAATAAATGTTGGCTTCTGTAGAATTAATGGAGGAAAATCGAAAAATTCATCAATAAAGAATTTTTGTATGTTTGAAAATTTAAAATATACTTTTTTATTCTTTCCAAATATATTTATATTATCTTAAGGGCGTCAAAAGTATTCCTGCTGCTGAGAATAACTTATGTAATGGAAAATTCACAAAAAAAATTGAATAGGAATTGTTCATCACTAGCCTGCAAAATACAAAGAAAAAAAGTTTATATCTCAAAAATGTTGACTAATCTAGGTTGATATGCAGGAAAGTATTCATTGTTTGGGTTTCAATTTGAAGAATAGGCCCGACCTAGATGTTTGGATTTCAACATTCAAACATTCCACACTTGTCCATTACTTGTCGGTCTGGATAAAATAAAAATAAATAAAAATATGCATGCACTTTGTAATATTTCCTGCTGGCTAACAAATTCTCGATATTTGGCCAACCCTGTAAGATTCACCTACATAATTCCATGATGTTGAGACATTTTAAACGTGTTTTTAGGCCCGAAAGAACATTTGGATTCCTTGAAGATACCAGTGCACAGCGATCTGAAAGTGGGCCACAACCTTCAAGATCACGTCGGATTGGGCGGTCTCACTTTCATCGTGGACGATCCGATAACTTTTACCAAAAAACGATACCAAACGATGCAGGTTGCCATGGAATACATAATACGCGAGAAAGGGCCCATGACATCTCTTGGTGGAGTAGAAGGTTAGTAACTTTTACTTCTGCATCAACCAGATTATCTCCGCGCAAGTTTAGACTTCTATTTCAGTTTGAATGAATCGGTTTATTAGGATCTAATAATCCAATATAAATGAAAAGAATTCAAAATATTCATTCAACATATTATTTTTTCTTTCGATTATTGTTTTATTTACGTCTCCTTCCCAACTACTGGGGGTTTCCTAAATTTATATTAACCACTCATTTTGAACTGTTTTCAGTATGTTCCCTAACATTATAATACATGTCTTCCGTGGATCCTCCAAAATAACAACACAAATTGAAAAAACTGACGTAATCCGTCTCAATTTCACTTACTTCCAATTGTTCTTCACTAAGAGCCTTTATTAAACAATTGAAACTTAGAATAAGTCGAATTTGAAATTGAAGGGACATTCGCTAGTAACAGGAACATTCGCTAGTAACTCAATCTACTTGCTAGGTTTCTTAACAGAGGCTATATCGCTCGCTTACTCTCTATTTATCTTTCTCCCTTTCTCCGTCTACATATTTCTCCTAATCTCCTAGTTTTCTCTATCTCTCTCGATTTCTCTATCGCTCGCTTGCTCTGTATTTATGTCTACTTCTCTCTTTATCTGTCTCCATCTTTACCTCTTTATCTCTTTCTTGCTACCTCTCTACCTCTCTATCTTTATTCGATAAACGGAGAACTCTGAGGGACACATTGTCACACAATGATTTTGAAATACTCACTAATGGTACATGGTAATGACTGATTTTGCCCAAAGTGGCTTTTCGAAGTAGATTCTGCAGCCTCAGAAACGTATTGTTAACATTAAGCCTCAAAAAGATAATAATCATTTTGTTTTTCCAGGACTAGCCTTCGTCAACACCAAGTATGCCCCAAAGTCCGGCACGTGGCCCGACATCCAGTTCCATTTCGCTCCCAGCAGCGTCAATTCCGACGGGGAACAAGTGAAGAAGATCACCGGCCTTCGAGACAGCGTCTTCAACACGGTCTACAAACCGCTAAAGGACGCGGAAACCTGGACGATTCTTCCGTTATTACTACGACCAAAGAGCACCGGCCGGATCAAGCTCCTATCGAAAGATCCTTCGGTGTATCCGGACATAAATCCGAATTATTTCACACACAAGGAGGATATACAAACGTTGACGGAAGGGATAAGAATCGCTCTGAATGTGTCTGCTTCGAGGGCGTTTCAGCGGTTCAAATCAAGGCCACACAAGATCGCTTTTCCAGGTACGATATAAGCCAGGTGATGTACGTCTAGAGATATGTACGAAGAAAGTGTGTGGTAACGGGGAAATATGTCATTTGTTCCAATTGTAAAACACTACAATTGATCTGTAATGACTCTAAAATGTACTCCATCGATATAGGAGCAGAATTTATCTACAGCAATAGCTAAACATTCTTTTTCGGTGGTGGTGAACTTTTTTCATGATTCTGGAAATAATCTGGACGCAAAAGCTATAACGAATTTTGTAACACCAATTTTCTGCGTGAGAACTGACCCAACGACTACGTTTGATGCATTGCACTGAACCAATTATTTTGTAAAATTATTAGGGGCTAAATGGAGGCTGAAACTAGTACTTCTTCCACTTTACGTGAAGCGATTTCAGCTTCTTGTATCCACTGAATTTTCTCTTGAATAATGCTGTAATAGATGCGGTTAATAAAGAGTAATCTTTCACGATAAGTCGATAATAACTCATCTGATAGAAATTTTTCACCGAAGGGGAAATTTATACCTTTTAATGCTATAGTTTACAAGATGTGCAATGAAAGGGTCCATGCCTCGACATATTCACCCCAAAATATTTCCAAAACCATATTATGCGTTTGGTTTCAAATTGAATGAAATGTGATAAACCTGGTGAACCGTTGCCATTTTGAAATTGAATTTACACAGACCTTTAGAAAAATAGACAAAATATTAACTTTTGGATCGAGAATTTCTTCAGGAGCTATGCTTCGTTTCTGCTCAACATCATTCATTGACTTCTTATATTTATGATTTCTTTCACGTTGTAGTGAATTATTTCCCTAGAAACTGTATCTCATAGACTTTGAAATATAGATCGAACATAAATTTTAATAAGGTAGGGACTTCACTGCAACGCTACTAATGCTTCATGATAACGCTATTCCTTTTTTAGGTTGCAGACAATATGCTTTCGACACCGACGAATACTGGGAATGCTCCATTCGCCATTTCACCTTCACCATCTACCACCCGACGTCCACGTGCAAGATGGGCCCGGCATCGGATCCAGACGCAGTCGTGGACGCCAGACTCAAAGTCTACGGAATCAAAAATTTGAGAGTCGTCGACGCTTCCATAATGCCGACGATAGTTAGCGGCAACACCAACGCTCCCACCATCATGATTGGCGAAAAGGCGTCGGACATGATCAAAGAAGATTGGGCGGTCAGAATTAGGTAGCCTCGATTCCGAGGAATGAATGAATTTCCGAAGCGGAAACTAGTCAATATGTAAATAGTTTTAATCATATAAGTGTAATAGGGGACCAACTGCTGACGAAACATTGAAATTATTTCACGCCAGTTGCTATTTTCCCAATGAATTTTATAACTTTATAAATAATAGAACTTTTGAAAAGCAAAGGAACATGATTGAAAATATTTTTTCCCCATCATCGTTTATTCCAAAAAGTCCTGTCAGTTATTATGGTTGAGTAACTTTGGATAATTATTTAAACTCGAACAAACAAAATATTTGGAGAATGAAAACCCACACCGGACACAACCTGAGCTTCGATTATAACCATTCACCATCGACGAAATAATGAAGACTCTCGTGGAAAAGGCATGGACCATATTCACCAACGAAGAACATCTGGAAACTGAACCCACATAGGGCGAGACATGAAACTGAACGCTACCCAGATAAACTCCTGGAACAAGGCACGAACAACAAACGCACAAATGATCTAATAGGTCGAAGTGTTTGTGAGGCCGCATAACTGGTATAACCCTCTCCACAACAAAGAAACTATAAGAATCCGCAACCAGGATCTGAAGGGACGAAAAATTCCAGGAGAAATATTTTTAATTCTCTTCAAATCGTGATGAGAACGAGTGAATTGAAAATTCACATTTGTTTTACCCTCTGATTTTCTAACTCCAGCACAATCATTGGAAATAAATAAGAAAATGATATATAGAAGTATATTCTACCCTCAGGATCTGAAGAGAACCTAAAATTTCCTAGGAAAAAATTTTTGATCCTCTTCAAATCGTGATGAGAACGAGAGAATTGAAATTTCACATTTGTTTTACCTTCTGATTTTCCAACTCCAGCACAATCATTGGAAATAATAAAAAAGGGATATATGGAAGTATATTCTACCCTCAGGATCTGAAAGGAACCGAAAAATTCCAGGAGAAATAT
Source organism: Chrysolina haemoptera (assembly GCA_958298965.1). Taxonomy (NCBI): domain Eukaryota; kingdom Metazoa; phylum Arthropoda; class Insecta; order Coleoptera; family Chrysomelidae; genus Chrysolina; species Chrysolina haemoptera. The sequence continues at coordinate 5,506,267 of OY282594.1, forward strand.
ATTTAATTCTCTTCAAATCGTGATGAGAACGAGTAAATTAAAATTTCACATTTGTTTTACCCTCTAATTTTCTAACTCCAGCACAATCATTGGATATAATAAAAAAGGGGTATAATAAGTATTCTATACATGAAATTTCAATTCTCTCGTTCTCATCACGATTTGAAGAGGATTAAAATTATTTTCCTAGGAAATTTTCGGTTTTTTTTCAGATCCTGAGGGTAGAATATACTTCATTATACACCTTTTTTATTATATCCAATGATTGTGCTGGAGTTAGAAAATCAGAGGGTAAACAAATGTGAAATTTCAATTCACTCGTTCTCATCACGATTTGAAGAGAATTAAAAATATTCCTCCTGGAATTTTTCGGTTCCTTTCAGATCCTGGGGGTAGAATATACTTCAATATACCCCTTTTTTGTTATTCCCAATGATTGTGCTGGAGTTAGAAAATCAGAGCGTAAAACAAATGTGAAATTTCAATTCACTCGTTCTCATCACGATTTGAAGAGAATTAAAAATATTTCTCCTGGAACTTTTCGGTTCCTTTCAGATCCTGGGGGAAAAATATACTTCAATATACTCTTTTTTTATTATTCCCAATGATTGTGCTGGATTTAGAAAATCAGAGGGTAAAACAAATGTGAATTTTCAATTCACTCGTTCTCATCACGATTTGAAGAGAATTAAAAATATTTCTTCTGAAATTTTTCGGTTCCTTTCAGATCCTGAGGGTAGTATATACTTCTATATATCCCTTTTTTATTATTTCCAATGATTGTGCTGGAGTTAGATATGATGGGATTTTCGCGCCTTAGGAAGCGAAATATCGAAACTCCTTTTATATCACTAGGAAGTTATTAAAAAGTTAGAAATTTCGACACTTAATCATTCGAAAATTTTCAGCAGTAAAAAAGTTACGAGACGGCTGTGCCAGCTTAAGCGTTAAGCTAGCACAACCCCTTTTTTCCGGAACGGCTCGAGTTAGAAAATTGAAAGTTGTGTTAGAAAATAGTTATTGATTAGTTAGAAAATACTGCACTTGTTTTTTTGTATTGTGCTGAAACGGCTGTGCCAGCTTGACATACGCCTTAACAAGAACCGGAAGCTTTGTCATTTTTTTGACGTTGAACACATACCATGTTAAACGGAAATACGTCACGGCACATAAACTACTTGCTGGCTTGTGTCCTCTTTTTATTGCGTTGCTTTTGCATGTACTCTTCATACTTCTCGTCACTGGCTCTCTCTAAGATCTCAACTTAAAGTGAAGAATGTCTACTTCCTTACACTGGTTCAACTAAATTGTCCTCATTTGTGGAATACACTTGTTTGAGACAATTTCTACTAGAAAACACCAGCTCAGATTTGCAGAAGTAAAATATACAGAGAGCACATTTCATCATACCCCTAGTGACACTAACCCTGCCTATACACTATCACTATCGTTGACAATAAAATTGGGAAATGTCATTCTCTTTCAAAATATCCCATGATATCATTTTATTCATCTTTCTGAACGAATCAAACAATTTCTCTTTTTTTAATTCACTTTCAAACATAGAATTATTCTTTCATTCAATTTTATCGGCGGTCGTTAAATTTAATCACCATACAATTTTCAATAACACTTCCGAGTTAGGATATCTAAGACGAATCCCATTTCAACATTGTATACAAACTACCGAAACAAATTGAATTATATTTAGTTCAAGTAAATTAAAAATGATTTAATGTATGAAAACAAGAAGGTACCGACAATTTCACATGTGCTGAATAAGCCACTGTGCAATTTTCAACCTTCAGAGATATTTCTACAGTGCTTCCAAGAAACATATGTTTTCATTATGACTGCACAATATTTTTGAGGAAGAAACGTTTGTCATTGAAGTGCACTTTTCGAAATACAATATACATTATTTAGGAATGATTTAAATATCTAATAATTTCGATGTATTTGTAAGTATGAATTAGTCAATAAAATGAATGAAAGCATAGCATCTGTTTGTAAATGTGGATATATTATCGAAGGCTTTAGAAAACTATGAATCCTGCCATAAGAAGGAAATCCAACAGCTTAATAATCAGAAGTTCTTCAGGTATCTCTAATATTTTTTGATATCTAAAGTGTGACGAAAACCCAACGACGATAACAGAGAGACTGCCTTCATCACTGGTGGTCTTTACAGTTTACTGCTATACCTTTTGGCGTTGTATGGCTCCGACAACCTTCAAGAGACTGATTGAGTTCATATTACGGGGACTTATTTGGAAAACTCTTCTAGGGTATGATTATTAGAAGAAATTTTGGTTTTACCCAGGAACAAGATGGGTCAAGATCTGCAGGACTTATACTGGGTTCAATGTCGAGAAGACGTGCGAAGAGTGCGAAGTTGTTTACACCAGAGTGGCACTAGAGTGTAAACAACTTGGGTTCTTCAAAGAACTGTTCATTAAGCTTTTATCACCTTGTCTATACAAGATGAGTTACCTACTACTAAACTTACTTACCAAAAATTAAATGAGGTAATGTTCTATCATGTGCAAAGGCAAATTTGAGAGCTATCCGTGATAATTTAACCATTTCTTCGTACAACCTTCAAGGTGGCGCAACTGCATTACTATCAATCCATTGGAGATGATCCATCACATACAGTGGCGGTGAGATTTAATAGGAAGGTGAACAAACTTTCAGTCTAACTGCACCAAAAATAAACTTATTGTAGATATAATGTAGTCAGAGGACTAACATCAGATAGATACAATGTAGTCGGAAGACTGACATTGAGAGAGATGACATGTTTCGAAGGATTAATCCTTCATCTTCAGCTAAAATTGGCGGAGCCCGCTCTAGCGGACTCCACAGAAATTTAATGAACAATGGCAATCGTGCAAATCCATATATCACCAGTCATAAATATTCGTTAGTTCATTGGTTAAAATTTGATTTCGTAATGAGGTTCACAGTTTTTGTATTTTGGCTTTTTGATATACCAGTGTTCAGCTCTCGCGATTATTGTGATATGATTGTAGATCGTTAGACACCAAAAGTCGAACATTTACCTCAAATTTCATAGTGCAATGCTGTGTTTTGAAAAGGTAATTTATTTTTGACAATCTCTATGAATAGTCATGCGAAAATTCCATTTCACACCAACAGCTTCAGTCTGACATTTGCTGAAGGAAGAGAGAAAGGGATTCTGGTTTTCCACTTATTGTTAACATCCAGGTACGGGGGCGTTCCTACACTTATAAACAGTAACTTTTTGGTATACATTTACAAATTCCACTCAGTTTCCCACTGTGTTTGATTTTTGGCGAGTGTTCTAAGTTCACCTTGTATACACTAGTCGAGCATTTTGTAATAGGTATTCAATGTAATCCTTTCTTAGTGAAATGAGATTGCCTGCATTGCAGCAACCCACGGACTTCAATCTTTCCGTATATCTACTTTCCTTTATAGCGGTCATAAAATGAATCAGTATGTACCCGACAGAGAATTAATTATATCTGTAAAAGTAATCTCAAACTATTTCCGACAGTATGAATAGTTTGAATGCACAAAAATGCCCCGCCGCTAATTTTATAGTTTTATAGTTTCCTCATATTCAGCGATACAATGTGAAGGACTTTCATTGTCTTTGGATATGTTGATAGCAGTTGCTTTATTTCTTGAGGGGGGTATATTAAATGATTGGAAAGCTAGTATATTTCAACAATTTCCGAAATTAAATACAACACAGACTCAGACCATTTTTTTTCTTTCCTAGGATGGGATGAAAGGCAATAGCACAAAATGTCGGCACTCATCTGCCTTCAAGCAGATATCAAAATGTTTGGTTTCTCTAATTCTGCATACATTCCACGTTCAGAGTTGTATCTTACAAAACTCACGCCTATCTTACTCTTGTCTAATTTTGGGTTTAAGTCTACAAAGGGCTCATAGAAAAAAAACATCATTAGGCATTGGTCTTTATTTGCATTCAGGATGAGATACTAAAAATATATCGGGTAGGAGACGAGGCTAGCAAGCTCTCGCAACGCATCCAGTCGAATGTATATGTCGCTATTAGTGACCATTCGGAGCATTACGCCATAAGGAATGAACGACATTTTTTGACGGAAAAACACTGCATGACGGAAAATATAACTAATACTAACCTACCGATGGCGCATATATACAAATGTGAAATAACATAAGAACATACCTTCAAATATATGACACAAATGTTAATTAATATATTCAATATTATTTCAGTTTTTTTAATATGAATATGATGTTGCAGTTTTCTGATTCCGAAGTGAAAGTTAGCAATTTATCCCTCTTTCATAAATATTTTCATGGCCGATAGCTCTTTTTCTCTATCCGCGAACGGCTTCTACTTAGTGAAGATAATCAAAATTACCACCAATGTCTTATCTGCGTTGCTTTTCACGATATTCTTTGAACACGATGAAAAATAATAAATTCCTTAAAAATAGACATCTACGTGTGATTTCGTTTATAACTATTACATAATATAAAATCATCAGTCTACTTTCCTACCGATTATTAGTTCAGTTACTATTTCACTACGAGCATACCTTCATGCAAAACACTTCACTCATTATCTCATACTTTCTCCCGTCTTGCTCAAGAGAAATGAATAGATTTGCAAGCGTACCTAATCTGATTCAAATACCGCAAAAGCCTTAACCCTGAAAATTATTCGAGGGTAATTGGAAAGTTGATCTGAAGACAATTTGAAATTTTCCTCTACTAAAACGTGCAAATCTAAATTATGACAAATTCACTGAAATTGTTAGCACTTAATCAAGGTGGTGAAAAATCATTTTGTGCAATCACTATGATATAACAGAAGAATATAACATTTCACAATTTCTATCGAGAAGATAATTTTCGACCTTGTGTAATATTATATTGTGTGTTACATAGCGTTTTCAACATACATTGCCTTTTAAAGGTCGTAGATTTATTGTTACTTTATTTTTACTTTTTTGAAAAGTTATTCCAGCAATTTTGATGATTTTGTCCACTTATTTATTATATCAGGTCTATAGCTACCTATATTTATTTAATAATAATAATAATATTTTTAATACCCACCATGTGATACAATTAAATGTGTACATACTGATAATAATTTTAATAATAATTAACACAAAAATTTACCGACACACATAATATATGAGCATGAGAATCATACAGTGCATAAAAGGCACATTGATTCAGATAACAGCTGATACTGTTTCTGTTCTTCCATCACGGCCAAAAGAAATAAAGAATACTTAAGTAAAGTATGGGTGGATAAAAAGGTCTTTCAAAGACGCGCGATTTTTCGAGCACGACGGCGCAGCAAGTGTTGAAAGATAAGTTATCCACGAATACTTTACGTTATTTTTTTCAATTAGTGCACTGTGAAATCATAAATACTGGTTTCATTATTACAAATAATGGAAATTAAAAAAAATTATATAGTATCAACAATTGTCACTTGCGCCTCTACCACCTTAAATAAACACGAAGAAGTTGAAGCAAAAAAAATAATTGGAAAAAAATCTGTTTGAATCTTACTTAAACCCCCATTAGAATCCTATCTCCATCAAATTCCAATACAGTCAAAGTCGTTACGCATACCTAATAATAAATTCCGAAAAAACACTCTGTAACTAACCGGTCACGGTTTATGAAATCCAAACGTACAATCCAGCACGCCAACTTGAATCCTCAACAAAATGACGCGTCGCGCCCGATTACCAAAAGTTCTACGTGAGAAAACCTCCATCGCAGCGTGCCGTGCACACCATCCAATCCCCACCGAAAGCCAGAAAATAGAAGAGCCGATAGCTTTGCGCCGACGAACCGCCAAACGCAGTCGTCAACCTGCAATGAGCTAAAAAACTCTCACTTTTCTTTCCCTCAGAACTAGAAAATACTCGCCGCACTCTAACAGGTAGTCCCTATACAAATCTTCCAAAATATAACCAATTTTTCAAATTTGATTTTTTTTTTTTTCAGTTTTTATGCCTCGCATCGGTGTAAAAAGGTGAAGTGATGAAAATAACCCTTGGTGTGGCAAGTGACAGTTGAAAGTGTTTTTTTTTATTTCATCTTTCTAAAATGAGCGACTTGGATGTTTCAACGATAATATCAAGATGTGAGTATTCAAATTTTAATTTCAAAAACAAGACTCTATTAAAAAAGGGGAACATTCTCCATGAAAATTGAAAAATGAAAAATGTGACTTATTTGTAATATCTAACAGAAAACAACTACTTCCCCGGCACAAGCCACGCTGGACATTGAACTACATCTGATAGATATTGTGAAAAGACTCTAACTGAAAAGGAAAGAAAGAAAGAAGAGGTTATCTTGAACGATGGAAAATAGCGACTAAAGTTTGTCTTTCAGTCGCAGATGATTCCACAAAAGATTTTATGAATTTCCTATTCATATTTTCGAACTAAGACTCTATTAGTTGTTCAAAAATTATAACTCTCTTTTTGAGAAATTACCGATCGTGAAATATATACAGTTCAAAACAGTACAGATGTTTTTCAGTTTTGAAATTATAAAATTACGAGAAAATCTTTATTGGTTGTTAAAAAGTGTTTCCAATTAAATTCACGCCAAGTTAATTGTGAGAGTAAACAAGGATTTTAGTAGGCAAAGATATTTCGAGGTCGTCGGCACTCATCAGTAGGATGTTGCAAGAAAAACAACAGAGTCCATAACACTGGAAATACAGAAAAGCAGCTAGCTTATGTTGTTGTTCTGTTGTTGCAATCGAATGTTGCACCGTTTTAATAAGGGGAAAAATTCTACAAAAGTGTCTACGGATTGCACTTCTATCTGAAAAATTATTGGGAATTCAAAAAATTTAAGAGTTTTGACAGAAACCTCAGAAAATGAATGCCAAAGCCTTGCTTGTATGTCGAAAAATGGATACCTACTGATGAACTCAAATTGACCTTTATTCACAAAAACCTGGCTCAAATTTTCCAACATCCATTATGACAATACATATGATCTTTTCCTAGTCGCCATCAATCCTGATCCATCAACTACACAAGTTTATGTTCCACTTGGGAACTACGACCACGATCTCTATTTTTTTTGCTCTTTTTCCTACACCATCGAGCAGCACAACCCCTTCACCCCGATTCATATGGCACTACAAAGGGATTCTACCGTTCCGAATTAACACCAGTTCTTTGCAAGTTACGGACCCTCTATTAGGATTTGGAAGTATTTCCAACCCTGTAAAATTGCAGCAACTACAAACCTATCGCCCTGCTCTGTTAGCTCGAATGTCATGGAAAAAGCCATAAATCTCAGGAATTGTCAATGATCGTCAATATGGTTTTGGTGACCTGCTTACAGATGTGGCAGCAGTTTATCGAAGAGTATAGGGCAACTCTGACCGTGCCAAGGCATTTTATCCTTATTATTTTCCTTGCTACTTACATTATCCATTTCAATGCTCGGTATTACCATCAGTAGTTACCCTTTCATGGGAAAACCATGTAAGGTCCAATACCAAAAGTGATTGTGAATCATGAGGTACAGATCCAACCTGTCCTGGAATACCTTATGGAGTGCAGCTCCTAAACGCACAATGAAACTTTAAATTTTGTCCAAAAATTAGCCATTTGTTTCGTTGATGACATTTTGCTTACATGCTCCTGGTTGTTGAGGTTTTTGTGGGTCTTCTAAACTAATTTGGAAGAAAACCCAATTGATCGCAAGGCCCTTATTGCTGCTTGACTGTCGAAGAGAATTACTATAGGTTAAACTTTGAATGTTTTTCCTGCAAATGGAAACAGCCATTATTTCTGCTGGAATATGGATATTCAGACAAATGTCCTGCTTTGGATCCCTTCCGTGAATCCTGGTACTTCCCCCTTTGCTTGTCTTAGATCCCGTGTACCAAATTTGCCCTCTAGAAGTATGGCATTTGATGTGTCTTCTCTATTTTCTATGATGATAGTGTATATTCCATCAAAGGAGCAGGCTGGAGTCATTTTGTCCTATGAACCCTATTACGAGTGGCAGAGATTGTTGCCCCTCCTTTGGCCTCCTTGAAGTACAATATACAGAAGCAGGGGGCTGAGATTAAGAATCACGTCCAGGCTGATGGTCGAAGTGCTGAACAAAGCACCGAGCGTGGAATAGTCTTTGTAAGCTAGCTAGTCTCCTCTGTTGTTCTACTTCTAGCCCAATAGCCCCATGTTTTTGCCTTCATCAGTTGTCGGCACTTTTTCTAGATGTTTTTTTCAGATGAGCGTTGGGGTTAGGTTTGATGCCAGGTATTTAGACTCACCTGACATCTATAGGCTTCAACCAGATTCGAATAGCTTAGCTCTGTTGGTTTCTTGCATCGTCTGTACATCTATGAGGGCTAATTATATCAGATCATAATATACCCCCATGTACCACCCATTCACCATTATGACGATATCGTCTAGGTAGCCCTGGACAAACACTTTTTTTTTTCGTTCAGGTATATGAAAAGGCTGTGTTCCACGTGATTCCAGAGTAGAGAGGCTATTGCTTCCTCCTGAGCGCAATTACTCGTGGATTTTACCTCCATTGTGTCTCCAAATAGAAAATCCTGTATTACCTTGGAACTGAGTATGGTTATGGGTTGACGCATATGGTATGTTATCAAACGCCCGTTCTACGTCAAAAACCGAGTGCAATTCCTTCATTCCAAAGAGATTCTCGATACTGCTGACAGGTTGATAGGTGTGTTATTTCATGGATAAGACAAGGTCTTCGATGTTCTTGAAGAAGACCTCATGCAATAGATTATTAAAGAATACCTCAATTTAGGCAGCTTCAATGTGAGCTTTTTGATGAATAGATTCTAATTTGGCTTACCCCGTCTGATTATTTTTCTGTATACCCAATATAAATATTTTCAAGTAGTTTTGGAAATCATGTTGAATACTTTTGTTCATGAGTATTTATAGCAAGTATGTTGATGGAAAATATTTGTCGACAGTAAAGAAATAATGTACTTACTTTACACTGGAAGTGAAGATTTATTCTACAAAAGTTCGATCTAAATGATAGACGCAAACGCCAAATAAGTTAACGTAAATATTTCACGTAATAACTGAATTAATTTAGTGCAATATGCTAAGACACCTACGTGCAGATTCGAAGATACCTAACCCCAAACGTAAACAACGGTAATCGGTTATATAATGAAATTCCATTTTTTGACCTAAAGACCCACTTCGAGTATATCATTACATAAAACACCGGTCCAAAAATTACTTGAAAGTCTCGAAATGTTTCACGAAAAAATATTGAGTAATGGAATCTACATCAACAATGATTAGTGTGTTAACTAATATTTTGAAGACGTTTCATTAGCGATATTTACAAATAACACTTAGTTCCCATATGAATAATGAACATGACTTGAATTCAGTATGGACCTCGAATTCACATTTTATTGTTTTATGTATGACCATTGAATAACTTCTTTGTTTAGCTTTTCTAATGTCAATAATTTTTGTCGGTTCATGCTATTGCAATTCGAAAATCATCATTAGGAACTTGCACAAGTGGCAAGATTGTCGTTAGTGAGAGACATTGCTTAAATCTGTTATGAGGTGTCTGTCACTATTTTATTGTTATTTGGATAATAATACTCGTAATAGAACAATTTGAAAACCGAAATAACTACGTAACAAATAAGTTGAGTTGAGGAAATAATTGTCAATTTTTGGCAAACAGTTTATAATTTATAAACAAATTTCACGTTCTTTTTCGTTCGTTGAAGGATTTGGTGAATGAATTTTATCGACGAAAAATGTGATTCAGATTATAATAAAAAATAACTTCCCACTCATTGAAAATTGAATAGTTAAATAACATTTGTCAAAAATTCAATATTTGACTAATATATTTCTGTCTCAAGTACCGACCCAACTCTTGAGTTGCAGAGAACAAAGAACGTATCTCATCTTAAGTTTTAATAATCACTCATTATTTTTGACTTCCCATTTGAAAACGCCTCTCAATTCTATAGCTCTTTCAGAGTATTTGGGTAAACAAGGTTTTCCGTATACCTATTCTTGTGCCATTTTCATATTTACCTTCCCCATATAGGAAATACTGAAAATTTCACAAAAACTTCCTGAACGAGCATGATGAATTATATAATTATTGAAATAAAAAGATCTTTCAATGATACAAAACATTATATTTTTCATGTGGAAAAGGGGAACATTCATTAAAACATTTTTGAATATCCTATTCATTTTAGAACAAAAATCAAAATGCAATGCCCATGACAGGTCTGTCAAAAAATAATCGCAGAAGAAATATTTTCAACAATTCTATCCTTGATGTGTACAATTGCTTCTGAAGAGCCTGATTTCCAATTATTTTATGGATCTCCCTGATGAGCTTGGCAAAGCGAAATAGATTTTCGTCGACCAAAATGTATTGGGTATTAAATGCGAGAGAAGCGAACCTTGCTTCAATGAAATGAACGATTTCTGAGAGTGATATTTTTCAATAACATTCTCCTTATCTTATTTAATGCATTTCCAATGAAAACTAGACAAAATTAAAAAAATCAACGAATTAAAATGCGAATTTTCACTTTCAGATTTTTTCTTTTCAGTTAGAGTCTTTTCACAATATCTATCAGATGTAGTTCAATGTCCAGCGTGGCTTTTGTCAGGGAAGTAGTTTTCTGTTAGATATTACAAATAAATCACATTTTTCATTTTGCATTTTTTATGGAGAATGTTTCTCTTTTCAACATGAATACCTCCCAGAGGTTATCTTGAACGATGGAAAATAGCGACTAAAGTTTGTATGTCAGCCGCAGATGATTCCATAACAGACTTTATGAATATCCTCTTCATATTTTCGAAAATCAAAATTATATTTTTTATTACAATAATTTTCAAATAGATCTCTTATTAACTGAGAAAACAGGCGGGACCACACTTTTGACTAACTCTGTATATGAAATAAGTGAAGAAAAGACTTACCATTTGTTCTCATGGTGTGTTTTGCGAAAAATATCCATGGAACTCCATAAATCTCGAAATACTGATTTATTTTATAGTTATGTTGACTCTTTTGTTACATACATGAATTTAGACTGGAATCAAATAGGCAAAGTCATAATATGTATTCATCGACTTTTATAATTTCAATTTGACCTGGTATTATCCAATTATTACCATATACATATTAAAAATCGGAATGGAAGCTGTGTATCTCTCAAGTTCAAGTATCTTTTGATGCGGACTGCTTGCCTCTCCATCAATTCTGAAGAATAAAAATTCTGAAGAATAAAATTTCATATTTTTATGTGTTGATTATTCATCAGTAATAGATCTACTTTAATCGCGAACAAAAATGTTCGTGTTGAATGACAATCCAAAAAGTGTAAACCTATTATAAAATATCACAACACCTTGGAAGGAAAGTTCATTAAAAACAATGCAATTAAACATCTTGATATGGAGATAAAAATATTACTCGCCTCAATAAGAAATAACAGAACTTGGATAAACATTAGAAAAATATTGAATGACAAAGAAAAAGTCAGGAAACATTCAGACCTTTCACTGGCTGTTATTAGTTATTAGTTATTATTGTAGTTGTTGAAGAAACTGAATTGGCTAACTGCGCTGATGAATTGTTTGGCTTTAATCGATAAAATGAAGTCCATTTAATGGTCTACTTTTACCATGGTGCGTGGTGTACAGGTATCCCAAAAACCTACACTTTTTTTCAATTTCCAGTTGAGAAACATAGATAAATTTAAGCAGCACCTTGAAAACCCATGCGTGTACCACAAAATGTATAGGTTATAACCAGGCACTATCTTTGAAGTAATTAAATGATGCTTTGTTAGAACTTTTCAGTGACAGACCAAAATATTTTCCGAGGGGTACAGGGGTACTCTTACCGATGTCCCTTTAGGCATAATGTTGTAAAAACAATAAATTTTGTGGAAATATTAATCGTGTTTTACCTTAGTGTCATAACGTTGTGAATTATTAGTTACTATTGTCTATCTAACGAAAAACCCTGACAGGAAACCCATCCCAACTTACACTACTAAAACCAGAGGGAAAATTAACCCTTCATTTCTTTATTTGTGAAAATTTATAAAATTACATTAGTGTTAGTTCCTTAGTTAATCTTGATCGTCGTCGGCTACCATTGCTGATCCCCATCGACTGATCTGCTTCACACGTTAAAAGGTAAGGGCTGCGTCTTCCCTAGCTCGCACAAGTATTTCGAGGATTTCTGAGGGTTGATCGTGAGGGTGCAGCGGTTTTACCGAGGGGAACATTCTCCATGAAAATCGAAAAATGAAGAATATGAAGAATATTTTTATCCTATTCATATTTTCGAACAAAAATCAAAATGCAATGCCAATGACAGGTTTTTGCCAAAAAATAACTTTCAAAGTGTTACCACAGAAGAAATATTTCCATTTCCATCCCTGATGTGTATAATTGATTCTGAAGAGCCTGCTTTCCAATTCTGTCAATCACCCTGATGAGCTTGGCAAAGCAAAATAGATTTTCGTCGACCAAAATGTATTGGGGATTGAATGCGAGAGAAGCGAATCTTGCTTCAATGAAATGAACGATTTCTGTGAGTGATATTTTTTAATAACATCCATAGTAATTAGACCAATAGATCTGTTTGGATATAAATACATAAATACAAATGTAGTTCAATGTCCAGCGTTTTCTATTATATATTACAAAAAAAATCATATCATCAGTTACCAGTACTCTATATGAGACTTCAAATCTGAATATTGTAATTGATTTTAAGCAACCAAGACACTTGGGAGAGTCTTGATCTTGGTGTTGATCTCGAAAGTCAAGTCTTGGTCTTGAGAAGATTTATCAAATCTCTTGGTCTCGCGAAGCCCTATACGAATGATTGCCATCCGGTAATGTGGTAACCTATTTTCTAGTCGTGTAATAATATTCATCATTATATGATCGTTGCATAATAAATCATTAGGAATCGAAAGATAAAACGCAGCAAGAGTCATCTTTGAAATTCATCGTCACTCGGAATTCAGAGATTGCTATCAAACTTTTTTTTATTAGCCTGACTGAATGAACTCAGCCTTTGCGATTTAGTAACGTTATTTTAAATCCAATGGCGCTTCTTGTATTTATTTATAATTATGTTTGATCTCGTCTCGGGAGGCACTGCAAGCAATTATACTTAACAACATAACCGTATATCTCTGAGAGTTTGTTTATTTTCTTCAATGATTTGCATTGTTTTTCGCGATGATAAAATTCATTCAGAATACATTCCGATTTTCCGGATTCACGGTTTTACTTCCATGTATGCATTTCATTGTTATCAAGCCACTGTGAAATAATGCTTGCTTTCTAATTTGAGCTAACTTCACTTGTTCGTAGGATGATTATTTAGAATTTCTCAGACTATGGCGCATATTGTTACTGATATAATAATAGTGATTTACGTTTCCGTGAAAGTCTGTCTCTGAATCTGTGTACACAGAATCATATACGTTTTTGTACAACAGTGTGCTTGTACACGTTATAATTTTTTGACGTTTTCTGTATAAAATACTTCCCGTTTGTTATTTATGGAAAATACCTCTTTTATGAAGAATAATTATGGCTACCAAAAGGAGCAATTTTTCAAGGACAAAGACAAGGTTTCTATAGAAAAATATGTCGCAACAAATAAAGTTCCAAATCGAAGATTTTTTTTTGTTGAAGGAAAATTACTGCTATGAGAATAGGAACAACAAGTAAGACATAAAACCCCTGTTATATGCTTGGTGCATGAAATATGGACCAGAGATGGAAAAGGGCCTTTACATTTACCTAAAATCAATTGCAAAACTCGTATAAAGCGATAGTTTCTAGTCCATTTAGCTTCTAGCTTGATATAAGCCATTGAGAAATCATTGAAACTTTTTCACTTAATCAACTTTTTGATAAAGAACGATCATTAGCAACACCGCAAATCATAATCACTGTTTTCTCAGAACAATAGCTATTTGTATTACAAGGGAGGAAAGTGCCACCTTTCCTCTCGCAGGATGTAGTTTACTGTGCCACAGTATTTTTGGTATTTTAAAAATACACAAATGTAAACATTTATTACGATCATATTCTGAAGATCAGAATTCATTGATGTTTCAAACACAATAATTATAATGTTTAACATTTTTTTGGCATTTTAAAAATACACAAATGAAGTTGAGATTATCCTGTAAACTTTCAGAAGCTATTCTACTAAAATATAGTTCATTATTTTTTCGACACAATCAATAAATAACAAACTCTCTTCATACCCAGTAGCAAGGCTGACACGATCCGAGAAGAAGGTCGCGTGTTACAAATTGCTCCGAAGAAAGTTGAAATTATGTAATGATCAATAAGTAAGTAATTCTTTCTACGTTTACAGAGTAATTAATTACATAACAAACCTATCTGACACCGAACATCGATTATTATTACGTTAATTTGTTGTGTACATACAGGGACTACCGCAATAAAATGAACTGATTATCATGCGCATGATATTGCGTGGATTAGAGACTGAGAAATGTATGCGGTGAGCACGAAATATTGGAATGCTGAGGCGGTATAATAATAATAGTAATAATAATGATCCTGCATTACTTCATACATTATAAAGGTGCTTACGATCGTGCTCATGCTCGTGATCGCACTTATGCTTTTGCTTGTTGTGTTTGTACTATTTGTCAAGATCGTTCCCTTCAGATTTGGTATCACGATATTCACCCTTAAAACTACCCCCTGAATTAAAAAAATCGCAAAACAGCATGGACTCATCGTATTTGAAAATTTCGTTTCTACTGAATATTCAAAATGAGCTAACAGAGCATATCCACCCCATTTCAGATATTGCACCCCAATATTTACCCTGAAAACTACCTCCGTATTCAAAAAAATCCTCGAAACAGAGTTAATTCATAATTTTTGGATATTTCCTTCCTACCGCGTATTCAGAACGAGCTGAAAAAGCACACCTACACCATTTCAGATTTTGTATTTCTATAGTCACCTTGAAAACTGCCACCGCATAAAAAAAATCTTAAAACAGAGTTGATTTATCGTTTTCGGAAATGTTCTTTTCACTGTAAATTTGAAATGAGCTGAGGAAGCATATACCCATTTCAGATTTTGTATCCCAATATTTACCCTGGAAACTACCCCCGTATAAAAAAAATCCCAAAACAGATTTATTTAGTTTTTGAAAATTTCCCTTTTACTGCATATTCAAAATGAGCTAAGAGAGCATATCTACCCCATTTATCTACCCCGTATTCAAAAAAAAGCTTCAAAGTGTTGTCTGCAGTCCACTCCATATTGCACTCCACAATGCTCTACTTCACTGAACGTGAACAGTAAAAACAAAGTTATCACAAAACCGCCGTCAACTCTGCTCGCGAGATGAATTCCTTTGATGTACCGCTACCGAACGGAAGAGTTGAAACATATGTTTTGGGTGATTGCAAGCACGCGGAACGCTGCAAACAGCCCAAACATGGCGAACATGATTTTTCTTTCATTCGTGCTGCTCGCCCTGTTCGTTGCGCTTGTTGTGTTCGTTCGTGCTGCTCGCGAGCAATGTGGACCCACCAAAACATGTGTTTTGGGCGATTGCAAGCACGAGGAACGCTGCAAACAGCTTAAACAGGACGAACATGATTTTTCTTTCATTCGTGCTGCTCGCTCTGTTCGTTGCGCTTGTTGTGTTCGTTCGTGCTGCTCGCAAGCAATGTGGACCCACCAAAACATGTGTTTTGGATAATTGCAAGCAAGAGGAACGCTGCAAACAGCTTAAACAGGACGAACATGATTTTTCTTTCATTCGTGTTGCTCGCTCTGTTCGTTGCGCTTGTTGTGTTCGTTCGTGCTGCTCGCGAGCAACGTGGACCCACCACGAGGGTAACTTTTCTATGGCCTAGATCGGTTACCGCAAGTTATTTGATACACCATTGCATAAGCTCATCATACATTTGCCAAAAAATATATGATGTAAAATGAAAATTTTCCTGAAATTTAATTAACATATTTTTCAAATTTTATTATTTTATTTTTTTCTTATTTATGAATAGATTTCGAAAAAACTTTGACCAATGATGAATTTTAATAAAAGTTCTGAAATCGAATTGGTGGGTTGATTAAACGGCATATTTTTCAAATTTCATTCTCTTATAACTTTTTTATTAATTGATGCATATCAACGTAATTCACAAAAACCAGTTGAAAATATCGCGAATCCAGTGGTGTAGTCAGAATATTAAGAAATCGTAAATTTTTTTTTAAGATTTTTGACCTTGAAAAATCGGATTAATTGGCTCTGAAAATGTAGATTTCCGGTTGGAAAATGTAGATTTCATAAGGGTGTTCCGGTCTTAAGTGGGTCACACTGTATGTATTTACGCACACTCTTAAGGCCTGAAGAAGGCGATAATTGCGCCGAAATGGTAGCATTAAAATTATTTACATCGGAGGACTGCGATTTACTTGTCCACAATAACACCAATCTTCGGACTTGAAAACAGTATACAGAACAGAAAATATTTCAAGCCAGATTCAAATTGATTTTCATGAGCGAAAAAATAAACATATTCATACTACATTCCATATTTTGATATGAGTTTATCTAACATATCTGGTGAAAGTGAATCTAATAAACGTAAAATGAGGAACGAACAATGCATTTCGACTTCGCCAATGCACAGCCGGCGTTAGGCAACATTCCTTCATTATATAACTCAAAACATCAATACACTTTCATAACACTTTCATCGGCTTAGTTACACCATTTTACTTCCTAATCGGTATCTCGGCTGATCGCGAGTGGGCACTTCCGATTTCCTAGATTACGGTCAATTGTATTACCTATTTTTATGAGTACTAGTTTTGTCTGTGCCATTTCGTAGGGTTTGTTCGTGTTTGGTGCACTCGCGTTCCGTACATCTTGAAAATTACCTGAAATACCTATTCTTGTTTCGCACACTGAATTAATTAACGAGTTTTTGGGTTCTCGTTTCGCACACCGGCCACGGAGTTGACCGAAAGGTGCCAGATAGTAGGAACAGTAATCATTTAGTCTGATCTAACCAAAACGAACTAACCCTGCGTAAACATTTCAGTGCGTGGAAATTGAAAACAAAAATTTTGAAAAGAGTAAGTATTGATCTAACCAGAACGAACATCGCAGTGGTCGGTGTAAAAAACAAGAAGCCGATGACTCATATTTATTATATCAGTGAAACATGATTATTTCGGTTAATTTTTTCATTCGCATGAGCATCTCCTTCAAGTAGTGGGCATTTTCATATAGTGGAATCTCACGCCTTACCGATTTTTCAATAATAATAATAATGTCTTCATTCATCACAACCAACTGAACATAAATTGGCTTCGTGGAGAAAAAATTTATAGATTTCTGATTGGATGGTGAAGAGTCAGCTGTTATTAAACTTTACCTGGGAAAAAAACCTTGACTGCTGTGAATACCTACGATCATATACTTACATATATATATCTCAGAAACAAAAAAAAAATACCATGATTATAAATGGTATGACTGACATCCATACCACTAATATGCTGGATTAGAAAAACTGGAAAATACAACATACAAATATCATATTGCGGAAGTAGCTCAATGTTTATAGGACAGTTACCCTCTGGACACAGTGGCGCAGCCAGGATTTCAGTATGGGGGGGGGGGGCTGAACATAATACGATTTATCAGTTACCGTCAGCCGGATGTTACGAATAACAACTACAAGCGAACTGTTAGGTCAGCAAATGATAACATCTTCTTGTAGGAAATGTTCTTAACTTTTTTCTATATACCTATGTATTTAACGAATGTGTCTCGTAATGGTCGCAAAATGCGAAAAATGTAAAAGGTGCGATGGGATCTGACATCAGCACATAAAACCACCAACAAAAAATACTTCCGAAAATTCTAGAATTTTTTCAATATTTTTTTCGTATTTTACGCCATCAATTCAACATTTTTCGACCGTAAGGAGACACATTCGTTGAACACATATTGGTATAGGAAGAAAGCTTAGAAAATTTCCTACAAGATGATGTTATCGTTTTGTTGCCTATCATTTCGTTTTTGGATGTTATAGGTGGTTGTCTGTGCTAGGATACCGGAACGTGGCGTACCTTTTACATTTTTCGTATTTTTAGACCATAAGGAGACACATTCGTTAAACACATGTCGGTATAAGAAGAAAGCTTAGAAATTTTACTACAAGATGATGTTATCGTTCTTTGCCTATCAGTTCAATTTTAGATGTTATAGGGGGTTGTGTGTGCTAGGATACCGGAACGTGGCGTACCTTTTACATTTTTCGTATTTTTTGACCATAAGGAGACACATTCGTTAAACACATGTCGGTACAGGAAGAAAGCTTAGAAAATTTCCTACAAGATGATGTTATCGTTTCCTCGATATATCGAACATTATCGATAATTTTTTCGTGCATCTATCTTAGGTGAAGATATTATCTTTCTGATACTGTTTTAAAACATGCTCACACATTTGAACATCATATATTCTTTACTTTAAATTTTTATTTGTTTCAGAGATCAACAAAAATGGTACCGACTGTTTCGTGACAGTCATGCTCTTTCTCGATTTTGGTAACAAGATAAGAAAGGGTCAGATTTTTCGTAGGAAAAAAAAGAAAATACGCCCACCCGATTAGTTTTGCAAAATTGAATAAAGGATAATACACTTAATTCTAGTCAAAAAGGTGAGTTACAAAATACAGAATTCCTTGAATTATTACCACATAATGACTTGCATAACATGTTTTGGGAATGTAATTACAAAAGATAGAGACGAGTTGTAAATTTCTGAATATTAATTTTGGCCTTGAACTATAATGATAATAATACTCCCTCATAAACACTTGTGCAGAGTGTACCCAAAGGCGTAGCCTGTGCGGGTAGAGGACGGCTATTATTATTATTTGTCGTGGCGCTCCGGAGCCACTTACTGATTTTTGGTGGCGTATTCACTTTTCAGCTGCAGGAAAACCCGGAAAACCTACAGCACCGCCTCGGGTGGCCGGCGTGCACTCCAAGCTAGCACTAGACGAGATTGGAATCTAGACAACACACAATACACTTACTTCCAACAAGGACTGTGGTCGTCTATCAATGAAGTGTTTGACTACTTGACTGGCCCAAATTGGTCATCATTTTTCGTTGTTTCTTCGTCAGATTCATCCAGAGTCTGGTGCATGATATCCTCGACGTGATTTCGATCAACAGTAATGTCTTTATCTGAATCGCATTTATCGTTTATGTCATATAATTCATTTTGACAAGGAGGAGAAACCTCTATATATGGACCGCAGTCAGATTGCCGCCAGGGTTATGAAAAAAGAAATATGAGATGAAGGCAAAATTTTTTGGTTTGCGATAATCTTTTTGAAGCTTAACCTAAAATACGTCACCATAGTACATTCGTACATTTTCTTCCAATGAAGAGGTTTATAGAAGGAGGCCTACAAGATGAGCATTTTTTTTAAGATAAAGGAATCTGTAATAGGCAGTTTACAATGAGCTAATCAAGATGTGACATCTTATTTCTTACTCGATGAGCTCATTGTGAACTATTAAAGATTCCTTCATATGTTATTGTGGTATTTGCGATTGCAAGTAGGTGTTGTTTGGTTGGAAGGCTGAGGTTGAGATGGCGCTGCAGTATAGTGTAAACTACTCTGCGGGCGCAGTTTTAGCTGCGACTTAGAAATGAAGATATGACTGAAATATTTGTTTCAGATACTGTGATAATATAAACATAATCCATACAAAATGGTCCTCGAAACTTTACTGATTTCAACCACATTGAAAACCATCGGAATAGTCGGATCGACCCTCTGGCTCATCCCCCTGATCTTAGCCGGGGTTACGTATGTGAACTACAACAGATTGGATCCAGAGGCACCTGTCATTGAAGCACACAAAATTTATAGAGATTACGACTTCATTATCGTAGGAGGCGGGTCTGCTGGGGCGGTGGTGGCTTCGAGATTGTCGGAGATACCAAAGTGGAAGGTAATGATAATAATGTAATTAGGTGATAATAATATAATTAGGTGAAAGTGATATGTATTTTTCATCATTTTCGGTAAAGTCTAGTTGAGAAACTTTCCTACTCAACTCAGAGGCCGTACCAGTGGGAAATATTCAGTAATAATAGTCCGAAAAAATTTAACCTTTTCAAAAATTATGTTCAGTGGTGTTTTGTACAGCAGCACAGTTTGAGTTGCAGACAAATTGACATTTTGAAAATTTGAAGGAATTAGTCCAATCGTTAGAGGTTTCTTCCTCTAACCAGGACCAAAGTTGATGAAATTCGGCATACTAGTAGATTTTGGGGTGGAGAATAGCAGAATCGAAAAATCGAATCGACAAATGTCGGAAAGGGCGTGAAACTACCCCCTGAACCTTTGAACACCTTTTTTACATATTCTCAGTCTTGGATCCATCTGTATATTAGATCTTTGCCTATAGAATGTCAATGTCCTACTCAGTTCTGCCTGGCATCACCACCCTGAATTGATTATACTGTGCTAGTCTAAAGTCGGTTCCCCCCCTACTAATTTTTGAACCACCTGGTATATCGCAACGAAATTTGCAAGGCTCAACTAGGAGATAAAAACCTACTCTTTCATGAGAAAATTACAGCTAAAAGTTTTAAAATGGCAACTGAGCGCCATCTTCAATAATTTTTTTAAATAGAACACCTGGTATATCATTGTATGATCGGTTAGGGACGATCATAAGGAATCCAACAACACCTATTTTGATGCTATTATCGCCAAAGACTATGGAGATATCACCTATTACTTTCTCCATGAGCCGAATGAGTGGGAGAGAGAAACTTTTTCTGGCGGGTCAATAAATTCTCTCTCACACTCATTCGGCTTATGGAGAAAATATCTCCATAGTCTTTGGAGATAATAGCATCCAACTTGGTGTTTAGACCAACCAATATAAAATTTTTGTGGAAATTAATTCTAATAGTAGGTGACTTGCGCCATGACTTCGGGGATACTTTATAAATAACTAAAATCCAAATTGCAACTCAAAATTTTTTTTTGTGCAATTGTTTAAACAATGATTATTAAAAAAAAGGGTCCTTTTTTTGGTTTTTTGTAAATATCTCAAAAGGTACTGGACGAATGGCTTTACTCATAAAAGACCGTTTGTAGAGAATGAAAAAACCTACAAAATGGTTTTTGGAAAATCCCGATACGACCATTTTTCGCCGAGAAAAGCCGGAAAAACTCTTGAAAAAAGGCCTTTTTTCAAAAATTCGTATCTCCCTCAATTTTCAATATTAAGAAATAATTTTTCGGAAAATGGTAGCTAATATCATGTACGTTGAGCTCCCGAAAGGTGGAAATTGTCGCTTCAATAGTTTTCCTACAATCGGGTATTACGGGAAATGGTCCGATTTGAATTTTTAAAGCGACATTTTGAAGTTGAGGTTAAAAACTACAATTTGTCTATCTCACATTTTCCCATAAGTTTGGAGAACATTGTTAAAAATGCTTCTGAACACAGCGCTTCGAGTGAAAATTCGTCGCCGAGTCGTGCTAAGGTAGTAGTGGAGGGGGCGCCGAGAAGCGGAGGAGAAGTGAGAGACCGGTTGCGCGCAAAAGGCGCTTTTTTCTATACAGCGAAGACGTCGCTTCTCGGCGCCCCCTCCACTACTACCTTAGCACGACTCGGCGACGAATTTTCACTCGAAGCGCTGTGTTTAGAAGCATTTTTAACAATGTTCTCCAAACTTATGGGAAAATGTGAGATAGACAAATTGTAGTTTGTTAAAAATGCTTCTGACCACAGCGCTTCGAGTGAAAATTCGTCGCCGAGTCATGCTAAGGTAGTAGTGGAGGGGGCGTCGAGAAGCGGAGGAGAAGTGAGAGATCGGTTGCGCGCACAAGGCGCTTTTTTCTATACAGCGAAGACGTCGCTTCTCGGCGCCCCCTCCACTACTACCTTAGCACGACTCGGCGACGAATTTTCACTCGAAGCGCTGTGTTCAGAAGCATTTTTAACAATGTTCTCCAAACTTATGGGAAAATGTGAGATAGACAAATTGTAGTTTGTTAAAAATGCTTCTGAACACAGCGCTTCGAGTGAAAATTCGTCGCCGAGTCATGCTAAGGTAGTAGTGGAGGGGGCGCCGAGAAGCGGAGGAGAAGTGAGAGATCGGTTGCGCGCACAAGGCGCTTTTTTCCATACAGCGAAGACGTCGCTTCTCGGCGCCCCCTCCACTACTACCTTAACACGACTCGGCGACGAATTTTCACTCGAAGCGCTGTGTTCAGAAGCATTTTTAACAATGTTCTCCAAACTTAGGGGAAAATGTGAGATAGACAAATTGTAGTTTTTAACCTCAACTTCAAAATACCGCTTTAAAAATTCAAATCGGACCATTTCCCGTAATATGACGCATCATGCAAAATATGACTGTAATTTTTTTAAAACCCGATTGTAAGAAAACTATTGAAGCGACAATTTCCACCTTTCGGGAGCTCAACGTACATGATATTAGCTACCATTTCCCGAAAAATTATTTCTTACTATTGAAAATTGAGGGAGATACGAATTTTTGAAAAAAGGCCTTTTTTCAAGAGTTTTTCCGGCTTTTCTCGGCGAAAAATGGTCGTATCGGGATTTTCCAAAAATCATTTTGTACGTTTTTTCATTTTCTACAAACGGTCTTCTATGAGTAAAGATATTTACAAAAACCAAAAAAAGGACCCTTTTTTTAATAATCATTGTTTAAACAATTGCACAAAAAAAATTTGAGTTGCAATTTGGATTTTAGTTATTTATAAAGTATCCCCGAAGTCATGGCGCAAGTCGCTTACTATTAGAATTAATTTGCAAAACAGGCTTTATTTTTGTTATATTGGTTGGACTAGTTGTTGGTCCCTAACGGATCATGCAATGATATACCGGGTGTTCTATTTAAAGAAATGATTGAAGATGGCGCTCAGCTGGAATTTTCTTATGAAAAAGTAGGTTTTTATCTCCTATTTGAGCCTTCCAAATTTCGTTGCGATATACCAGGTGGTTCAAAAATTAGTCGGGGTGGAACTGACTTTAGACTAGCACTGTAGAAGGAGTTATTTGTGCCACCAGGGCATCTTCCTGATGGTCTTTCTTGTGATGAGTGGTCAATGCTTGAGGGAGGGGGGGAAAAATATATATTTTTTTCAATACGAAACTAAGACAATAATACAAGAACAGAAATTAATTAATATCCTCATAAGTTGAAAAATATAACAATTCATAATGAATACATAAATTCAGACTGTGTATGAAAAGAGTGGATAAATAAGCAAACAGGACATAAAAATTCAGTTATACAAAAAAATATTTCCTTTGTAAACAATAGATAGACTTTTTCTGTTTCAATATTGCATAATTGTAAAGTGCTGTCTGTCATAAAGTATAAAAATCCCTCAATATCTTCTGTATGTTCGGTAGTTTACAGAAAAATCTTGAAAATAAAGTAATTACTGAAAGTGGAGGGAGAAATACTCCATATGTAGGAATTCCATTAAAAAGTGGTGATTGCTTAAAGTTGACGGGCCCTATCAAAGAAAACTTTCATTTTTGAATTTTGCTAAAATCATTTTCGTTAAAAATTTTGACACGAAATAAACATCAGGAAAACTTCAAAAATTTCTTCGTGATATCGAAAATTGCCAATTTTAATAATTTAACCAGGTGGTCGGTGCGTATTTCAAGCAAGTATCAGACGTCGGGTTTGCATCTATCGATACCAAAATAATTGAAAAAAAAACAAATTCCCTATTTTGTCCAGAATTTTTTTCAACTTATCGAAATCCAACAGGTGTTGCTGCTGGAAGCAGGCCCGGACGAGAACGAAATCAGCGACGTTCCGTCTTTAGCGGCTTACTTGCAGCTTTCCAAATTGGACTGGACTTACAAAACGGAATACACCGGACGGGCTTGCCTGGGAATGAAGAATGGCCGATGTAACTGGCCGAGAGGAAAAGTTCTCGGAGGATCGAGCGTCCTCAATTACATGCTCTATGTGAGGGGAAACAAACACGACTATGATTTGTGGGAACAATTAGGTAAAGTATGTCATCACGGAGAAATAGTTATTTACCTAACAAGTGCGGAAAGTAGTACTTTTCCGCACGCGACGGCAGTTGCACGAACGACGCGGAGCGGAGTTCGGGAAAGCCGTTAAGGGCGGAAAAGGCATTTTCCGTAAGAGTTAGGTACAATATTTTTCCTACGAGTGTTTTTGTCCATCTAATTTATGACAAAAAAAGGTTTTTAATAAACAAGCTTTTATAATAATGCTACAAAATGACAGAATAGTTACATAGATTATTTAGTTAGTCCTAAATATCCTCATTTTCAACAATACAAAAATCGTGCGGAAAAGTAAAAATCGTACGGAAAAGTAAAAATCGTGCGGAAAAGTACAACTTTCAAAACGAAAAATCGTGGGGAAAAGCTCGTATGAAAAATGTATAGTGATATTTACAATAATTTCTGGTACTATATGTGACAGCAATAATTTATACTAACGTTAACCATAAAATATTTCAGCTATTTATTGGTATTTTACCACTTACTATCCAAGTTATTAGGATTACCAAAAATTAGTTTAACTTTTATGATAATTTCTTGAATATACCAATATGTTCTCCAGATTTCTCTCAGTACAGTTTGATATTGTTGAAATACCCCGTTTGAAACAAATTTTGAAACGAATAGCAACAAAAATCGATTCAGGGAAATAATAATAATAAAAATAAATAATACCTGATGTTTCATGGACTGTAGACTGCCTTTGATGTTCTTGGCAGCTCTGAGGGGTAGGCCTACTTAGTTTCTTCACAACGTGCAGAGTTTCCAAAATGAACTATGACACCGGAATCAGCAATTGTCAATCATTTCCTGTTCATGTTTCCTCATTTGCACTGTATTTCATGCTCATTCCGAAAATGTATGATATTTATGTGCTCAGATATAAAATTTGGCCGGAAAAGGGCGTTTAAGGTAGAAAATAAAATTTTCTGAGGTTTTTTATTTTTCATTTTTAAAATTTTAAATTTCTGTGTCTGAGCGTATTTTGACTTGCTGATTCGGAATCTTTGAACAAAAATGTCGAAAACTCATCCGAAATATTTTTGGCGGCAAAAAAACCATCTAAAAACTGATTTAGAGCTGACCAACTCGAGAACGGTTGAACATAGACAAATTCTGCGAACGCGAATCGATTCAGAATGGCCGAATTAGTATATACCTAGAATTTGAACAAAAAAATTGACGGACAAAAAAGTTGAATATATCATGCATAATTTTTTGAACGTATTTATTTTTCATTTTTCGAATTTGAAATTTTTGTCCTCGAACGTATTTTGAAGTGCTGATTCCGAATCTTTGAACGAAAATGTCGAAAACTCATCCGAAATATTTTTAGCGGGAAACAAACCATCTAAAAACTGATTTAGAGCTGACCAACTCGAGAACGGTTGGAGATAGACAAATTCTGCGAACGCGAATCGATTCAAAATAACCGAATTAGTATATACCTAGAATTTCAACAGAAAAAATTGACGGACAAAAAAGTCGAATATATCATCATATATAATTTTTGAACTTATTTATTTTTTATTTTTCGAATTTGAAATTTTTGTCCTCGAACGTATTTTGACGTGCTGATTCCGAATCTTTGAACGAAAATGTCGAAAACTCATCCGAAATATTTTTAGCGGGAAACAAACCATCTAAAAACTGATTTAGAGCTGACCAACTCGAGAACGGTTGAAGATAGACAAATTCTGCGAACGCGAATCGATTCAGAATGGCCGAATTAGTATATACCTAAAATTTGAACAGAAAAAATTGACGGACAAAAAAGTCGAATATATCATCATATATAATTTTTGAACTTATTTATTTTTTATTTTTCGAATTTGAAATTTTTGTCCTCGAACGTATTTTGACGTGCTGATTCCGAATCTTTGAACGAAAATGTCGAAAACTCATCCGAAATATTTTTAGCGGGAAACAAGCCATCTAAAAACTGATTTAGAGCTGACCAACTCGAGAACGGTTGAAGATAGACAAATTCTGCGAACGGGAATCGATTCAGAATGGCCGAATTAGTATATACCTAAAATTTGAACAGAAAAAATTGACGGACAAAAAAGTCGAATATATCATCATATATAATTTTTTGAACTTATTTATTTTTTATTTTTCGAATTTGAAATTTTTGTCCTCGAACGTATTTTGACGTGAGGATTCCAAATCTTTGAACGAAAATGTCGAAAACTCATCCGAAATATTTTTAGCGGGAAACAAGCCATCTAAAAACTGATTTAGAGCTGACCAACTCGAGAACGGTTGAAGATAGACAAATTCTGCGAACGCGAATCGATTCAGAATGGCCGAATTAGTATATACCTAAAATTTGAACAGAAATAATTGACGGACAAAAAAGTCGAATATATCATCATATATAATTTTTTGAACTTATTTATTTTTTATTTTTCGAATTTGAAATTTTTGTCCTCGAACGTATTTTGACGTGCTGATTCCGAATCTTTGAACGAAAATGTCGAAAACTCATCCGAAATATTTTTAGCGGGAAACAAACCATCTAAAAACTGATTTAGAGCTGACCAACTCGAGAACGGTTGAAGATAGACAAATTCTGCGAACGCGCATCGATTCAGAATGGCCGAATTAGTATATACCTAAAATTTGAACAAAAAAAATTGACGGACAAAAAAGTCGAATATATCATCATATATAATTTTTGAACTTATTTATTTTTTATTTTTCGAATTTGAAATTTTTGTCCTCGAACGTATTTTGACGTGCTGATTCCGAATCTTTGAACGAAAATGTCGAAAACTCATCCGAAATATTTTTAGCGGGAAACAAGCATCTAAAAACTGATTTAGAGCTGACCAACTCGAGAACGGTTGAAGATAGACAAATTCTGCGAACGCGAATCGATTCAGAATGGCCGAATTAGTATATACCTAAAATTTAAACAGAAAAAATTGACGGACAAAAAAGTCGAATTTATCATCATACATAATTTTTTGAACTTATTTATTTTTCATTTTTCGAATTTGAAATTTTTGTCCTCGAACGTATTTTGAAGTGCTGATTCCGAATCTTTGAACGAAAATGTCGAAAACTCATCCGAAATATTTTTAGCGGGAAACAAACCATCGAAAAACTGATTTAGAGCTGACCAACTCGAGAACGGTTGGAGATAGACAAATTCTGCGAACGCGAATCGATTCAGAATGGCCGAATTAGTATATACCTAGAATTTCAACAGAAAAAATTGACGGACAAAAAAGTCGAATATATCATCATATATAATTTTTTGAACTTATTTATTTTTCATTTTTCGAATTTGAAATTTTTGTCCTCGAACGTATTTTGACGTGCTGATTCCGAATCTTTGAACGAAAATGTCGTAAACTCATCAGAAATATTTTTGGCGGGACAAAAAACATCTAAAAACTGATTTAGAGCTGACCAACTTCAGAACTTCAGACGAGTGGGAGATGGGTCACTTCATGCAAATTGTACACTATACTTTTTCTACGACCATCTGAATCATTATCGAATCTGTAATATTTTTAATAACACTTTTTATCATAAACTTTTCTGCCGTCATTATTCCCATAATATATACAACCTAAAAAACCTACAAATATTGAAAATCATAATAAAAATCGATCACTAATCGATTTTAAAAAAGGAAAAAAAATTGGTTTTTGTGGGATTTGAACCCTCACCCCCACTATCCCAAAAAAGTGTTTTACAAGCGCATAAAATGGGCATATTTCCATATGGTCGTAGAAAAAAACCTTTTCGTGATAGGAGCTGACAGTGGCAGTGATATTCATTCAATGATTGCAATTTGTATTGTGAAAGTAATTCGCGAATTGATTATTGAAGTAATGTGTTTATTCTGTATTGTGATAGGGCATGTTGTACGGCAACTGTGATAATATGAGGACTGAATTGGTAGTACGTGTTGTATAGTTACTGTGATAAAATAATAATTAAATTGATTGTCAATTATGTCAAGGTTGTTATTTTGGTCCAGAATTTTCACTTTCTTCATTTCAAAGTTGAATGGGATTTTTGCCATTCGTTATGTTCATATATTATTTTTGTCTTGAATGAAATATATTGTGAAGATGTCAGGCTCCATATAAATGCCAATAAAAATAATACACGTTCATCAAATACACGAATGATACGGTTGTTACTTCTAACTTTGAAATTGATGAAGTGTGCATTTTGGGCCAATTAAACAATTTATACAAAACAATCTTACTTGAAATAATACTCGTGAAAAAAATGAGGACTGTATATCAATTGCAGAACTAATTTAAATATGGTCCTTCGAAGATATAAGTATTACATCTAATGACAAAAACATTCTTTGGGCGATTTACCTTCAATCTGTGAATGCTGGTATATTAGCCAAGGAGAAAAAAGTAACACCAAAAATAAAAACCTGGGTTATTCTCACTTAGTTCATATGATTTGTATTGTTAGGAATAATGATACTTTCATGAACATCTAAACAGACACCCAGTAGAATTAGTTAAAAAAATAGTCAAGGGCTACTCAAGCTTGAATAATATTATTGTAGTACCTGAAGACGGCTATAATGTAACCGAAACATATGTAGTGAAACAAATCAAGAGGTTTCGAAGAAACACACCGATTCCCAAGAAATACAAACACACGGTCCATTTTAGAGAATATTTCATTCCAATCTTTTTACAAATTGAAAATTATTTAGCAGATGTAGTTGATATGAGTATTCCAGCCAGTGGCGCAGCCAGGATTTCAGTTTAGGGAGGCTGAACATACAATTTATTAGTTATCAGCGCTTTTTTTTTTCGTCGGATTTCGTTCGGATGTTATGGATAACACCTAGAAGCGAACTGTAAGGCACGCGAACGATAACATCATTTTGTAGGAAATTTTCTTAGCTTTCTTTCTATATACCTATGTATTTAACGAATGTGTCTCTTTATGGTCGCAAAATGCGAAAAATGTAAAAGGTGCGCTTGGATCCGGCTTCCGAGAGTTCTAGTATTTTTTCAATATTTTTTTCCGTATTCTACGCCATCATTTTGATAGTCATTTGGTTGCTGGGGGGAGGGGGCTGCAGCCCCAAAGCCGCCCACTGGCCGCGCCAATGATTCCAGCTCATGTCGCTATCGAACTTTGCGCTTAAACATTTTGTATAATCTTCGATAGTTAGAAGTAGAAGTAGTCTTTTATATCAAGTAGACAATTGCTCTAAAACCACATTTGTTTTCAGATTGAGTTCATTTGCAGTTTCTGCCGACACAAGGACAGTTGTATCATCAGTAAACATGAACAACTCTTACCTCCAAAATGGGAAATTTCATGTTGTTCATGTATAGAAGGAATAGAAGTGGCCCTAGAAAGCTTCCTTGTAGTCGTAGTTCACCCTTCACCTATGTCCACAACCAATTCCAGAACAGCGATGAACTTGCTTCTTCGCCATTTCTTTATTTGTAAATTTTACAAAAACTATTATACAATTTTTCTAGTTTTTCTGTCACAGTTGAGACCGGATACCGTTCTAGTTGCACATTATATAGATGACATTGTCAGGGCCACAAAGGGTGTTTGCTCGATACTGGCATTGCTGGATTTCAGTCAAGCTTTCGACAAAATAAATCATGATCTGCTTTTGATAATCCTGCACTATATAGGGTTCAAAGACAATTCCGTCGAGTTGATGAAAAACTACATGAAAAATAGAATACAAATGGGCTTGAATGAAACGTGCCCTGATAACTCGAATCATGACCCTCAGGAGTGCCACAAGGATCAATCATGGGCCCCGTGCTCTTTGCTATCTACTCACCAAACATTTTATATTGCATGAGATTGCATGAGATTGCATGACATCTATACGCCTATCACAATCAACTCCACAGTTTTGCTTTTCATGTCGTGGAAGATGCAATTATTCATATCAACAACGATCTGTGCAGTCTTTTGTCGACTCAGCTAGGGATCAATACTAATTAATGCTTCAAAATCGATCGTGGTTCTATTTGGGAAAAATATGGAATTTGTGAATATAACGATGGATGGAAACTCACTTGAGCTTGTCAACGAATTCAAAAATCTTCACTAAAACTTTCAATTGCGTTATTTAGTGAGACTTGAACACTATTTGATTTATATTATATTCCAGGTAATCCGGGATGGAGGTACGACAACGTCCTGAAGTATTTCAAAAAATCCGAAGACAACAGGAATCCGTACTTGACCAAAACACCATATCACGGTAAAGGGGGCCTGCTCACCGTTCAAGAGTCTCCTTGGAGGACTCCGTTGGTGGTGGCATTTCTGGAAGCCGGTTTGGACTTGGGGTATCCTGTTAGAGATATCAACGGGGCTGAACAGACGGGGTTTATGATCGCCCAAGGAACGATACGACGAGGTAGTGGTTGTTTTCGATCAATTGTGTACAAACATTGCCCAGACTTATATGTTCACTCATAGTCTATTTCAAGAATAACGTAAATTCTCAGAAATTCTCAGAAAAACATAATAATAACAATAATACTCCCTCATAAACACTCGTAGAGTGTACCCAAAGGCATGGCCTGTGCGGGTAGAGAACGGCTATTATTATTATTTGCCGTGGCGCTCCGGGGCGACTTACTGATTTTCGGTGGCGTATTCACTTTTCAGCTGCAGAAAAACCCGGAAAACCTACAGCACCACCTCGGGTGGCCGGCGTGCACTCAAAGCTAGCACTAGCCGAGATTGGCATCTAGACAACACACAATACACTTGCTTTCAACAAGGACTGTGGTCGTCTATCGATTCCGATATTGGGTACTTGAGAAAAAATCCCTCGTACCTACATCGGGCTCGAACCGACTACCGCTATACTGAAGTTCTGAACGGCCTGCGCCTTAGACCGCCAGACCACCGACCACCTGTGAAAACAGTGTGAAAAAAGATTATGTAAATGCACATGATGTAAGTTGAGCGGTCAAGTGAATCTACATATCAGTTTGTAAAAAATTGTAACTTTACAGGTTGGTGTGTATTTTTTCACTTATCATGAACTCTTTTTTAACAAAAATTTCATCTGGAACTTTTAGAGGATTTATTCATGACATTATAACAGTTAATCATACTGGTAGCTCATATCCATCAATAAATCAATCAATCAATTATATCTTTTCGTTCTATTTGGTTCTATCTGGTTCCTATCTTTTCTGGTATGTATAGTAGTCCATAAACCATAACCATAAACCAATAATTTATTACAATATAGTAACTTCGGAAAAATAAAAA
Organism: Chrysolina haemoptera; assembly: GCA_958298965.1. NCBI lineage: Eukaryota > Metazoa > Arthropoda > Insecta > Coleoptera > Chrysomelidae > Chrysolina > Chrysolina haemoptera. The sequence goes on from OY282594.1 coordinate 5,537,760, forward strand.
CCATATTTCATTTCAGGGTCTAGATGTTCGACAGCTAAAGCCTTCCTGAGACCTGTCAGACTTAGAAAAAATATTCACGTTGCCCTCAACTCACATGTTACGAGAATACTAATCAATCCTACCACCATGAGAGCATTCGGGGTGGAATTTGTGAGAAATGGTAAGATTCAATTCTACTGGTTGGAATCTCCTGATTAATGTGTTTTTTTTCTTCGAAAAATATACATTTATAAGTACAGAGCAGTTTCCTAAAAGTAGTAAATGAATTAGTTTGCTGCAAATTTTTTGAGAAAGGTCGAAAACCCAATAAAAGGTATGGAGGGCAAATTTTTTCGGGAGACTGCATATATACAGTGTGACCATTTAAGATGGAAGCACCCCTATAAAATTTACATTTTTGAAACGATTGGATTTTTTTTTTTTTCGTTAGGTAGACATTCAAAAAGTCTACTTGGAACACCAAATTTCATGAATAAATCTTCATTTCCAGAGCCAGCTAATGTTATTTTAAATAAAAAATCTAAAAAAATTACTAGCGATTTTTTTTTAGAAAATATCTGACTACACCACTGGATTCGCCACATTTTGAAATGGTTCATTTGTAAGTAACGTTAAAATGCGTCAATTAATGAAAAAATTATAAGGAAATGAAATTTGAAAAATATGCCGTTCAATCAACCCACAAATTCAATTTCAGAACTTTTATCAAAATTAGGAATACACCACTGTATTGACGAGGTCTCAATATATCACTGGTCAAAATTTCATCGAAATCTGTTCATAAATAAAAAAAATTGTAAAAAAATAAAATTATATAACTAAAAATAAAATGTGTAAATGGAATTTCAGGAAAATATCATCTTATCTCGTAATTTTTATTCATCAACAGATTTCAATGAAATTATTGTCAGTGATATTTCGACACGCCCTTAATCCAGTGGTGTGTCGGCATATCTTTCAAATTTCATTCCCTTATAACTTTGACGCATTTCAACTTAATTCACATATATAGCATTTAAAAATGTCGCGAATCCAGTGGTGTATCAGATTTTTCTAAAAAATGGTTAGTAATTTTTTGGTATTTTTGGCCATGAAAAATAGAATTAGTTGGCCCTGTAAATGGAGATTTATTCATAAAATTTGATATCGTAGTAGACTTTTTGAACGTCTACCTAAGGAAAAACAATTAAAAAAATGTAAGTTTATAAGGGTGCTTCCATCTTAAATTGATCACACTGTACAGTACTATAAAGAATTGTTTCCCTATTGAAGTAATCGTGGCAGCATTTGTAGTCTCTTGCTGAAAAATTTTACCGCCCCATTCAAAGCTTGAGAAGGGAGGGGTGGGAATGAACGAAACTAAAAAAAATATATTCAAATATTTAACAGTTTTTTTTTATCACTTGATTTGTGACCTCTCATGAAAATAAACCATCAGCAAAAAACAGTTTCCCAAACCATTATACTTGACAATTGAATAATTTTCTGGAATACTTCGAAAGGCTTTCAATTATTTTTTAACAAAATGATAGGAGTGCCTATCATTGCAAAAGCTTCAGTCTTCACAACAACTGAATTTTATGCGAAATATTTCCAGGGAGAAAGCAAGTCGTCATGGCCAGGAAAGAAGTCATCCTATCGGCCGGTTCGATCAACACCCCCCAACTGATGATGCTCTCCGGCATAGGACCGAGACCTGAACTAAAAAAGCACGGAATACCCGTTCTGAAAGAACTACCCGTGGGGGAAAACCTGCAGGACCACGTCGCCATGGGAGGATTGACGTTCAGGATCGACAAACCGGTGTCGATAGTGCAGGACAGACTCGAAGCGATCGCTACGACGATGAACTACGTCCTCAACGAAAAAGGACCGATGACCACGTTGGGGGGCGTGGAAGGGTTGGCTTTCGTCAACACTTATCTTGGTAGGTAGCAACTAACACCACTGTGAAAGAAAGTCGAACGTAATACGACGTGTTGATTCCGAATCGTTGAACGAAAATATCGAAAACTCATCAGAAATATTTTTGGCGCCAAAAAAAACATTTGATTCAGAGCTGACCAACTCGAGAACGGTTCGTGTTAGACAAATTCTGCGAATGCCGATCGATTCAAAATGGCCGAATCAGTATATAGTAAGAATTTGAACGAAAAAAATCGACGAACGAAAAAAATCGACGGACAAAAAAGTCGAGTAAGTATATCACGATAGATTATTTTTTGAACTTTTTAATTTTTCATTTTTCGGATTTCAAATTTCCGTTTCCGAACGTATTATGACGTGTTGATTCCAAATCTTTGAAGGAAAATATCTAAAACTCATCAGAAATATTTTTGGCGGCAAAAAAAACCTTTGAAAACTGATTCAGAGCTGACCAACTCGAGAACGGTTCGTGTTAGACAAATTCTGCGAATGCCGATCGATTCAAAATGGCCGAATTAGTATATAATAAGAATTTGAACAAAAAAAATCGACGGACAAAAAAGTCGAGTAAGTATATCATGATAGATCATTTTTTGAACTTTTTAATTTTTATTTTTTCGAATTTCAAATTTTGTTCCTCGAACGTATTCGGACGTGTTGATTCCGAATCTTTGAACGAAAATATCGAAAACTCATCAGAAACATTTTTGGCGCCAAAAAAAACATTTGAAAACTGATTCAGAGCTGACCAACTCGAGAACGGTTCGTGTTAGACAAATTCTGCGAATGCCGATCGATTCAAAATGGCCGAATTAGTATATAGTAAGAATTTGAACGAAAAAAATCGACGGACAAAAAAGTCGAGTCAGTATATCATGATAGATAATTTTTTGAACTTTTTAATTTTTATTTTTTCGAATTTCCAATTTCCGTTTCTGAAAGTATTATGACGTGTTGATTCCAAATCTTTGAACGAAAATATCGAAAACTCATCAGAAATATTTTTGGCGCCAAAAAAAACATTTGAAAACTGATTCAGAGCTGACCAACTCGAGAACGGTTCGTGTTAGACAAATTCTGCGAATGCAGATCGATTCAAAATGGCCGAATTAGTATATAGTAAAAATTTGAACGAAAAAAATCGACGGACAAAAAAGTCGAGTCAGTATATCATGATAGATAATTTTTTGAACTTTTTAATTTTTATTTTTTCGAATTTTCAATTTCCGTTTCTGAACGTATTATGACGTGTTGATTCCAAATCTTTGAACGAAAATATGGAAAACTCATCAGAAATATTTTTGGCGCCAAAAAAACCATTTGAAAACTGATTCAGAGCTGACCAACTCGAGAACGGTTAAAGTTAGACTAATTCTGCAAACTCCAATCGATTCAAAATGGCCGAATCAGTATAAACTAGAAATTTGAACGAAAAAAATTGACGAACAAAAAAGTCGAGTATATCATGATAGATAATTTTTTGAACTTTTTTGGTTTTCATTTTTCGTATTCCAAATTTTGGTCCTCGAACGTATTATGACGTGTTGATTCCGAATCTTTGAACGAAAATATCGAAAACTCATCAGAAATATTTTTGGCGCCAAAAAAAACATTTGAAAACTGATTCAGAGCTGACCAACTCGAGAACGGTTCGTGTTAGACAAATTCTGCGAATGCCGATCGATTCAAAATGGCCGAATTAGTATATAGTAAAAATTTGAACGAAAAAAATCGACGGACAAAAAAGTCGAGTCAGTATATCATGATAGATAATTTTTTGAACTTTTTAATTTTTATTTTTTCGAATTTCCAATTTCCGTTTCTGAACGTATTATGGCGTGTTGATTCCAAATCTTTGAACGAAAATATCGAAAACTCATCAGAAATATTTTTGGCGCCAAAAAAAACATTTGAAAACTGATTCAGAGCTGACCAACTCGAGAACGGTTCGTGTTAGACAAATTCTGCGAATGCCGATCGATTCAAAATGGCCGAATTAGTATATAGTAAAAATTTGAACGAAAAAAATCGACGGACAAAAAAGTCGAGTCAGTATATCATGATAGATAATTTTTTGAACTTTTTAATTTTTATTTTTTCGAATTTCCAATTTCCGTTTCTGAACGTATTATGACGTGTTGATTCCAAATCTTTGAACGAAAATATCGAAAACTCATCAGAAATATTTTTGGCGCCAAAAAAACCATTTGAAAACTGATTCAGAGCTGACCAACTCGAGAACGGTTAAAGTTAGACTAATTCTGCAAACTCCAATCGATTCAAAATGGCCGAATCAGTATAAAATAGAAATTTGAACGAAAAAAATTGACGAACAAAAAAGTCGAATATATCATCATATATAATTTTTTGAACTTATTTATTTTTCATTTTTCGAATTTGAAATTTTTGTCCTCGAACATATTTTGACGTGCTGATTCCGAATCTTTGAACGAAAATATCGAAAACTAATCAGAAATATTTTTGGCGCCAAAAAAATCATTTGAAAACTGATTCAGAGCTGACCAACTCGAGAACGGTTAAAGTTAGACAAATTCTGCGAATGCCGATCGATTCAAAATGGCCGAATTAGTATATAATAAGAATTTGAACAAAAAAAATCGACGGACAAAAAAGTCGAGTAAGTATATCATGATAGATCATTTTTTGAACTTTTTAATTTTTATTTTTTCGAATTTCAAATTTGGTCCTCGAACGTATTCGGACGTGTTGATTCCGAATCTTTGAACGAAAATATCGAAAACTCATCAGAAACATTTTTGGCGCCAAAAAAAACATTTGAAAACTGATTCAGAGCTGACCAACTCGAGAACGGATCGTGTTAGACAAATTCTGCGAATGCCGATCGATTCAAAATGGCCGAATTAGTATATAGTAAGAATTTGAACGAAAAAAATCGACGGACAAAAAAGTCGAGTCAGTATATCATGATAGATAATTTTTTGAACTTTTTAATTTTTATTTTTTCGAATTTCCAATTTCCGTTTCTGAACGTATTATGACGTGTTGATTCCAAATCTTTGAACGAAAATATCGAAAACTCATCAGAAATATTTTTGGCGCCAAAAAAAACATTTGAAAACTGATTCAGAGCTGACCAACTCGAGAACGGTTCGTGTTAGACAAATTCTGCGAATGCAGATCGATTCAAAATGGCCGAATTAGTATATAGTAAAAATTTGAACGAAAAAAATCGACGGACAAAAAAGTCGAGTCAGTATATCATGATAGATAATTTTTTGAACTTTTTAATTTTTATTTTTTCGAATTTTCAATTTCCGTTTCTGAACGTATTATGACGTGTTGATTCCAAATCTTTGAACGAAAATATGGAAAACTCATCAGAAATATTTTTGGCGCCAAAAAAACCATTTGAAAACTGATTCAGAGCTGACCAACTCGAGAACGGTTAAAGTTAGACTAATTCTGCAAACTCCAATCGATTCAAAATGGCCGAATCAGTATAAACTAGAAATTTGAACGAAAAAAATTGACGAACAAAAAAGTCGAGTATATCATGATAGATAATTTTTTGAACTTTTTTGGTTTTCATTTTTCGTATTCCAAATTTTGGTCCTCGAACGTATTATGACGTGTTGATTCCGAATCTTTGAACGAAAATATCGAAAACTCATCAGAAATATTTTTGGCGCCAAAAAAAACATTTGAAAACTGATTCAGAGCTGACCAACTCGAGAACGGTTCGTGTTAGACAAATTCTGCGAATGCCGATCGATTCAAAATGGCCGAATTAGTATATAGTAAAAATTTGAACGAAAAAAATCGACGGACAAAAAAGTCGAGTCAGTATATCATGATAGATACTTTTTTGAACTTTTTAATTTTTATTTTTTCGAATTTCCAATTTCCGTTTCTGAACGTATTATGGCGTGTTGATTCCAAATCTTTGAACGAAAATATCGAAAACTCATCAGAAATATTTTTGGCGCCAAAAAAAACATTTGAAAACTGATTCAGAGCTGACCAACTCGAGAACGGTTCGTGTTAGACAAATTCTGCGAATGCCGATCGATTCAAAATGGCCGAATTAGTATATAGTAAAAATTTGAACGAAAAAAATCGACGGACAAAAAGGTCGAGTCAGTATATCATGATAGATAATTTTTTGAACTTTTTAATTTTTATTTTTTCGAATTTCCAATTTCCGTTTCTGAACGTATTATGACGTGTTGATTCCAAATCTTTGAACGAAAATATCGAAAACTCATCAGAAATATTTTTGGCGCCAAAAAAACCATTTGAAAACTGATTCAGAGCTGACCAACTCGAGAACGGTTAAAGTTAGACTAATTCTGCAAACTCCAATCGATTCAAAATGGCCGAATCAGTATAAAATAGAAATTTGAACGAAAAAAATTGACGAACAAAAAAGTCGAATATATCATCATATATAATTTTTTGAACTTATTTATTTTTCATTTTTCGAATTTGAAATTTTTGTCCTCGAACATATTTTGACGTGCTGATTCCGAATCTTTGAACGAAAATATCGAAAACTAATCAGAAATATTTTTGGCGCCAAAAAAATCATTTGAAAACTGATTCAGAGCTGACCAACTCGAGAACGGTTAAAGTTAGACAAATTCTGCAAACTCCTATCGATTCAAAATGGCCGAATTAGTATAAACCAGAAATTTGAACGAAAAAAATTGACGGACAAAAAAGTCGAGTATATCATGATAAATAGTTTTTTGAACTTTTTTGTTTTTCATTTTTCGAATTTCAAATTTTGGTCCTCGAACGTATTATGACGTGCTGATTTCGAATCTTTGAACAAAAATATCGAAAACTCATCAGAAATATTTTTGGCGAGAAAAAAACCACTTGGAAACTGATTCAGAGCTGACCAACTCGAGAACGGATAAAGTTAGACAAATTCTGCAAACTCCTATCGATTCAAAATGGCCGAATTAGTATGAACTAGAAATTTGAACGGAAAAAATTGACGGACAAAAAAGTCGAGTATATCATGATAGATAATTTTTTGAACTTTTTTGGTTTTCATTTTTCGAATTCCAAATTGTCCTCGAACGTATTATGACGTGTTGATTCCGAATCTTTGAACAAAAATATCGAAAACTCATCAGAAATATTTTTGACGCCAAAAAAAACATTTGAAAACCGATTCAGAGCTGACCAACTCGAGAACGGTTAAAGTTAGACAAATTCTGCAAACTCCTATCGATTCAAAATGGCCGAATTAGTATAAACTAGAAATTTGAACGAAAAAAATTGACGGACAAAAAAGTCGAGTATATCATGATAGAGAATTTTTTGAACTTTTTTGTTTTTCATTTTTAGAATTTCAAATTTTGGTCCTCGAACGTATTATGACGTGTTGATTCCGAATCTTTGAACAAAAATATCGAAAACTCATCAGAAATATTGAAAAGATTTACTGTTGAAATGATATACTGTGATTGGTTGGTTTTGTAAATTATAAATTTAAAAATCCGTCACAACGGTATATAACATAAAACTTGAAACGTATTTCTCAATTCTTCGCCACAAGAAACCAATATCTTGAATCATGAAACTAAATGCTAACAGCATAAAACTACTTCAATTGTGTTTCAGCCTTTGAAACACAAAACAATCACTCAACCAAATCCAGTGTTTCAGATAATTAATCTCGAAAAAAAAAGAAAAAAAAAACTTAAAGTCAAGATTGATACCCCTCCGATGTTATCTAACCTACCCTAGCACTGACGATAGTCAAGAACCTCGAAACCAGCTGATATCATCAGACAAGAAATTGGAAACACAATCGAACTGACTCAGTCTGAACAAACCTAAAGTTTGAAAATATCATATTTCAATTCATGTTATTATTCTTCCTTAGCATTTATCCTCCCATTTACCTCATTTTAGGTAACAGATCATGGCCGGACATCCAATTCCACATGGCGCCGGCTAGCATCAATTCCGACGCAGGTGCAAGAGTGCGCAAAGTCTTGGGAATCACAGACGAGCTCTACAATGCAGTCTACAAACCGATAGCGAACCAGGACGTCTACACTCTGATGCCATTGCTGCTGAGACCACGGTCCAGAGGATGGGTCAGGCTGAGGAACAAGAGTCCGTTCTCTGCCCCGCTCATAAACGCCAATTACTTCGATGATCCGATCGATATAAAAACTTTGGTAGAAGGCAAGTATAATAAAAATAAAATATTATTAAAAAAAAACTTCCCTACAATCTTGACCCTAAGGGCGTTTTCACACTCACCGATCCGACAACGACACGACAGCGACACCGATGCTGGTGGGCGCGAATTTACACATAAGTGAATATGATGCTTTCGCACTAACCGGCAAATCGGTAGCGTCTCCTTATATGCAAACTCGTACTCCTGGCATCGGTCTTGGTGTCGTGTCGTATCGGTGAGTGTGAAAACGCCCTAACTCTGCCGAACAAAGGCCTAGATCGCTTACATGATAGTTCATGAGTAATCAAAATAAAAATGGAGATCGGAATTTCGACTACACAAGTGGGTCTAGGTCTCAGTCCAAACTCTGATCAAGAGGAGAGCGTAAACTTACTACCTGAGGCAGCATAACGCAATAGAAAACCTTGAGTCATCGGTGAAATATCAAAGATGAACAGACCTCTGAGGAAGTCGCTACGAAACGTTGTAAACAATTCCAAGAAACGGGCCTTAAAACTCGAATAAAAATATTGAAGCACATCAGGATAAGGCAGCTGGAGCGTTGGGCAACCTCAAACTGAAACGCACTGGAAGGGAAGAAATGCCAATCTGAAGCTAGTGGAGTAGACAAACGCCAAAGATCCGGTGAGCGGGAACTTCTCGAACTGACGTCAAGAAAAGGACTGTTAAAGTCCCCGAAACTAACAGAAGCAGATCAGGATAAGGCAAGCAAAGAGTTAGACAATCTCAAACTAAAGCGCAATAAGAAGGACTGGTGCAATTATGAATATGAAACTTGAAATGAAGTGAAACTAAGGGTGATAGAAGTCCGGCGGGTCCTCGTCCAGTGAACATCATGGTACTGGTTCCTAACTGGCCACGACATGCTACTCATCAAACGTGGGCTAGAGGAATCTACTCCGACATGGGTAAGCAGTATAGAGTGCAGACGGCGACCATCAAATGGAGTCGGAGGAAACTGTCTAACAATGGTACCTGATGGGATTAGGGTTGCCTCTTCAGGGTAACACCTGAACCCTCCTCGACTGGTGCCGGACTTCAGAGATCAGGGTTTTTCTGGAAGTGAAAGACAATACTGAACTACGGTATAGGCAACGGAGTCCTAGCTACCTGTGCGACGGGCACGGAGGATCTTGGTACCTAGGCGGGTGAGCAGCGTCAATTCTGCTTGGAAACTGATACTGCAGAGCCGGTAAAGTGCAACAAAATCTCCATATTTCTCACATCTTGGGCTTAACCACTATTAGGCCGAATAGGCAGATACCTTGTTCCGCCCGGGAGGACCCTTGAGCCAGACTCGACCTGGACCAGATGTTGTTTTGTGTAATGCCTAACGGTTAATATTTCACTCTTCAACTCTATGACAGTATTTGTTATTTTGAAATAACTAAATAGTGTGTTATTTGTCATTTTCCTGGCGTTCCTTGATCTGTCATATTTAGCCTAATATCTTTTCTAATCTAAACAATTCTTTCCAGGTGCCAAAATAGCCATTAACATTAGCGAAGCCAGAGCGTTCAAGAAATTCGGCAGCCGCCTGCACAGCATCCCATTCCCTAACTGCAGGCAGTTCGAATTCACCAGCGACGAGTACTGGGAGTGCCATATCAGGACGATATCGTTGACAGTCTACCACCCTGTGGGGACGTGCAAGATGGGACCCGCCTGGGACGATACGGCCGTTGTCGATCCCAGATTGAAAGTGTACGGTGTGGGAGGCTTACGGGTCATAGACGCTTCTATCATGCCCACCATACCGAGCGGAAATACTAACGCTCCGGCGATAATGGTGGGGGAGAAAGGCGCGGACTTAGTGAAGGAGGATTGGTTGGGAAGGACAAGTGAAGTGTAGTGGTGCACGCTAGTGAAGAAACTGCTCAGTTGTGTGTAAATAATAAAATTAGTTTTTTATACATAATACAACTGTATTTTTTTTTATTCCTTCGTTTATTCTGTTCACCCAAACCTGGTCAAAGCTTGAAAATTCCACTAGGGTGCATTACATTACACCTTTTCTAAATACGAGGGAGAGAATTCTGGGTGGAAATATGTAATTGCTACTCTCGGAGCTTGAAATGATACCTACTCACCACAAGACGGCAGAAATCTACAATGTACAAAAGAAATATTAATTTATAAGCTAATATGCATTTCGAATAATACATTACAATACAGAAATTTTTCGAAATGTTGACAGCACTTGCCACACATGCTTCAAATCGCCGAATGAACGCGCGAGTACAGGAAGCTCCAATCATTTCCGAGGTAACGGTATTACAAGCCTCTCAAATTTTCTGGGGTAAATCTTCAACATTTATTGGTTCAGTTTCGAAAACAACCCGTTTCAAATATCCCCATTGGAAAAAGTCCAGCGGCGTGAGTTCTGGAGAACGTGCTGGCCATCGAACAGGTCCACTATTTGCAATACATCGGTCTTGAAAGGTATTATTGAGGAGTGTAGTAACTGTATTGTGGTTATGTGCAGAAGCACCATCTTGTTGCTACCACATATTTTGTTCTTCTTCAATTGGAATATCTTCTAGAAGTGCAAGAAATGTAGATATCGGTGGCCCATCAAAGTGTCTTAAAAAATTGTTTTGTCTTACTGATCCCAATCTCCATTGCCAATGCACGAACCGAAATATGAGGATGTGCCAACACATTTATTCAATTTTTCTTAGTTTGCACAAGAGTAGTAGTAGTAGTAGTAGTAATCATGGGGAGGCCGCTGCCGCAGCCAGGCAAGTAGGCCCCAATGGGCCCTTTTTGCCATCCCCTGCTCTCCACATAACTACATTGCCTCTTCTAGTCTTCCTTCTTCGCACATATGGCAAGTGGGATTGTCTTTTATACCCATTAGTGACAGGTGTCTACCTAGTTTGTTATGGCCTGTTAGTATTCCTACAAGGAGGCGTAGTGTTTGGCGATCTCTGCCTAAAAGCCACGTCATCCTTGACTTGCTAGAGCCGGCCACAAAGTCTTCTGACTGCCTGCAGCCGGCGGTATTCCTCCAAGATTCGTTTGGTTCTCTTTCCATCCATTCATCTAGGGCAGAAGATATGTGACCTCTTGCAATGCCTAGTACTGGCTCCGGTTCACAGAACGGCGCAGCGGAACCGGTTCTGGCAAGCTCATCTGCCACCTCGTTTCCCGGCACCCCCCTGTGACCAGGGACCCATACCAACTCGACTTCCTTTGTTTCCGCTAATTTCTCAAGAGCATCTCCGCATTCCTGTACCAAAACTGAGCTTGGTCTAGGATGACAGATAGCTTTGAGCGCTACCTGACTATCCGAACAGATATAAATTTTCTGTTCGGGCCCTTCTTTCACCTCTTGCCTCGTAGCTACGGTTAGAATGGCGTACAACTGGGCTTGGAAAACTGTTGTATATCTTCCTAGAGCGTAGCTTTCTCGTATATCTCTTCCTTCCAGGTAGATGCCTGCGCCAGTAGCCTGTTTGTCAGCCAGACGCGAACCGTCCGTGTAACATACTAGGCCTCCTGGACGAAGCTCCACTGTGTTTCCTTCCCATTGTTCTCTGCTCAAACAAACTTCCCATTCCATCGCAGTCTGTCTTGTGTCTCTGAGGACGGAAATCGGAATTTCCTGCTCCGCCCACTTTGCGATTTCCGCATGTCCTATCATCTCTCCTTCGTTTACCCAGACCTCCGAGTCTCGCATCCTTAAATGAGCTGCCATTGCCTCCTTCTTGATCCAGACCGGAAGGGGTGGTAGCCTCAACAGTACCTCCAATGCCGCAGTACTGAGCTTTCGACCTATTGCACCTATTGCACAGGAGTAAGATGTGTTCGATGTGTTTTACCTGTATTTTTTACATACTAAAAGGTATTGCGATCTGGTTGTCAACGATCAGAAAAAAAGTCCCATGGGCATAACTTTTTTATAGGCTGGTTTTGACGCTAGAGGGCATTGAAAATTCTCATTTTTTTTTTCTATTAAAACACGATGTTTTATTACTTTTGCGGTTTCTCCCTCGCTTTTAACTGAAGAAAATATGAAGAAAAGTTCTAATCCGTTGAAAAGTTAATAGGGGCGGGATTAATTTATGAGAGTTCTAACATTATGTACCGTCCTTTTGTTTCGGATAAATATTTTTCTTTGATATTTCGCTGTCGTACAGAGCATTGAAAGAGGTTTCGAATGAGATATGACTCGACGCCCTATTCCATTTGAAAAAAAAAATCATTCTAAATGGCCGGCCCGATGCTATTTTGAACACAGGCAGTTTTTTTAGTGTCAAAAAGTGGGTTAGTTTATGGACTACCACTCGAGCAAAAAAAAGAAGAAGTTACATTCCATTAAAAAGTTAATGGGGGGGGGTTCTTTATGGACAGACTGTCATGCTAGATTATTCAATGTTTTTCTTAAATCTAAAGATGGAATCGATAAAACGATAAAATGTTCCTATAGTGTTTATGTGGACATGAACGGAACATTTCGAAGAGATATGTCGACTAGGAAAAATTGATTAAGTACATTTTATTTCAAATCATTCCTTATCGAAATTCACAGAGGATGAAGATACGAATAAAGGAGGAAAGAATCAATTATTACATCATTACAATAAACCTAATTAGAAGTAAATGACTTTGAGTATATGGTATATTCACGGATATTGTTGTAAGGAACCTCAATAAATTAAAATTAATATAATCGTATGTTAAGAAGAATGAAACTGTAGTAACATTATTGGCATAAAAATCAGCATGTTTTGTTTGTTATCCTCAAATTATATAATTATATTATTTATTATGCCAAACCACTATTAAAAGCAAAAACGTTAAATTTGGAAATGACCCACCAGGATCTTTGACTAGTAAATTGGGATTACCATGACTGGTACAAAAATGTTGTTGACCTTCTGACAAAAATTACCCATTATTATTTTAAAAAGAGTACTTTTATTTCGGAGATTTTCTTCCTTTCCGTTATTTCAATATTAACAAAACAACGACAATTTTTCAATTAAGTACGTATTAATGAGATTCATAATTGAATAAATTTGCATTTATTTTCATATCGATTTAAACTTGAAGAACTCTATGAATAATCAATGAATATCCAGAAAATAAAGAAAACAATCGTTTACAAAAAAAATAGATCTTGAATATGTCGTTAAAGTATCAATATTCAACATGGACTCCTCAATCCCAAAGAGTTCGGAACCATGTCATATTGAACCTAGTTGACTCGACCTTCGACCTCAAAAAAAAAAACATTCGTGTGAATCTAGCCTTCAACTTACTTTGTATAAATTTAAAAAAGAATTAGACAATATAAATCATGCGCTGAGTGGTTTTTGCTTTTGAAAAGGGCATTTGAAACAACTGATCGAAAAATAGTATTGACAAAACTACCTGGCTGAATAACTACCTCAAAGACCATGAAAAAAAAAAGAACGCTTTAATGAATATGTGTCATCTGAAATTGGAAATGATATGGAAGTTCCTCAACAATCAATAAAAGATCATTTCGATGCCGGATAATTTTATAGGAAATCTTTACACCGACTTAACAGTTATTTAGTTAGGTATATTTGAATATCTACAAAAGTATTCAGAGTATTTTTACATGGTGTCAGGTGTTTTCCATTCATAACAAAGAGAAAAACACGTTCCTGCTGAATTCATTGGAGGTATGCCGAGATAAATCGCATGTTCATCTACAACTCCACAAGCTTATTTTATGGTTGTTCTGCCAGAACCATTCGATTTTCAAAAACCCCATTCATTCCTAACGCCCTACTGCCTGAATTCGTAACATGTTAAGACTTTTCGTCTATAACTAACAACTCTGGAATATTTAAAGAGAGCAAAGTTGAAATTCATAGCCAGCACCCCAAAAACCACTAAGGAGCCTGATTCAAAAACTCCAGCACGACGCTCTTTTAGAGACCATTTGACTGTGTTGAATGGTACGACGGCTTGGAAATGCCATTCTAGACGGTATCTTTTTTTTTCATATAATTCACAGTTCCAACTGTAAGTTAGCACTAATTCACAGTTGCAACTGTAAATTGGGACTGATATACAGTTGCAAATTAGCACTTATTCACAGTTACAACTGTAAATTGGTACTAATATACAGTTGTAACTGCAAATTTACAAATTTATGCAACTGTATATTAGTGCTAATTTACAGTTGCTACTGTAAATTAGACTAATTTACAATTGCAACCACTAATTTACGCAACTGTATATTAGTGCCAATTTACAGTTGCAAATGTGAATTAGTGCTAATTTACAGTTGCGACCACTAATTTACGCAACTGTATATTAGTGCCAATTTACAGTTGCAAATGTGAATTAGTGCTAATTTACAGTTGCGACCACTAATTTACGCAACTGTATATAAGTGCCAATTAACAGTTGCAAATGTGAATTAGTGCTAATTTACAGTTGCTACTGTAGATTATATGAAAAAAAAGATGCCTTCTAGAATGGCACTTCCAAGCCGTCGTAAAATGGTGCCGTGTTCGAGATACAATTTATTTTATCAATTTGAAAATGAATGCATATCCATTTGGCGTTGGGCAATTGCCTTTGTTGCACCACAAGCCACAACATCGATGTTTTATGTTTCTTTAAGACAGCGGCCGGCCTTGAGATTCGCTTTCTAAGTGTTTATTACTGTTTCCGAATGCATTTGTATATGCACCGCATGCCCCGTGCACTGCAGTTTTGGTCATATCCGAAACAGTGGCGGAGACAATGGAAATAAATTAAAATCTCAATCACCTTCTGTATTCATCAATGAGTGGTACATTTTTTATTCGAGTTATTCACTTTATCGAGACTATGTCTACTGACAGTTGATAGTCCGTAAAAACAATGAATCGGGGATATTCCACACGTTTACTCGAACTTGAAAAATACATGTCGATAATATAATTTTACAAACTGATATTTAACCTAATCGGTGCTAATAGTGTACTAGAAATAGCGTTACAGGTATAACTTGATATAACAAATTGTAAATGATAGTTAAAAGGTTCCTTATTAAGATGCTAAAAATATATATTCTTACTAATACTTGTCTTGACTTAGCACTGATTCACAGTTGCAACTGTATATTGGGACTAATATACAGTTACAACTGTAAATTAGTTTAATTTACAGTTGCTACCACTAATTTACAGTTACAACTATGAATTAGTGCTAATTTACAGTTGCAACTGTAAATTATATTAAAAAAAAGATACCTTCTAGAATGGCAGTTCCAAGCCGTCGTATGTTATAGCGTTTTGACAGTTATTCAGATTAATACAAAAAAGGTACTAGTTTTTCAAGAAAAATCAAGTAGGTAGCTTGATGTACAAGTACTTGATGTGTAACGACTTGACGACGAATTTCAAAAATAAATACTTGACTTGAGCTTGATTTGATTTCAAGTCAAGTCGAGTAGTCAGAAAATCAAGTCAAATAGTGAATCTCTGAGACTCACCAATAAGATTCACGTGTTTCGCGTCTTTCAACACAGAGGATGCTCGCATCGAATTTTCATTGTATCCTTGTTACAGAATACACTATTCCTTTACAGACAATAGCGTGTTTTCCAGTCTTTATTCTGTCCAATCTTCAGTAGGTTTTGACAGATCCATGGTTTTGCACCCTATTCCGGACATCATTTTCTTGTCAAATAAGAGCATTCTCCTAAACTGAGTGATCCACAGTTCTCTTGATGACCATTCCATTCACTAGAAACTTGTAATGTGGAAACCTCTCAAACCTATAAATTGTCGTATTTTTAGCGTATAGGTATGCCGACTCCACTGTTTCTCTTGGTCCCAGAGTAACTTGTTGTAAAATAAATACATCGAATATCTGGGACATATCGAGTAGATTGTTGAACCGATGGCTAAATAACCTCGCAATTTGAAATTTATTATATAAGTGAGGGGACAAAATGTGTCGAAAAACCTATGAATATTATAACGCTGTTTTTAATATCAATGTGTTATTCATGAAACTCCATATATATGAGAGATTCCTTGTGGTAAATAATGAGGGACATGTCCTACAAAAAATTGAAAATCCAACCTCTTGAGAGATATCACCCCTGCAAGGACGGAGTGAACTCGAGTGAACGTTCTATTTGTGTTCATACGTTTCATTTTGCGTTAATTCGGAGCGCCAGTGAATGATGCAACTGTCAAAATCCAATCGCTGGATTGGTTCGCTAATGAATTCATTCGATACTTTTGATTCATTTCATGTTTGGACGTTATCGCCTTAAGACACCATTGATAAATAATGTCACAAATTCAACAGTCCAGATGGAATTATTTTTTGGCCTTCAAGACTGCCGCCAACTTCGATTACGTATGGTTCAAGTGAACGATATTGCGCAAAATTAAAGTTGGCGACCCTCTCAAAGGTCAAAAAATAATCACCGTGGACTGTCCAATTCGTGGTTCGTACTGAATAATGTCTACCACGGGTGTCTTATGATTGTAAGTCACGAAATTGTATTGGAAGTATTTTTTTGACCACCAACAGAAATCGCGTAGGGTTATCATGGCAAAATATCAAAAAAATATCAAGATAGCATGGATCCCAAGTTATAATTACTTAGTTCCAGTACTATTTTTCAACTGGAAACTGTTTGAACAGAGGTTGCACTATATAGTTTATTTAACTATAAAAATGGCATTTTTTTCAGTATCACAATTATATCATGAAGAAGTGAAACTAATAACCCTTATAATATTTTATGTCAGAACTTTTATACTCACACTTACAAGATGAACCGAAGCAGGGACCTCTGGAACGCATTTGAGGTAACCCAAGCTAACCAGTCTGTGGTTGCCAACCACTAGAGGGCCCCCAAGAGTGCCCCTGAGAGGTAGCAACCTCAGGTGCGCAGGTGGCAGCCCCAGAAAAGGAATCAGAGGAACCTTCCAAGAGACTGCTGAAACCCCATCCTTGGTGAGTTGGAGCTAAAAAGTTAGCATCATAGGTGTCTGTCGTATCGACTAATATACCATACCAACATGGAGAACCGAAACAAGGACCTTTGGAACCTATTCGAAGAGAGCCGAACCAACTACCTGGGGAGCGCCCAATAAAATTATTCCCAAGAATGCGGGTATTAGAGAAACGGAACCAGAGGTACGGAAGGTACTTCCACACAACACAACTGCTGGAGAAATCTCACAGATGCCTCCACCATCTTCCATCTCGCGTGGCCCTAAAGATACAAATCAGAGGATCTTGAACCACTTGCATAACCTCAACGTTCAAGGTTAACACTGATTGGTATGCCCAATAAATAAACGAATAGATCCCACACTAACATCATGTGATGTCATTTAAAACTTGATAATTCGATTAGCGTGTGTTGCAATTCCATTCAGATCAGTAATCATGACCAAAATTCCAATGAATTGCCTACGTGCTCGTTATTGAATATTCCCTCTAGGATAACCCCACCAACTGGAATCGAAGCGTTATGGTAAATAGCATTTTGATTATTAAATAGCATTTTAATTATAGGTATATAGTCCTGATTTTCAATCAACGACCCCATTTACTAAACCATACGATATTTCAATTAGTACAATTATATCGGCTAATAGATTTCATTTTTGGTCTTCATTAAACAATAGTTACTGATACTTCGAATTAATCTAAATTTAATGTTAATTATATTTTGGAACGCACGTACCACAATAATCTACTTCAGTTGATATTCTTATAATAGTAACTTATTCCAATTATAATAGATGAAGTAATGGGAAACGATTGACGTCAGCCGAAAACAATAAACCATTTGAAATCACGAATTAAAAGCCCAAAGCTCTCTATTCTTTGAAGCTGTCAAGGAAAGTGATATTTTGGAAATAATACAAAGTTTGGAAAACTCGAACCCGTTTGTAGACAATGGCATATCCAATTTACTTAAAAAAAAATAATATCATTACAAGAACAGTCCGTAGCACCCTCGTAACTTCTTTATTATTTTTCAAGTTCCGGTTCCCACTGAAAGGAAAAGCCTGTATTGTTCAAAGAACATCGTGAGAGCCGAGGAAAAGTAGGTAGGAATTGTTGTTCTTCGTGAATTGCTGAAGGCTGTATGCCTCAGGGAACCTCCTGAGTTCCAAAGCTTTGTCGTTCTGTGGAAAAACAGGCCCTGGGAAGCAGATGTGCATATTACAAAAAAAATTTAGAGTGTCTCAACAAAGCGCAGCAACTTAGAAGTTTATATTTTTGAATAGGACACCCTGTATATCATTGC
Organism: Chrysolina haemoptera; assembly: GCA_958298965.1. Taxonomy (NCBI): domain Eukaryota; kingdom Metazoa; phylum Arthropoda; class Insecta; order Coleoptera; family Chrysomelidae; genus Chrysolina; species Chrysolina haemoptera. The sequence goes on from OY282594.1 coordinate 5,556,152, forward strand.
ATCCCGGTTAGGGATGATCATGAGGAAACCAGCTATACCAAGTTTGATGCTGTTATCTTGGAAGACTATTTTGTGCTGCAGTTACAGGACTACCCTCACTGGATAAGAGAAACTAATTTTCGAACAATGTGGAGTGTGAACAAGTGCTATGGTTTACATAATGAAAGTCTCATAAGCTCTAATTTTTTCTAAGACACTTTGACAGGCCACCGATATCTACATTTCTTGCAGTACTAGAAGATATTCCAATTGAAACACAACAACAATGGTGGCAACAAGATGGTGCTCCTGCACATAACCATAATATAGTTACTACATTCCTCAATAATACCCTTCGAGACCGTTGGATTGGAAATAGTGGACCTGTTCGATGGCCTGCACATTCTCCAGATCCCACGCCACTAGACTTTCTCCTATTGGTACATGTGAAACAGTTGTCTTCGAAAATCAATCAATGAATATTGAAGATTTAACCCAGACAATTTCAGAGGCTTGTTATATCGTTACTAGTAGTAATTATTGCAACGTTTTTTCTCTCAAGAAGTAGTATAGGTAATACCCTTCAAAATATTTTTGGTTTCATTGTTCCACATCAAACCGTTCAAATTCATCGAGGTATTTGAATTTGAATTGCAAAAAAAATATTAACCAAATTCAAAAAAAAAATCAGATGGTTGTAAAGAGAATGGAATTCCATTTTCAACGATGTGACACTTGACCCCTATGCCATTTAAAATGTTTGAGTTGATGTGCCCCCCTGCGCCCCGTTGTTATGTTTTTAGGTCGAAACGTTCAAACAGGCGAGGGGACTATTAAAAGCCGCACTGTATACATTTTTGTTCAAAATAAATTATTTTACAGTTGAAATGAATTACATGAATAGAGTTGAGTGCACTTTGAATGGAATGCCGCTACTACTAGCATCACCAGCAGGATAACAATAATTACTGTCCCTCACCAGCACATAATTTGACTTTGGGTTCTCTCGTGTGAACTCATCTGAGAGATTTCTAATATTATTATTATTATTTCTTCCTAAAAGGATGTTCCAGTCAGGTCCTGTCTCCGGAGCCCAGATACATCCGGAGGGTGCGCTGGATGGTTTACCCAGATAACCACGCCCTACGTCCGTGGGGTAGATGATTACTGGGTCCGAGAATCATGTGCCCTGAGCAGACACAGTGAAGCAAGGATGACGGCCTTCTGTATTCGTCCGGCTAAGATTTCTGCCATATTACGACAAGTTGTTATGATTTCTAAGTTCGAGAGCAGTGTGTCTATCATACTACCAAGGACCCCTATAATCAGAACCACTATTTTAACAGAATGGTTTGGATAGAGCCTGCGGACTTTAAAGAGTTAGTCTCGATATTGAGTCCATTTCTACTTTGTTTCTCCGATGTTCGTTTCGCCAGCAGCCGAAAACTCCATGACGAAAATCGTCTTACTTTGATAGTCGAGGAGGACTACTTACATCAGGCTTATTGGCTTGTATTTGCCTGAGGGTGGAGAATAAGTAGTTCCAATATATTAGGCACTTCTCATTCTCCATGACGGACTAAATATATCCCCTAGAGCATTAGGCAACACCGGTGTCTCGTCTATACCGTACGAGTGTCGTAGATGGTAGTACAACACTCGTAGAGCCGCGTTATGCTTGTGGATATAGGCTGAGACCGCATATGCTGGACATGCTGACAGCAAATGCATAAGGGTCTCAGGCGCCCCACGACACGCTCTGCATCTAGTATCGAGGATCTCTATACCCATCACGCGGTTACGGTAGACCAGGGTGTTGAAGACACCATCCTTATTATTATTATTATTATTGTCTTCGAGAGCGAAACTGTACAGTGAACTGCAAAAAAGTGATTATGAAAAGTAATTCGCTTTATAATTGATATATAAACGAGGGGTAATTGAAATTTCCAATTACTCCATCAACATAAATCAACGTAATTTAAAAAAAAATACATATATATCAACTCAATTATTTTCACTAAGTGACTATTCCAGAGCACAAAGGTTTGTGATGACGAAAAAAGGCACGTTTGCTAATTGTCAACTATTTCTTCGAATCAAAATATTAGCTAACCACAATGATGACGCTCTCACGTGAAAATTACAACATTAGAGATAAACATGCTACAAATCAATTGCAGCGTCCTCGCATACAATGACATTCAATTTACCATTGGGTAAAATTTAAAATGCCCATGAATACACAAGCACTTGTAGAAAAAAAATTGAAGGGCGCAGTTTATTCGTGATATGAAATTTGTTAATAGCTATTTACAATACAAGTGAGGAAAATGGCTGTTTAAAACACGATTGTTTGCACCAGTATTTCAACACAGCTGGTATATATTTTTCGAGTTTTAAATCAACCTATTCATAAAGTATATTATTTGTTCCAAAAATCAACTCTTCTTGGCTAAATATGCTAAATGTTCTCCAAATTTTAATTGCCAAAAAATTCTCGCAATTGACACACAACTAACTTGAGCAAGCTATCCTAGCTTCCGAGTGGAAAATGCATTAATTAGTTTTTGCTCGCACTTGCCACACAAACCTACGCACAAACCTAACGTGAGCAAGCTAACCTAGCGTGTAGTGGAAAATGCGTGAATTAGTTTTTTGCTCACACTTGACACACAAACCAACGCACAAACCTAACGTGAGCAAGCTAACCTAGCGTGTAGTGGAAAATGCGTGAATTAGTTTTTTGCTCACACTTGACACACAAACCAACGCACAAACCTAACGTGAGCAAGCTAACCTAGTGTGTAGTGGAAAATGCGTGAATTAGTTTTTTGCTCACACTTGACACACAAACCTACGCACAAACCTAACGTGAGCAAGCTAACCTAGCGTGTAGTGGAAAATGCGTGAATTAGTTTTTTTGCTCGCACTTGACACACAAACCTACGCACAAACCTAACGTGAGCAAGCCAACCTAGCGTGTAGTGGAAAATGCGTGAATTAGTTTTTTTGCTCGCACTTGACACACAAACCTACGCACAAACCTAACGTGAGCAAGCTAACCTAGCGTGCTAGTGGAAAATGCGTGAATTAGTTTTTTGCTCGCACTTGACACACAAACCTACGCACAAACCTAACGTGAGCAAGCTAACCTAGCGTGTAGTGGAAAATGCGTGAATTAGTTTTTTGCTCGCACTTGACACACAAACCTACGCACAAACCTAACGTGAGCAAGCTAACCTAGCGTGCTAGTGGAAAATGCGTGAATTAGTTTTTTGCTCGCACTTGACACACAAACCTACGCACAAACCTAACGTGAGCAAGCTAACCTAGCGTGCTAGTGGAAAATGCGTGAATTAGTTTTTTGCTCGCACTTGACACACAAACCTACGCACAAACCTAACGTGAGCAAGCTAACCTAGCGTGCTAGTGGAAAATGCGTGAATTAGTTTTTTGCTCGCACTTGACACACAAACCTACGCACAAACCTAACGTGAGCAAGCCAGCCTAGCGTGCTAGTGGAAAATGCGTGAATTAGTTTTTTGCTCGCACTTGACACAAAATCCTACGCACAAACCTAACGTGAGCAAGCTAACCTAGCGTGTAGTGGAAAATGCGTGAATTAGTTTTTTGCTCACACTTGACACACAAACCTAACGTGAGCAAGCTAACCTAGCGTGTAGTGGAAAATGCGTGAATTCTTAATTTGGTAAACATTTAGAAAAATCGGTAGACATATATTTAGGTACCATTAAGATTTTTTAATGTTCATTAAATTTTTTGGCGGACAGCGCTAGAGATGTATGGTTTAATTTGGTATATTTGTTTCCCACCGAAAATACCTGTATGTGAAGGTTATATCAAAAACCCGCGAGATTCTGCCGAATGCAGTGGCATACATTATTTTTATGACAGAGGCATTATGCAAATAGGATTTATGGGCACTGAACATTATTGCTAGGTAACCTAAATTTATGGGCATTCATTAGCGAAAATTTATTCAAAATTCAATGCCACGTTCCCACATACTTTCTCACCCAGACTCAGATATCTGAACACAAAGCTCAGAGTATACACCTACAACGTAGGGTAATTGTGGATAGTACCTGTCAGAAAACAACTACTCCCCTGGCTGATACCACTAATGGTATTGAATTATATCTAACAGATACTTGTGCAATGTAACTCATTGCAGAGGAAATAGTTGCAAGTGATCCCTGGAACCAAGTGCCAGAATTTTGTTTTGATTCGGAGACGGGGACCACCTGCAGACCAGTTTCGAGATTTTCGCCTCGTCATCAGTACAGACAGCTTTGAAGCCATCTGTTTCCCATCCAAATCATCCCAACATTCCGTCTATTTGGACATTGCACAAGTATATGTTGGATATAATTTAATACTGATCGTGGTATTAGCCAGGGGAGTAGTTATGTTCTGACAGGTATTTGTCACAATTATCCCACATTGTAGGTGTATATGGGAGTAAAAAGGGTAAAACATCGGTCAGCGACGACTATCGTTATTTTGAGATATTGTTCGATAGAGTCTGTATTTTTGTATATTTCGGGATGATGAACGCGATTCTAAGATGAGTTTCCCAATTTTTTATTATTTCATTTTAAAAGATGAAAAATTCTTTTCAACGGAGTGTTCATAAAACTTTCTTTGTCTTAGAAACCGTAAGAGCAGGGAAAGCATCTTTTCAACAAAGTTGTCCCGATTTTTTGGCTTAGAAAATTCTCATTGAATCGTAAAACTAGGAAAAACATTTGGTATATTATTTGTGAAGTAAAATATTTCTTCAACAAAATCAATGTGCAAAGGGCTTTGTGGCAATCTAACTGAGTGGGAACAGTTATTTTTCCTTCAATTGTTATTGTTGAGGTTGTCCATTATTGACTCATCATGAAAATATGAAAATAATTTAAAAAATGCCAAAAATACGTAAAAACTAGTTATTTTTGTATCTAGTGAACTTTTGATCTTCATCGAGTAACGGCCGAGTCAATCAAAAAACATTAATTAACTTGTATACATTATGAAATTAACGTGATTACAACAACCTTTTCAAGGTATCCTCCGGTGTGCAAAAACTGAACGGTCGTTTAGTAATGACTGTCATGTTATTAATTTTGCAACTGCATTATTCAATCATAAAGGTCAAGTTTAACGGTAACGAATAGCAATTTTTTAAATGAACGTAAGTTTTTTCAAATACGAAAGTGTTTTCTAATGGAGAGTTTCATTGTTAAAATGAATATAATTCTAGTGGAAAAAGTTGCACCTCATAAAAATCAGCCAAACGGTGGACGATTAAAAATAAAATAAATAAAACGAAATTGGACATATGCCATTTGATTAGTAAGTTGATAATCGTGTAAAAGTCGAAAGCGGTCTCAAGACATGAACCTTCTGGGAAATCCAAAAATTACGTCAGAAGAAACTCATGATTTTTGGACCCCCCCCTGTCCTTGTTACGGGTGGTAACATTTGTGTGATCCCCCATCCCTGGTGTGACATATTGATTCCCAGTGTATGATATATTTTCGTATTTTAAATTTAGAAATTATTAAATTGAAAAAAGACTTCCAAGTTAGTTATGAATTCCTTTTTAAAAACTTTCTCCATAAAAACAATTATGTTAAATAAAGAACCCGAAATATAAGCTTCAGGTCTAAACTTCAGAAATAACGAAAATCCCACACAAACTTTCAACCCTCATTTCACCCCGTATTGTATAATTTCCGGGATAAAACCTATACGTCATTTCCGGAGTCTCGCAATGTCTTCATACCAAATTTCATTTAAATGGATTTAGCGTTTGATGCTATAGGTTTTCCTACAGCTGAAAAGTGAATACGCCACCAAAAAATCAGTAAGTTTCTCCAGAGCGTTACAGCAAATAATAATAGAAGCCTTCCTCTACACGCAGAGGCTATGTATTTGGTTAAACTCAGTAGTGTTAATGAGGGAGTATTATTAGTTTTGAAAAAAATTCCAGTTTTTTGCGATTTTTGCAACTTTTTTCAAGAAGGGGTCCTCCCCAAGGAATGAAGTATTCTTTTCGTCGTAATTTTTTACGTCCGGAACCGTCAGAAATGTTTCCAAATTCTCTATCAACACTTCAACATTTTATGAAATTATTGTGCTGTCATTGGTTTTTAAGAGGCGATGAGCGCGATCATATTTGGGATGCTTTTTAGGGTAGAAGAGTCAATGGATTCCTCAAAAATGGTATCGATTTCAAACAAGGATATGCTACTAGAGAAGGTTTGATTCTATATACGTGCTATAATTGACATTGAAATTTCAATCCACTTTTTCACAAGAAAATCTTAAATATGTCCCAAAAATGCAGTTACTTCCTCTTAAGAGAACATGAGCGCAATTGTATACACATTTTGAATCAAAAGCACAAATAATAAATGTGAGCTTGTAATATTAAATAATCGTTTCAGAACAAACAACAGCAAACTCGAATTTTTAATATTAATATGCAATATGTTGAAATATGATTTGATCGCTTTCAATTGCAATGAATCAAACGAAAATGTTAACACTTGCATCATGAATAATCAGGTGTTCTAATTATGCGCGTTCTCAGTTTTCTAATAACAAAATAACGAAATCGAAAAATTGTTACCTTGAAAACATATTCTGAACGATGAGATAAACATTATGCAACCGTTAAAAAATGTCGAAATAACATTTAAGCAGAATGTATCTGCCGGTTCCTCGAAAGTGAAGATGACACCTACTATTTATTTTCATTGTCAATGTCATATTTGTAGCTAATGATGATTTTGTAAAAAAAGCGAAGAATAACTTTTTCATTAGTTGTTTTCCGATCCTTGACATATCTATCCTTTTCACTTGAGATTATGTATTATGTAATGTTTGATTTTTTTATGCAAATATTCTCTACAGAGTTAGTTCGCCTAGGGATATGAAACATAGCGACAATAAATTGATCATTGAATTTGAGGAAATTTGTTCTTGGAATGTCTTCATTGGATTTTATACTACGTGAAAAATTGCACGCTAATTGTAGATCATCTTTCGATGATGATGATTTGTTTTTGTTTCTGATGATACAGATGAGTGATTTAAATTTAAATGGTTAGCTGGAAATGACTGCTTTCATTTCAATAGTTCCCACAATTTTAAAGATTTGCAAAAATAACTTGAATTGCAAAATGAATCAATTAGAGCCAAACTTCTTGAAACACTAGGGCAATACAGGCACAGAACAAGAAAAGATTATTCACAAACAAGTACTGCTTGGCAAATCTAGCAAGAAATGTGAAATCGGCACGCCTATCGATGCGCGGTAGCAGAAGAGCTCAGTATACATTCTAACTGAATGTACATTTATACTGCCCTCTTTATCGCCCTAATACTTTCCCATTCTAATTCGCGCATCTCATACATTTATCGACATGCCTTGCTAGATTTGCCAAACTGTAGTTCAACTTTCCTAGCTCTGAGCTTCTTTTTACAAAGCAGGTCGACGGAAGGAACAAAAATTAACAAAACCAAGAAAAAGAAAATGGCAATTTTCACTGCAGGAAAATGAACGTGATTTCAAATGATTTTGACTTTTTATAGCCCAAAATTGCCTGGACGAAAGTCACTGTACGATTTTTGAGTAATAATTCAGTGAGAGTCATCACCGATACTCGTATAACGTGTAGCTACAATGCTGTCAAGGTTAGTGTGGTTGTCCAGCGTAGACGAGGTCAATGAGAAAATTCGATGATCCTTTTTTTTTCTCTCTCAGAAAATTGGATTTTCTACCTTAAACACACTTTTCCGGCTAAATCTTATATCTGAGCACATCAAAATCATACATTTTCGGAATCAGCATGAAATTTTACATATAATATGCAAATTTCAAGTCGATGTGACGACTTAGTATTTTTCATGATTTTTAGGGGTACCCCTTGCAACTTTTTTCGGGTAATTTTTAATTTTTTTCGATTGACTCGAAATTCACAATACATACTAATTCGACAATTCTGAATCGATTGGCGTTTGCAGAAATTGTCTATCTCTAACCGTTCTCGAGTTGGTCAGCTCTAAATCAGTTTTTAGTTTTTTTTGTCGCCAAAAATATTCCTGATGAGTTTTCGACAATTTCGTTCAAAGATTCGGAATCAGCACGTCAAAATACGCTCGAGGACAAAAATTTCGAATTCGAAAAATTGAAAATGAAAAATCTCAGAAAATTGGATTTTCTACCTTAAACACACTTTTCCGGCTAAATCTTATATCTGAGCACATAAAAATCATACATTTTCAGAATCAGCATGAAATTTTACATATAAAGTGCAGATTTCAAGTCGATGTGACGACTTAATATTTTTCATGATTTTTAGGGGTAAACCCCTGGCAACTTTTTTCGGGTAATTTTTAATTTTTTTCGATTGACTCGAAATTCACAATACATACTAATTCGACCATTCTGAATCGATTGGCGTTTGCAGAAATTGTCTATCTCTAACCGTTCTCGAGTTAGTCAGCTCTAAATCAGTTTTTAGATGTTTTTTTTGCCACCAAAAATATTCCTGATGAGTTTTCGACAATTTCGTTCAAAGATTCGGAATCAGCACGTTAAAATACGCTCGATGACAAAAATTTCGAACTCGAAAAATTGAAAATGAAAAATCTCAGAAAATTGGATTTTCTACCTTAAACACACTTTTCCGGCTAAATCTTATATCTGAGCACATAAAAATCATACATTTTCGGAATCAGCATGAAATTTTACATAAAAGGTGCAGATTTCAAGTCGATGTGACGACTAAGTATTTTTCATGATTTTTAGGGGTACCCCTTGCAACTTTTTTCGGGTAATTTTTAATTTTTTTCGATTGACTCGAAATTCACAATACATACTAATTCGACCATTCTGAATCGATTGGCGTTTGCAGAAATTGTCTATCTCTAACCGTTCTCGAGTTAGTCAGCTCTAAATCAGTTTTTAGATGTTTTTTTTGCCACCAAAAATATTCCTGATGAGTTTTCGACAATTTCGTTCAAAGATTCGGAATCAGCACGTTAAAATACGCTCGATGACAAAAATTTCGAACTCGAAAAATTGAAAATGAAAAATCTCAGAAAATTGGATTTTCTACCTTAAACACACTTTTCCGGCTAAATCTTATATCTGAGCACATAAAAATCATACATTTTCGGAATCAGCATGAAATTTTACATAAAAGGTGCAGATTTCAAGTCGATGTGACGACTAAGTATTTTTCATGATTTTTAGGGGTACCCCTTGCAACTTTTTTCGGGTAATTTTTAATTTTTTTCGATTGACTCGAAATTCACAATACATACTAATTCGACCATTCTGAATCGATTGGCGTTTGCAGAAATTGTCTATCTCTAACCGTTCTCGAGTTAGTCAGCTCTAAATCAGTTTTTAGATATTTTTTTGCCGCCAAAAATATTCCTGATGAGTTTTCGACAATTTCGTTCAAAGGTTCGGAATCAGCACGTCAAAATACGCTCGAGGACAAAAATTTCGAATTCGAAAAATTGAAAATGAAAAATCTCAGAAAATTGGATTTTCTACCTTAAACACACTTTTCCGGCTAAATCTTATATCTGAGCACATAAAAATCATACATTTTCGGAATCAGCATGAAATTTTACATAAAAGGTGCAGATTTCAAGTCGATGTGACGACTAAGTATTTTTCATGATTTTTAGGGGTACCCCTTGCAACTTTTTTCGGGTAATTTTTAATTTTTTTCGATTGACTCGAAATTCACAATACATACTAATTCGACCATTCTGAATCGATTGGCGTTTGCAGAAATTGTCTATCTCTAACCGTTCTCGAGTTAGTCAGCTCTAAATCAGTTTTTAGATGTTTTTTTTGCCACCAAAAATATTCCTGATGAGTTTTCGACAATTTCGTTCAAAGATTCGGAATCAGCACGTTAAAATACGCTCGATGACAAAAATTTCGAACTCGAAAAATTGAAAATGAAAAATCTCAGAAAATTGGATTTTCTACCTTAAACACACTTTTCCGGCTAAATCTTATATCTGAGCACATAAAAATCATAAATTTTCGGTATCAGCATGAAATTTTACATATAAGGTGCAGATTTCAAGTCGATGTGACGACTAAGTATTTCTCATTTTTTTTAGGGGTAAACCCCTGGCAACTTTTTTCGGGTAATTTTTAATTTTTTTCGATTGACTCGAAATTCACAATACATACTAATTCGACCATTCTGAATCGATTGGCGTTTGCAGAAATTGTCTATCTCTAACCGTTCTCGAGTTAGTCAGCTCTAAATCAGTTTTTAGATATTTTTTTGCCGCCAAAAATATTCCTGATGAGTTTTCGACAATTTCGTTCAAAGGTTCGGAATCAGCACGTCAAAATACGCTCGAGGACAAAAATTTCGAATTCGAAAAATTGAAAATGAAAAATCTCAGAAAATTGGATTTTCTACCTTAAACACACTTTTCCGGCTAAATCTTATATCTGAGCACATAAAAATCATACATTTTCGGAATCAGCATGAAATTTTACATAAAAGGTGCAGATTTCAAGTCGATGTGACGACTAAGTATTTTTCATGATTTTTAGGGGTAAACCCCTGGCAACTTTTTTCGGGTAATTTTTAATTTTTTTCGATTGACTCGAAATTCACAATACATACTAATTCGACCATTCTGAATCGATTGGCGTTTGCAGAAATTGTCTATCTCTAACCGTTCTCGAGTTAGTCAGCTCTAAATCAGTTTTTAGATGTTTTTTTTGCCACCAAAAATATTCCTGATGAGTTTTCGACAATTTCGTTCAAAGATTCGGAATCAGCACGTTAAAATACGCTCGAGGACAAAAATTTCGAATTCGAAAAATTGAAAATGAAAAATCTCAGAAAATTGGATTTTCTACCTTAAACACACTTTTCCGGCTAAATCTTATATCTGAGCACATAAAAATCATACATTTTCGGTATCAGCATGAAATTTTACATATAAGGTGCAGATTTCAAGTCGATGTGACGACTAAGTATTTCTCATTTTTTTTAGGGGTAAACCCCTGGCAACTTTTTTCGGGTAATTTTTAATTTTTTTCGATTGACTCGAAATTCACAATACATACTAATTCGACCATTCTGAATCGATTGGCGTTTGCAGAAATTGTCTATCTCTAACCGTTCTCGAGTTAGTCAGCTCTAAATCAGTTTTTAGATGTTTTTTTGCCGCCAAAAATATTCCTGATGAGTTTTCGACAATTTCGTTCAAAGATTCGGAATCAGCACGTTAAAATACGCTCGAGGACAAAAATTTCGAATTCGAAAAATTGAAAATGAAAAATCTCAGAAAATTGGATTTTCTACCTTAAACACACTTTTCCGGCTAAATCTTATATCTGAGCACATAAAAATCATAAATTTTCGGTATCAGCATGAAATTTTACATATAAGGTGCAGATTTCAAGTCGATGTGACGACTAAGTATTTCTCATTTTTTTTAGGGGTAAACCCCTGGCAACTTTTTTCGGGTAATTTTTAATTTTTTTCGATTGACTCGAAATTCACAATACATACTAATTCGACCATTCTGAATCGATTGGCGTTTGCAGAAATTGTCTATCTCTAACCGTTCTCGAGTTAGTCAGCTCTAAATCAGTTTTTAGATATTTTTTTGCCGCCAAAAATATTCCTGATGAGTTTTCGACAATTTCGTTCAAAGGTTCGGAATCAGCACGTCAAAATACGCTCGAGGACAAAAATTTCGAATTCGAAAAATTGAAAATGAAAAATCTCAGAAAATTGGATTTTCTACCTTAAACACACTTTTCCGGCTAAATCTTATATCTGAGCACATAAAAATCATACATTTTCGGAATCAGCATGAAATTTTACATATAAAGTGCAGATTTCAAGTCGATGTGACGACTAAGTATTTTTCATGATTTTTAGGGCAACTGGCAACTTTTTTCGGGTAATTTTTAATTTTTTTCGATTGACTCGAAATTCACAATACATACTAATTCGACCATTCTGAATCGATTGGCGTTTGCAGAAATTGTCTATCTCTAACCGTTCTCGAGTTGGTCAGCTCTAAATCAGTTTTTAGTTTTTTTTGTCGCCAAAAATATTCCTGATGAGTTTTCGACAATTTCGTTCAAAGATTCGGAATCAGCACGTTAAAATACGCTCGAGGACAAAAATTTCGAATTCGAAAAATTGAAAATGAAAAATCTCAGAAAATTGGATTTTCTACCTTAAACACACTTTTCCGGCTAAATCTTATATCTGAGCACATAAAAATCATACATTTTCAGAATCAGCATGAAATTTTACATATAAAGTGCAGATTTCAAGTCGATGTGACGACTTAATATTTTTCATGATTTTTAGGGGTAAACCCCTGGCAACTTTTTTCGGGTAATTTTTAATTTTTTTCGATTGACTCGAAATTCACAATACATACTAATTCGACCATTCTGAATCGATTGGCGTTTGCAGAAATTGTCTATCTCTAACCGTTCTCGAGTTAGTCAGCTCTAAATCAGTTTTTAGATGTTTTTTTTGCCACCAAAAATATTCCTGATGAGTTTTCGACAATTTCGTTCAAAGATTCGGAATCAGCACGTTAAAATACGCTCGATGACAAAAATTTCGAACTCGAAAAATTGAAAATGAAAAATCTCAGAAAATTGGATTTTCTACCTTAAACACACTTTTCCGGCTAAATCTTATATCTGAGCACATAAAAATCATAAATTTTCGGTATCAGCATGAAATTTTACATATAAGGTGCAGATTTCAAGTCGATGTGACGACTAAGTATTTCTCATTTTTTTTAGGGGTAAACCCCTGGCAACTTTTTTCGGGTAATTTTTAATTTTTTTCGATTGACTCGAAATTCACAATACATACTAATTCGACCATTCTGAATCGATTGGCGTTTGCAGAAATTGTCTATCTCTAACCGTTCTCGAGTTAGTCAGCTCTAAATCAGTTTTTAGATATTTTTTTGCCGCCAAAAATATTCCTGATGAGTTTTCGACAATTTCGTTCAAAGGTTCGGAATCAGCACGTCAAAATACGCTCGAGGACAAAAATTTCGAATTCGAAAAATTGAAAATGAAAAATCTCAGAAAATTGGATTTTCTACCTTAAACACACTTTTCCGGCTAAATCTTATATCTGAGCACATAAAAATCATACATTTTCGGAATCAGCATGAAATTTTACATAAAAGGTGCAGATTTCAAGTCGATGTGACGACTAAGTATTTTTCATGATTTTTAGGGGTAAACCCCTGGCAACTTTTTTCGGGTAATTTTTAATTTTTTTCGATTGACTCGAAATTCACAATACATACTAATTCGACCATTCTGAATCGATTGGCGTTTGCAGAAATTGTCTATCTCTAACCGTTCTCGAGTTAGTCAGCTCTAAATCAGTTTTTAGATGTTTTTTTTGCCACCAAAAATATTCCTGATGAGTTTTCGACAATTTCGTTCAAAGATTCGGAATCAGCACGTTAAAATACGCTCGAGGACAAAAATTTCGAATTCGAAAAATTGAAAATGAAAAATCTCAGAAAATTGGATTTTCTACCTTAAACACACTTTTCCGGCTAAATCTTATATCTGAGCACATAAAAATCATACATTTTCGGTATCAGCATGAAATTTTACATATAAGGTGCAGATTTCAAGTCGATGTGACGACTAAGTATTTCTCATTTTTTTTAGGGGTAAACCCCTGGCAACTTTTTTCGGGTAATTTTTAATTTTTTTCGATTGACTCGAAATTCACAATACATACTAATTCGACCATTCTGAATCGATTGGCGTTTGCAGAAATTGTCTATCTCTAACCGTTCTCGAGTTAGTCAGCTCTAAATCAGTTTTTAGATATTTTTTTGCCGCCAAAAATATTCCTGATGAGTTTTCGACAATTTCGTTCAAAGGTTCGGAATCAGCACGTCAAAATACGCTCGAGGACAAAAATTTCGAATTCGAAAAATTGAAAATGAAAAATCTCAGAAAATTGGATTTTCTACCTTAAACACACTTTTCCGGCTAAATCTTATATCTGAGCACATAAAAATCATACATTTTCGGAATCAGCATGAAATTTTACATAAAAGGTGCAGATTTCAAGTCGATGTGACGACTAAGTATTTTTCATGATTTTTAGGGGTAAACCCCTGGCAACTTTTTTCGGGTAATTTTTAATTTTTTTCGATTGACTCGAAATTCACAATACATACTAATTCGACCATTCTGAATCGATTGGCGTTTGCAGAAATTGTCTATCTCTAACCGTTCTCGAGTTAGTCAGCTCTAAATCAGTTTTTAGATGTTTTTTTGCCGCCAAAAATATTCCTGATGAGTTTTCGACAATTTCGTTCAAAGATTCGGAATCAGCACGTTAAAATACGCTCGAGGACAAAAATTTCGAATTCGAAAAATTGAAAATGAAAAATCTCAGAAAATTGGATTTTCTACCTTAAACACACTTTTCCGGCTAAATCTTATATCTGAGCACATAAAAATCATACATTTTCGGAATCAGCATGAAATTTTACATATAAAGTGCAGATTTCAAGTCGATGTGACGACTTAATATTTTTCATGATTTTTAGGGGTAAACCCCTGGCAACTTTTTTCGGGTAATTTTTAATTTTTTTCGATTGACTCGAAATTCACAATACATACTAATTCGACCATTCTGAATCGATTGGCGTTTGCAGAAATTGTCTATCTCTAACCGTTCTCGAGTTAGTCAGCTCTAAATCAGTTTTTAGATGTTTTTTTGCCGCCAAAAATATTCCTGATGAGTTTTCGACAATTTCGTTCAAAGATTCGGAATCAGCACGTTAAAATACGCTCGAGGACAAAAATTTCGAATTCGAAAAATTGAAAATGAAAAATCTCAGAAAATTGGATTTTCTACCTTAAACACACTTTTCCGGCTAAATCTTATATCTGAGCACATAAAAATCATACATTTTCGGTATCAGCATGAAATTTTACATATAAGGTGCAGATTTCAAGTCGATGTGACGACTAAGTATTTCTCATTTTTTTTAGGGGTAAACCCCTGGCAACTTTTTTCGGGTAATTTTTAATTTTTTTCGATTGACTCGAAATTCACAATACATACTAATTCGACCATTCTGAATCGATTGGCGTTTGCAGAAATTGTCTATCTCTAACCGTTCTCGAGTTAGTCAGCTCTAAATCAGTTTTTAGATGTTTTTTTGCCGCCAAAAATATTCCTGATGAGTTTTCGACAATTTCGTTCAAAGGTTCGGAATCAGCACGTCAAAATACGCTCGAGGACAAAAATTTCGAATTCGAAAAATTGAAAATGAAAAATCTCAGAAAATTGGATTTTCTACCTTAAACACACTTTTCCGGCTAAATCTTATATCTGAGCACATAAAAATCATACATTTTCAGAATCAGCATGACATTTTACATATAAAGTGCAGATTTCAAGTCGATGTGACGACTTAATATTTTTCATGATTTTTAGGGGTAAACCCCTTGCAACTTTTCTCGGGTAATTTTTAATTTTTTTTTATTGACTCGAAATTCACAATACAGACTAATTCGACAATTCTGAATCGATTGGCGTTTGCAGAAATTGTCTATCTCTAACCGTTCTCGAGTTGGTCAGCTCTAAATCAGTTTTTAGATGTTTTTTTGCCGCCAAAAATATTCCTGATGAGTTTTCGACAATTTCGTTGAAAGATTCGGAATCAGCACGTTAAAATACGCTCGAGGACAAAAATTTCGAATTCGAAAAATTGAAAATGAAAAATCTCAGAAAATTGGATTTTCTACCTTAAACACACTTTTCCGGCTAAATCTTATATCTGAGGCATCGATCAATGAAAACCAATTATTGTAATTAGCTTGAGACGGTGAAATTATGTCCTGTTTCTCAGCAACAAATGTTTTCAAGATTATTCTTTCATTGCTATGAGCATGTAAAATCGTTACGGAAAATGTTTTGAATGACTTTATCCTCAAAATCGAAACCCCATCAATGAAAGGAAAGATTTTTTATAATATCAACAGAATACAACTATTTCTCCGGCTAAAGCAACACTGGACGTTCAACTACATGTAACAGATATTGTGATTAATTAATACGGAAATTGAAAATTTTCATTTTTATTCATATAAGCAGTTGAGTTTTCAGATATGATTGAAACTTCATTGTTTTATTCTTTTATGTGAGAATTGCATCTTTTTCGCTGGGCTTCAATAAATTTTTATATTTCATGCACTTTTCCAAGATCATCAGAGGGGTCGGCAGAATTGAGAAACAAACTCTTCAGAAGCAATTTCATCCAGCAGTGATGGAAATTAATCAACAATATGAATGAAAATTGAAATTTTCAGATTTTTCAGATTCTACGTCTGATTTCATGAATACCCTGTCATTATTTTCAAAAAAACACATGGAAATTATGTTAGGTGGCGTATTTTTCTGGAGCACCAGAACTCACATTTTGGCCGCAGGTAGGTTATGTAAAAAAATTACCAAACCGTCCTATGGCAACCTCTTTTGAGTTTTTTTTACAGAAACTTCTATCCGAAAATGTCATCAAATTATGGGAATATTGAGTAATTAATCAATTTTTCCATATCCATCTGAATACGAATATCATTGATATGATGGGTGTTGGTGGCGAGTATGTAGTGTGCCCGCTTGCTAAGCCAAGGTACGCGGGTTCGAATCACCGCGCCGTCACCGGCCTCGTTCATGGCATCACACGTTAAAAGGTGAGGGCTACGTCTTCTCTAGCTCGCACAAGTCTCTCGAGGACATCTAAGTGTTGCTCGTAAAGGGGCATCCGGTTGACGGAAATAACAACAACAATAATAACCTGAAAAAAGATTATAAATAATCTAGCCTTTCGCAATTTTTCAAAACTAATTATAGAAGTTTTGTCGGCAAGCATCGAACAGAAAATGATTCAACATCCACATACACAACTGTCGAATCACCTCTGTGCAACACACACACAAAAAATAATAATCTTGAAGGAAAGAAACCTGATGCTTCATTATAAAAAATCATTCTTTGATATATAGTCAAAACAATATGTTCTCAAAACGAAAGAATAATTTTTACTTCAAAACATTGGGTTTCGATATAAGAAATCAGAATAACTTGGATAAAAGAATTCTGTACTGAAATCTACAAATTTTATTAATTTTCTTCAAAATAGTATGTGTACTTCAAAACATCAGGTTTTAATACAAGAAATTTGAATAACTTGGACAAAAAATCTCCGTACTTCAAACAGTCCGAGCCCCCGATTGACAATTTTTGCACTAATTTTCAAAGTCCGAAACCGTCGAAAAATTTTCCGGATTACTGCGCGTTCTCTTTCTGACTTTCAGGAGGACAGGGGGTATGTTTTTTTTTGAAATAACATCATCGGATGATCTCATATGATTGAATATTTTTACATATTTTTCCTATTTTGTTTTCGTGTTTCCTCAACGTTTTTCGAGAACAATTTCTCGTAATTCCTGCAGCGACAAGAAAGTATTTTTTTTTTTTCATCTTATTCGAGAATCCATGTTTTTTACTATTTTTAAGGATTTTTTCAATTTCAGTTTCCTAAATTTTTTTCGAGCGGTAGAGGGTAGATGTGTATTTTTTTTATTATTCGATGGTTCGATGTTCTTCACTATTTTAAAGGATTTTTACGATTTTATCTTATTGCGCAATTTTTTTCCAACAAAAAAGGGGTCCGAGTCCTGCGATCAACTTTTTTTTGTTTGGATTTTCGACGTGGGAAACCGTCAGAATTTTTTTTGAATTACATGATCCCATATTTTTCACTATTTTACGGACTATTCCGATTTTATTTTCCTAATTTTTTTGAGGATGGCGTAGGGGGTATAATTATTTTAAATCAAATAATTTCGCGGTCCAATGATTTTCACTATTTTTTGACATAAACCTGTCATGGGCATTGCATTTTGATTTTAGTTCGAAAATATGAATAGGATATTCATAAAATCTGTTGTTGAATCATCTGCGGCTGAAAAACAAACTTAAGTCGCTTTTTTCCATCGTTCCAAATAACCTCTTGGGAGGTATTTATGTTGAAAAGGGGAGCATTCTCCATTAAAATTGAAAAATGTTATTGTTTTATAATATGTAACAGAAAACAACTACTTTCCCGGCTGAAGCCACGCTGGACATTGAACTAAGTACATCTGACAGATATTATGAAAATACTCTAACTGATCAGAAATTCGGTGTCAGCCGGTAGGATATGCCCCCTCGAAATTTGTTTTTCGTGAACGCCTCAAATCACCCCCACATCAAAATCCAAATATTCGCCAAATAAATCACAATGCAGACATGATGTACCATCGCTTGTAGCGATTCTCTTTAATTAATGCATAGATATGTTAACAGTTGAACGCCCGACCATTAAGTAACCTTTCGTATTCGAAGGTAAAGTAGTGATAGACAACGAGAATCTGAACAACACTTTTGATGGAGCAGCGCCGTCCAGAAGTGGGGACAAACAGGGCTAAATAATCGTACACGGATTAACGGTGCCTTTTTCAGAATCGCTATATAATAAAAGCTACGAAAACGGCGGTAAGTCACCTATACGCACCAGCAGCACTAAGCAAATTCGAAGTTTTTGTAATTTTCGCTGAAAAGTGTTCTCGAGCTGAAGAGTTGGAATTAACGGAATCCAGTGAATTAACAGCATTGTGTTGAGTGATGACAAAAAAAAGTTGACAGTTCAGTGAAAATAAATAATTTGTGAAACAGAGAAGAGGTACAAATAAATCAATTAATGTAATTTATTCGTCTAAAGACCATATAAAATAATAGGAACCATGAAAAGTTGAATTATTCAGAGAAAAGTACAATATAACAATTCGTGAAAATCATTTGAGGAAGTATAATGTTAACTACACAGGAATCACAACCACAGACACAATCCGGACATTTTTTTTTTTAAATAAAAACTGTTATGAACAGAAAATGTTCACACTTAATTTTTACCAACTAACTCCATTAGTATTTTAGTATCGGTTTGAATTATTTCTGCAAGTTTTTTTTTTTCAATTGTTTCACTTGGGAAGGTGAGCAATAGATCAACCTTGTTCACATTAACAAAAACAGTTTTTCAAAATAATAAATTTCTTATTATTGTTACCTTCCAATAGCTGACGATCACCAATCGAAAAATAGAATATGCCCAAGGCGTCATTGAAATACTTCATGCAGATCTATATTACTTCCATATTAAACTTTAACAATAACGACTTTAACATATTATGGGTTTACCAACCCACGTCAGTTGTTTCACCATGCTAAGGCTTTTCAAGTGGAAGTAAACTAAGATAGCAGTGTTACCCTTACAATTATTAGGTTTCAGTTGGTGTACCATGAACCCTAATCGATTTTTCCAAATTAATTTATGTTCTAGAATTACATACATTCGTTTGATTTCCTGTGAAAAAATTCAAGGATGGTAAGTTATTTAGTTCTGTCTGGTCATTTATTGATTCCTAACCTTTGTAAAAGATTCAATTCAATGTCTTTATTTTCGACAAAATAAGGATATCGAAATCATGTTCGAAAATATGGTTGTCTGTTAATGAATGGGTAGCTCAAGTTCAATTCGCTTTCCGGTTCGCAAAACCATTTCATGTTAAGTTATTCTCATTTCGAAGGTTTTTCCGGTTTCAACAATTATTATTTTTATTCGATTTTAAAGGCCGTCGTTTTTTTTCCGGCAATTTTGATATTGCACCGACGACTCAGGGTGTAGTATTTCGCAAGTTCCTTGGTTCATGCCATTACTTGTCATTGTATGTTATCCTACAACGTTTTTCAACCTGGTGTTATTAAATTGTCAGCAGTCCTTGGAAGATATAACAACCAGTTTTCCCAATTTGTTGGCAAGTTGCTGGGTTGGTTGACAGTACCGCGTACACTCCTGATCATAGAGGAAATTGACGGACAGTGTCCTAAAATTGTCCCTTTTTTTCAAGATGAATGAATATAACTTGACACCCAAAAAGGTCTTCCAAGTGCAATTCCTCGTCCAATTTTCTCATCACAAAGAATGGACTGGAAAATTATCACGTTTTCGTTGATCGCACCTCTGATCAGGTGAGCCTCCAGGATGGTTTCAGTCCTTTCAGATACGAACCCATCTTCAGCCAACAGGACCCAAATCATTTCTTCATGTCTCCCATGAAGTACCAGCTCTTCGCCGGTTACACGCTGTCTTTGAAATTCACCTCAAACCCTCTTGAGTTTCCTATGTCCATTTCTATGAATCCGTGATGTCCGCTAGGAGTGCCCAATGTTTCAGTTCAGTGTTGCCCAAAATCGGCTCAATTGGTAGTTCACCATAGAGAGTAGCTGGCTCCCCTGTTGCTTGGCATAAATTCCAAGTCGACTGTTCAATTCTTGCCGGTGTTTCGATAAAGGTATGTCCAAAAATCGATCTAGACGCACCTGCATACGGCAGCATTGTTGTTGATTAGACCATCTACGAAGACAAACAAGTTTTGTCGTTAAAGGATAGCAACATATGCGTTGTTAACAGGGCCTTGCTGGATACAGTCAGAAGAATGGCCCTTCTCATCAGCCTTCCTACAATTTCAGTATCTTACCAGTCTTTTCTCAGACAACACTTCGTATATTACTCGTCTTATGGCACCTTCGAAAGTAGCAGAATCCTGTGGGTCTTCTTCAAGATTACTGAATTTGTCCAGGATTGTTTCGTGGCCTCAATTTTCCAAAGCTGGTATATTGATCACCAAGTCTATCCGATAATTCTTGAACCGCTTGCTTCACTACCTTTTCCGGTGTGGTTAGGTACGCAAGGCAAACCAGTGCAATGTCAGCTTCGACTTCCTGTGAGGATTCGCTTGGCCATAACGTAATTCTAGATGTTTCATCAGCTATTCATAGTTCTCCCGTTCTTGGTCGGTGAGGGTTTGTAGAATATTCGTTGTTTCTCCTTGCAATCATAGTTTTAGTGCTTCATCTCTTCTGCATTCCACCCATTTTTTTGGGGCGGTTTCATGGAGAGCTTCACTGTTTCAGATCTGATCTTGACATTTATTGAACTTCATTCAAGTTCAAACTCAGATCCAGCATTAAATTTTTGTTGACAGTCTATGTTAGGTGTTTCAACTTATACTGATACTTCCTTCATCTTGTCGGTTTTTGCCTCAATTCCTCCTTTAATTTCGGCATCGACTGTTTCCTTAATTGTGTCAATTTCTGTCTTGATTACTATTTGATTTTATCCTTCCTTCTTGATGGTTTCTATTCCTCCTTCTAACCGGTTCGACTCAAGCTATTCGAATTCTTTTTCAAACCATTCGAACATTCTTCATTTTCTTCCATTCTCTTCAGGTTTTGTTGAAGTCGTTCTTTCAAACCCACCGAATTTTGTGAAGTTCTTTTTTTAAGATCTGCGAATTTTCTGTAAGTAATTTTCTAGTGATTTGGTATTTTCGTGGAATTGAACTCAATAACAACGTGCTGCCTTCGCAGTTGTTCCCTTACCTCCAATTCTTGTTTCAATTCTGCGACTTGTTAGTCCACAAAGCGTACTCTCCTCGAAAACTTTCCTTTCATTGTCTTCGATGTCTTTGAACGAGATATCAGTCTATTTGACAAAAAAAATTCACCAGTTCATTTTCCCGTGATATGCAAAACCGTCTTGTCGATTCTTGAAATGACGATGAAGTCACGCGCATTCCTTTCACATGAGTTCGAGCGGTGGCAAAGACAATACGACGATGGCATGTGTGGACAGGTCCGGCTCCAGTTCGTTACAGTTTTGAAGAACCAAATGAAATAACGGGCTTGAAAAATCAGAAAAAAGAGGACCCAAAATGGTACCTTATTTGAATATTGTCATTGAGTTGTGATGTCATCGAATGAACTTGCTGAAGTTCGTCATTTAGATATTCTTTTGATAATTGCAGAAGAACTCGTATGTCAATATATTTGAGAGTTAGGCCGAATTTTCATGCATACGATAGACGATCCGATGGTACGAAAACGTTCTGATTGGTTGAAAAAATGTTCTCATTGGTTGAAACATTTTTTTGATTGGTTGAATAATTGTCGCGCCTACCAATTCAACCATTCATTAAATTTTAACTATCTATCTATGTAAATCTGGTTTCACTATTATTGAAATAGTCGAGATTAGTAAGATTTGGTCGATTCCAGTATTTTTCTGAATCCTAAACAAATTTTTCGCTAGTATTTTACGTTTGTCCAAGAACAGCCGTGACATGTACAGGTCGGTGTTATGACTTTCATTTCAGAAAATTGTTTGATGTTATCAGCAATAAAAAAACAATGATCATTCATTTTATAAATGGCACCCTTGAAAAAATTATTATGCAATGCTATTTTGCTCAGTGAAATTCTAAATTTGCAAGTAACCTACACGATAAATTTTTTCGAAACAAAATTAACAACACAGTTTGGAGGTAACTCAAGAAATAATGACTCGATGAATTGCTTAAGACAAACAAGTTCATCGAATGTCAGTGGAAACACGTTTCTAAATACCATATTAAGTGTATATATCCGAGTTGAGAATGGGTAAGTGAGGAATTGGGACAAGGCTTTATAGGTACAAGATTAAAGATTTAAAAGCAATGTTACAATGTAATAATTATAAACATTTTCGAGAGGTGTGTAGGTGTGGGCTTTTTGAGAGTCATTGAATTAACGATTTTTTATCGTTTGATATTCTGCTTGATAAAATGTCGATAAATCATCAAAAATATTTTTGGCGCCAAAAAAACCATTTAAAAACTGATTCAGAGCTGTCCAACTCGAGAATGGTTAGAGATAGACAAATTCTGCGAACTCCAATCGAATCAGAATGACCGAATTAATATACACTGAGAATTTGAACGAAAAAAATTGACGAACAAAAAAGTCAAATTATCGTATGATAGTTAATTTTTTGAACTTTTTTATTCTCTATATTTCGAATTTCAGATTTTTGTCCTCAAACTTATTTTCACGTGCTGATTCCGAATCTTTGAACGAAAATGTCGAAAAGTTATCAGAAATATTTTTGGCGCCAAACAAACCATTTGAAAACTGATTCAGAGCTGACCAACTCGAGAACGGTTAGAGACAGAAAGAGACAGAAAAATTCTGCGAACGCCAATCGATTTATAATGGCCAAATTAGTATATACTGAGAATTTGAACGAAAAAAATCGACGGATAAAAAAGTCGAGTATATCATGAGAGATAATTTTTTGAACTTTTTTGTTCTTTATTTTTCGAATTTAAAATTTTTGTCACCAAACGTATTCTGACGTGCTGATTCCGAATCTTTGAACGAAAATGTCAAAAACTCATCAGAAATATTTTTGGCGCCACAAAAACCATTTGAAAACTGATTCAGAGCTGACTAACTCGAGAACGGTTAGAGATAGACAAATTCTGCGAACGCCAATCGATTCAGAATGGCCGAATTTGTATACACTGAGAATTTGAACGAAAAAAATCGACGAACAAAAAAGTCGAGTATATCATGATAGATAGTTTTTTGAACTTTTTTATTCTTTATTTTTCGAATTCAAAATTTTTGTCCTCGAAGGTATTCTGACGTGCTGATTCCGAATCTTTGAACGAAAATGTCGAAAACTTATCAGAAATATTTTTGGCGCCAAAAAAAACATTTGAAAATTGATTCAGAGCTGACTAACTCGAGAACGGTTAGAGATAGACAAATTCTGCGAACGCCAATCGATTCAGAACGGCCGATTTAGTATATACTGAGAATTTGAAGGAAAAAAATCGACGGACAAAAATGTCGATTATATCATAATTGTTAATTTTTTGAACTTTTTTATTTTTCATTTTTCTAATTTAAAACTAACACTCTTAGGTTTTCGAAATTGGTTACCAGAAATCTGAATTACGATCATTTTCAAAGAAAAAGAAAAAATACAATTTTCGGATAAACTATGGAAAGGGATGGAGCGCAGTACAAACATCAGTCAAAAAGGACATCAAAATGTACAAATGTCCAGCCAGAAACAACAGTGCACAAGATACTCAACATCCCCCACTTTAAATTTTTGAACTGTCGTACAAATATCGTGTGCGCATGCGTTTAAAGGCTTAACTAGTGGTGTGGTTCCTACGAAAAGGGAAATCCGGCAACGTTCAGAGAATATCGTGACAGCCGAGAGAGAGAACTGGTGTTCTTGAATTCTTCAGGCTGTATGCCTCAGGGAACACCTCCCGGGGCAGTGAGTTCCAAAGCTTTATACATGTTCGGTATATCTCCAAAGTAATGGACGTGAGTACTATACAGAGGCATTCAGCTACCGCGCATCGATAGACATTCGATTTCACATTCAGAGTAACATTTGCCAAGCTGCACTATACCATTTAATTCAATGAATTATTTGAAAAACATGATGGCAAACGATTATGCTCGACTTTGCCCCAATACCACCAGCTTAATTTTAATTACCCGGTTGACACTTCCAATAATTACATATTCTAAAAGAGCACAAAATTGACTTCATTATTATACGCATAACATATAATAAAAATGTGTAAATAACGCACTGATTAATGGTTAAATGAAAAAAGTTATCAATTTTAATAATTTTAGTGATTTATAATGTCACTAATCTGTCATTTAAGTGAACAACCTTTATGACATGACATATTGTGACGTGTTTAATTGGTTGCTATCATTCAGGAAAAAAAGGTGATTTTGATCTATAAAATAATTGCTTCATGCATGTTACAGACATAATTGCAATTCAATAAAAAAATGTACAATTATAGATCCTTTAATTATTACCTGGTGTATCGTAGTGCCTTGGAGATAACTCAAGACATAAGGACTAATGTGACTAAAAAGTACTTACAGACCTTTCATTAGAAGACTCTGACTATGTGCGAAGACTCACCTGAAAAAAAAAATGATGATTTTTAGTTATGGAAATCGAATGCTGTGCATATTGAAATTCAGTTGTTGATTATTGAACATGTTCTCCATTGCAGAATATATATACACAAAACGCATACAAAAATAGGTGTGAATAATAGTTATTTATTATCAAAGGGAAAAAGTATTGTTGTCTCCCTTCCTTCGAGGTAAGAGTATATCCGTTTCACCATAAAATTTTGGTAATGAATCCTTCAGTCCAGACCTTATCGAACGCTTTTTGCATATCCACCAGTACCATCACTGTGTTTCGCTGCTGGTTAAAGGCCTCCCTTATCGTGTTCCATGCATTTCCCTTTAAAAATGACTTGCCCACATCTGTTGAGAATAATGCAGTTCCAGCTGTTTGCCGTCCAGTCAGGCAGATTAGAAAACCATCATATCTTGATAATTTTTTATTACATTAATGTTTTCATAGAAAGCTTCAAACATGTTTAGACTTTGGAAGAGAGGAGGAAATTTGATGTTTATAAATCATGTTTTCAATGATATGTGGATGATTCAGTTGTTCAGTAGTCAAGTGATGAATAAATAAGGAAACGTTTCTGACAAATTTTGATATTATCAGCAAATAATTTTGAATTAGTAAACAATCAAACATAACAAACGCTATAGCACCATCTTTCAATTATTCGCAATATGGGAACAGACGACTTCAATCAATCTTCTGTTGACTAGGTCCACTCCATCGTCCGTGTATGGATGTGTCTCGAACCTGCAACTGTGAGTTTACCCAAAGGTTCATCTATTACTAAGCGCCATGGATTGGAAGAGATGCAGTTTCCATAAGGGTAGCTCCCTCGGCTCCAATTCTAAGGTCTTCCAGGGATACCTCGACTCTACTCCCCTTAGCAACAAAACAACCCAGCTCACCATCGATAGAGGCGTTTTCAGCAGGAATTAGTGCTGCATGTTTAGATGTTATCTTCGCCTTGTCAAAAACACCTTCCACGTCGAAAAACTTCATCTCCTTGAACCTTAATCTCCTTTTAATACTTTGCACTACAATGTGGGGGGGCGATTCCGTTTATATGCATGTTGATTTCTGATAATGACCATCGAGCAGGATTCAAGCTGGAATGGGGCTAAGATATCTATCAACATTCCAGTACAAACTATGAATATTATCCCATCTGTTTCTCACAAATTACTCTGTTTTGCAATGTTACATTTATCATCACCGTACAATAACTATCCGAACTCACATATTTATTTTTGCAGAATTCATCGATGACGTCTGTACCACTTTCCTGCTTTCTCGTCCTTCTGGCTGTATCATCGACAAGGACACAAAAATCACTTCTGGATGGGCTGATAACGCTCGTTCGAGATGGAGAGGACCAATTTACCGGCGAGCCGGCAGATTTGCCTAGTTACAAGATGCAGAAAGAATATGATTTCATAATAGTGGGTGCCGGGACGGCGGGATGTGTGCTGGCCAACAGGCTTTCCGAAAATCCAAACTGGTCGATCCTACTCATCGAAGCAGGTACATGAAAAATCTGTTTTCCTCGGGGTTTGACAATGTCATTCCCTTTGGAGGGCCCTCCTCCCTTTCGGTATGAGGCCAGAACTCTCCTGCGTATCCACCATCTGTCTAGCGAAACCCCCGGCAAGACAACCCATCCCATCAACCACTACTCCTAAAATTAGCGGGGAAAGATCCGAACTTTATTTCTTTAATTATTATTACTCCTATTTACATTTCCCATCCTTATTTTCTAACAATTACCTCTTGGGATTTATATATTTACATATGTCTTATTTGCTATTTTTATACAATTATTCAATTATTGGTTTATTGCTTTCGGTTTTTGATAACGAGGGGGTATTTTCACTTAAGGGTGCTTCAGTCTGTGTCGTCGTCCAGAATCATTTCGTTGCCCCAGGTGTTGATGTGTTCTAGTGTTGTTCTGTTTATGAGTTTCCTGTCTGTGAGTGTGGGAGTGTATGTCATATTTAATTGGCGTAGTTTGTGTTGTAGTGTTTCGCGTGCGTTTTCCCTTTGTGTTAGTGTGCATTCGTGTATTATGTGTGTTGTGTTTTCCTGTCCTTGTCCGCACTGGCAGGCCCCGTCCGTCCCCCTCAGGCCGAAGCGGACGTAGTACGCCCCTATGTTGCCGTGTCCCGTGATTAGCTGCGTAGTTTTCCAGGAGAGTGCTATCCGTTCCTTGCCAACTGTTGGGAACATGTTGTAGGTGCTTCTGCCTGTTTTCGAGGTGTTCCATTGATGTTGCCACCTGGCTATTTTTGTTTGATTTTTGGCGTCCTTTAATTCCTTCCGTGTCTTCTGTTTGTAATGTTTTTCTTCATCTGCTATGTGGTTTTTTGCTGCCTCTTCTGCTCTTTTTATTCCCTGGTTTGTTCTTCTCATATGTGAGATGTTTATTTTTTGTCCTTGGTCGAATCTGTCCTGTATTATCTTTTGTATGTATATCGCTTTGGCGTCTGTGGATCTGTGGTTTTTTATTTTCTCTAGTGCTCTTTCAGAGTCTGTGTATATTGTGGTGTGCCTGTCTGTTATTTTTATGTTTCTAATTGCTTCATAGGTACAGTGAGTCCTTACTATTTCCGACTAAAGGTGAATAGGAAAAAGTACTGAGAATGAAATGATATTGTGAGTGAACGAAGTAGAAATGCTGAGGAATGTTTGCCACTATACCGGGTGATGCGAAACTACAAACTTCAGGAAGCAGGGGCGGATACAGGACGAATTTCAGGGGGGGCGCAAGTTGAATTGAAGGAATGTTTTTTGTAGACATATAGTGGCGTGGGAGATAGGAACCAATTTTTTTTATTTACATATTGAATATATGATTTTTGGATATTTTGAAGTATTGAGAGT
This sequence comes from Chrysolina haemoptera, assembly GCA_958298965.1. Taxonomy (NCBI): domain Eukaryota; kingdom Metazoa; phylum Arthropoda; class Insecta; order Coleoptera; family Chrysomelidae; genus Chrysolina; species Chrysolina haemoptera. The sequence continues at coordinate 5,584,013 of OY282594.1, forward strand.
AGGTCAGATCACACCATAAAAACATAATTATAAGTAAATTATTTTATTGATAAAAACCAATTATAATGAATTTAATACAAATACCCTTAAATTAATTGGAAGCTGCCATCTATAGAACGAATTCTAATTTTCTTTTTTTCTTGGCAAAACGGTCAATGATATTATCTAAATTTATTTCTACGTTTCTGTGTACGTACAATAATGCCAAGCCGGGTCAGTCTGTCTTCATTCATTGTCGACCTCAGATATGACTTCAACAACCTGAGAATTTGTTCCAATATCAAGTTCAGATATTGAAGCCTCATTTTCGTTATCGGGTTTTAGCTTTTTGAAATAGGCGTGAAGGGTATTTTCAGCAGCTTTTCTCTTGATATTTTCTGTCATCGCGAATTGCGTGACAGATCGAACACACTATTGTATGGTAGGTAACTAGGGCTACACTCAAACTTCACACTCGGTCAAATTATAAAACGAATGATATCATTACTGCATAAATACGTTTATATATAGATGAATTATCAATTTAAAATATTCATTAAAGTTATTTTGATCCATTACCCGTAAATAAAGGATTTAAATATACCGAGGTAGTGTTGGGATAATACCGATAATAATTAGGTAGTTTGTTCCAGGAACGGCTTATAGCAATTGATAATTTGTTTTGTTGGGTTTGATTATGAGGTATTTTCAAAATTCCATGGAATTTCAAATAAAATCGTTTCAATTTATCTATTATTGAATACCAGGGTCGATAACGATCGTACATGAGATCCGCATTTCAATATCGGAATTCATGATTATGGTACAAAACAATTTTTAGTTGTTTGGTACATTTATAATAAAATATATCCGGTTGGGTTGTATCACAGATCACCGCCCAGGGGGGAGCGCGCGCCCCCCTCTGTATCCGCCAATGTCAGGAAGTGATTCCTCACAATATTTCAATATGAATTGTCCAAATACAAGGTGTTGAAGTTTTATTTTTATTTTCGTCCTTTTTCAAATAACTTTTGAAATACTATCCATAATCAAACGAAAATTGGTATTGAGAGGTTTTTTTAAGGTGACGAATTCGAATCTGATGTTACTATGGCTCTTACTCATAGGGGGAGTCACCTACACGTCTTTCTCTTTTTCAAGATTCACAACTTTTTTGAGCGTACTTTTAGCACATTCCTCGATCAACTTTTATAGCGCGACATAAACTGAAGGGTGGTTTAATTTGACTCAATGCTATCGAATTTGAAGCGGATAGAGATCGTGGAGATAAACATGGTCTATGATAAGATGAGAGGTAACAGCAACATGTTCGTCTCTCTTTACTGATGAGTCTAGGATTGAGCATACAATGTGTTAATTCCACTGTAAAATTCAAGAAATTAACTTCTAGTTTAGCCGTAGATACTAATTCTTGAATTTTCTCAAAACACCACTTTCTTTTTCTTATTCTGGTGGATAATTTCGTACAATACTAATCTAAAATGTTGTAGGCCGTTCCGAAAATTTCATGATGGACTTCCCAATCCTAGCCAATTACCTTCAATTCACCGAATCGAACTGGCGCTATAAGACAGAACCCAGCAACAAGTTCTGCATTGGAATGGACAACCAACAGTGCAATTGGCCGCGCGGCAAAGTCGTTGGAGGTTCTAGCGTTTTGAATTACATGATTTACACCAGAGGAAATAGGAGGGACTACGACAATTGGGCAAAATTGGGAAATAAGGGATGGTAAGTTTTGTCCTCTGATATGCTATTGAACAGGTTAGGTTACTGATATAAAGGAATTTGACTGCTCTGAATCCAAATAATTGGAATATTTGTGTTTAAAATCAAACAGAAAACAACTACTTTCCTGGCTAATGCTACGACGAACGTTGGATTACATTACATATTTCCGTGTAGAGTTCTTACAAGGCTTTCTCCGCATTTGCTTGTGGAATGAAAATGTTCGATGGAACTTTTGTACCATATATAAATCGATTTGGGGGTGTTGCCCCTCATCAGTATACGGAAGGTGAATGCAGACAACTAAAATATGGAAAAAATGAACCGAATCAAACGTTCGTCGTGGTATTAGCAAAAAAATTTGTTGCTTTCTGATCGATTTTTCTAGGGTGGGGGGGGGGCAAAAGGGTGTAAGTCCAAATTTAGCAAAACGAGTCAATTACGCCCATTGAACGTATTATGACTTGCTGATTCCGAATCTTTGCACGAAAATGTCGAAAACAGATAAGAAATATTTTTGGCGGCAAAAAAATCATCTAAAACCTGATTTAAAGCTGATCAACTCGAGAACGGTTAGAGATAGACAAATTCTGCGAACGCCAATCGATTCAGAATGGCCGAATTAGTATATATTGTATATTTCGAGTCAATCAAAAAAAGTTGAAAATCACTCGAAAAAACTTGCGAGGGGTTCACCCCTAAAAATCATGAAAAATACTAATTCGTCATATCGACTTGAAATTTGCACTGTATACGTAAAATTTTATGCTCATTCCGAAAATGTATGATTTTTATGTGCCCAGATATAAGATTTACCTGGAAACGAGTGTTTAAGGTAAAAAATAAAATTTTCTGAGATTTTTTATTTTTAATTTGTCGAATTTAACATTTCTGTCCTCGAACGTATTTTGACTTGCTGATTCCGAATCTTTGAAGGAAAATATCGAAAACTCATCAGAAATATTTTTGGCGCCAAAAAAACCATCTAAAAACTGATTTAGAGCTGACCAATTCTAGAACGGTTAGTGATAGACAAATTCTGTGAACAATAATCGATTTAAAATAGCCAACTTAGTATATACTGAGAATTTGAAGGAAAAAAATTAACGGACAAAAAAGTCGATTATATCATCATACATCATTTTTTGAACTTATTTATTTTTCATTTTTCGAAATTCAAAATTTTGTTTTCAAACGTATATTGACGTGCTGATTCCGAATCTTTGAACGAAAATGTCGAAAAGTCATCAGAAATATTTTTGGCGGGAAAAAAACCTCTAAAAACTGATTAAAAACTGACCAATTCGAGAACGGTTAGAGATGGTCAAATTCTGCGAACGCCAATCGATTCAGAATGGCCGAATTAGTATGTATTGTATATTTCGAGTCAATCAAAAAAAGTTAAAAATTACTCGAAAAAACTTGCAAGGGGTTCACCCCTAAAAATCTTGAAATACTAAGTCGTCACATCGACTTGAAATTTGCACTTTATATGTAAAATTTCATGCTCATTCCGAAAATGTATGATTTTTATGTGCCCAGGTATAAGATTTACCCGGAAACGAGTGTTTAAGGTAAAAAATCCAATTTTATGAGATTTTTTATTTTTAATTTTTCGAATTTAACATTTCTGTCCTCGAACGTATTTTGACTTGCTGATTCCGAATCTTCAAACGAAAATATCGAAAACTCATCAGAAATATTTTTGGCGGGAAAAAACCATCTAAAAACTGATTTAGAGCTGACCAATTCTAGAAAGGTTAGAGATAGACAAATTCTGTGAACGCTAATCGATTCAGAATGGCCAAATTAGTATATACTGAGAATTTGAACGAAAAAAATTAACGGACAAAAAAGTCGAATATATCATCATACATAATTTTTTTTTAACTTATTTATTTTTCAATTTTCGAAATTCAAATTTTTGTCATCGATCGTATTTTGACGTGCTGATTCCGAATCTTTGAACGAAAATGTCGAAAACTAATCTTAAATATTTTTGGCGGGAAAAAAAACATCTAAACATGCCGTTTGCATTATAATTTGTATAGCGAACGGTTCATCTCTGGAGAGTCGCTGCGCTGGCGAATCTCTATGCATACGAATGTAAGAGCCCTATGGCTCAAAAGTTGAGTAAAGACACTTCATCAAAAATCATCATCCCTTCCATAAAAGTACTTCTTGCTTTTGTCGTCGCGGTATCATCCACTCGAGACAAAATATTGAACCGCACTCGTTTGTGTATACAATTAACATAAAAGTCGACCCTTCTTAAAAACATTTCTAAATGTGCATATTTTTATTCTAAAACTCAAAAGAAGTATTCTGTAGTTCTAGGTTTAGGTGAATGACATTTTTTATATATTTACAGGTCTTTCAAAGAAGTTTTACCCTACTTCAAGAAAATTGAAAACTTCACAATCCCAGAATACCAAGACCCAGAATTCCACAGTAAAAATGGCCACCTAACAGTAGGATACGCTCCTTACAGAACGAAAATAGCCGATGCAATAATCGAGTCCAGTCTTCAAAACGGAATACCTTCTGTTGATTACAATGCAGCCACCCAAGTAAGTCCTTATCACTTTTCAATACAACAATATCAATGAGTTCTGCGTAAACATTGAATACGATCATTGGTCAACAACTACTGAGTTACACTTCGAGAGCGACGTAAGTAAATACGTCTAAACGGCATTCGCTGACGTGGGATTTTACTGTGAACGAGCTGGACATCAACTCTGTATTCCTCGCATCTTCCTTTTTTGAAATAAACCGCGGCACATTTATTGATAACAACTCCATTCTGATAGCATGCGTGTACTCTTCCACCATCCTCACTGACTGACTTACTGAGAAAGATTCTATTCTCCGAAGGTACACAGTTTTGAGATTAATCATGCAAAATAAAATGCATCCGGTTGCCCCTAGGTCATTATCAACGTATTTTTAATTTGTTCCAACATTGTAATATAGTAAAACTCACGATTATGTCTTAATTTCAGATCGGAGTATCCAGACTTCAAGTAAGCCTAAAAGATGGAGTTCGCGACAGCTCCAGTCGAGCATACCTCCACCCAGTGTCCAGTAGACCCAATCTACACATGACCAAATGGTCGATGGTCTCCAAAATCCTCATAGATCCAAAGACCAAAACCGCATTTGGAGTGGAATTCGTTAAAAACAACAGGACCCACAGAATCCTAGCGACGAAAGAAGTGATCGTGTCTGGAGGAGCCATAAACTCACCCCAACTGCTCATGCTCAGCGGCATAGGGCCAAAAAAGCACCTGACTTCGTTGGGAATACCAGTAATGAGCAACTTGAAGGTTGGGTACAACCTCATGGACCACATATCGACGGGAGGTATTACTTTCCTCATAAACCAAACCTATTCTCTGCGTACGGACAAAATTATCAACAAAGAAAACTTGAACTTATACCTCAACCACCACAAAGGACCCATGTCCATCCCTGGAGGGTGCGAGGTGCTAGTTTTTCACGATTTTTCGAACCCCCAGGACCCCTACGGGTATCCAGAAATGGAATTGATCTTCCAAGGCGGATCTATTGTCTCAGACCCCATTCTAAGGAAGGATTTCGGAATAACTGACGAGCTATTCGATGCAGTCTTCAAGCCAATTGAGGACGCAGAAACTTTCATGGTCCTCCCGATGTTGTTGAGGCCGAAAAGCAGAGGCAAGATCATGCTGAAGGACAGCAACTACAAATCGATGCCCAGAATCTTCCCCAACTACTTCGCCGACAAACAAGACATGCAGACGATCTTGAACGGAATCAGGCTCTCCCTGAACATAAGCGCTCAACCAGCGCTTCAGGCTATAGGGACGAAGCTGCATGACATCCCCCTTCCCCAGTGTGCCCACATACCCTTCGCAACCGACCAATACTTCGACTGCATGACGAGGTATTTCACGTTCACGATTTACCATCAGAGCGGGACTTGCAAAATGGGTCCTGCCAAAGACAGGAAGGCTGTGGTCGATCCCAGATTGAAGGTGTACGGCGTCAAAAGGTTGCGTGTCATCGATGCTTCAATAATGCCCGAAATACCAGCGGCTCATACGAATAGTCCGACGTTTATGATCGCCGAAAAAGGGGCGGACATGATCAAGGAAGATTGGGGGATGAGAATATGATGACTGTGATAATAATTAGATTAAGATTCTCTGTAACTCATGTAAATATAGTTATAAGTACAGATCTGCTGTGTTTGTCTGACGTAATGATTGACAAAGAAAGTACTCGTTGTATTTATTTTAATTCAGAATCTTTCACTGTTTTTTTCAACCGTTTCTTGCCAGAGGTGTTGAAATGCATCCAATTCAGTGCTGGCCTGGAGAAGATACGGAATTTGTGAAAGATACTTTATGTTATGACCTAGGGTTAGTGAAAGGGTGGTGTGTGAGTCGAACTTCCTGATTCACAGTCTGACATGAAAAATATAATAAGGGCTGTTAATTTCACTCTTTCATAACATAATGGCAATACTGACCAAGAGCAAATGTTCGCATCCTTATGTATGTAAGATCCATAATTCAAAATTCAAGCTCACATACTGGATACGAGACGCTTGTTGTCTAGCCGACATGATCTCAGCTTCCATCTTATACATGCGTCGCTCATGCCTCCTAAACAGAGGGATGGTATTCCTCCTTTCTATTTGAGATAGGACTGACGTCGTTATACACGGCAGATTTGATTTGCCAGATGTCAGCCTCTTCTGAAAATATTGATCATCCGCATTCACCTGTGCCTGTTCTTGCTTCAGGAGCTTGGTTTCATGAAGCGTGGGTTCTGATGTCCTCTACTGGTGGTATGATGTGAGCCTCTTGAACAACAGGAACGACATCTGCCACTTTTGCCGCCTCGTTAACCGGCTGAGGAGGAGCTCTGACATGGGCTCCTATTAGAAGAAGATCCCTAAGGTTTTGGGCGGAAAAGGCGGCATGCTCTGGGTGTCTCGGGTACCACAGAGCATGCATTCTTGCCATGTATCCTTTTCGGGCTGGCTCACCGCTCTGTGCGCTTGAGCTGCTTGTTCTTGCTTCAGGAACTTGGTTACATCAAGCGCCCTGGGGGTTCTGATGTCCTCCACTGGTGGTATGATGTGAGCCTCTTCAACAACAGGAACGACAAATGCCACTTTTTCTACCTCGTTAACCGGCTGAAGAGGAGCTCTGACATGGCCTCCCATTGAAAGAAGATATTCAAGGTTTTGGGCGGAAAAGGCGGCATGCTATGGGTATTTTTTAAAATTTAAAATTGTAACTTAGACAAAACTGTTTTATACCGCTAGCTGCAACATACCACTGAGTTTTGAGAACTGAATATCGCTGAATACATGTTTTACCTTTTCAAATTTCTGATGTGTTTGATAAAAAGTCAATGTATCGTTGAGCATTTAGGATACAAATTAATTTTTATGCATTTTCGTACGTACTAAAAGGATGCCGACCTCACTAATGAAAAAATCGAATCCAACCAAATTTTAGGATTTTTACAAAACGAATTTTAACGATTATTTTGAAAAGATGTTAGGTATGGCTTATATTTGTTTTGTAAAATTACTGAAATATTATTAGATACGTTAAGTAATTCGTTTGTATATTGGTTGATGTTCATCTCCATTTTAGTACTTACGGAAATCGACTAGAATTAATTTCTATCCTAAATGCTTATACACCAAGTTTGCATGAAACAAGAGACATTTTGAACGGATTTTAGTATTATATATTCAGTAATTTAAACTTAGCGACATGTTGAAGCTATATAGTAGTTTGAAACAGTTCTGTCTTCTTCTCTTAAAAAAAGAAAAAAGCTCACATAAAAAATGAACTAAGTATGTGAATATAAAAATTTAAAGAATGTATGAAAAATTCCCCCATCCCCATAAAAATTTCGACATTTATCGATGCAGAAAATCCCGGAAAAATATAAATAAGTATTCCTTATTCATTTACTTAGCAAAAAAGACGAATAGTTTGAAACTCGTTATTCAGTGAGAAATCATTCAAACAATTAAATCACATTCAAGTTTGAACAGACCACTAGTGCACAAACAGCCGAATTATTCATCACTATTATTATTGAAAACAATAAAAACCTTGTAGAACGTATTAAATGACAGAATTTTTGACTTTGAATACCTAAAGTATTCTCAGTATTCATCTTTAGCTGAATATTATTAACACAGTCTCGGCTAATCGATCAAATTTTTTGTAAAGATATTCCTTAGTTTCGTTAGTTTACTTGTTACTTTAGATTTTACGTATTTGAGTTTGCGAGAATATAGAGAATCTGGTCCGATTTGAAAACCATTTAGTATAATGAGCATTTTGAATACCTTCCAAACATTTTCAGCATTATCTGATAAAACTATAATTAGGCGAGAGAAAGTTCAGATATATTAGAAACCAATTTTTCAGATACTAGCAACTAATCACTTTTGCAGCCTATAAAAAATAACTGCTGGAAAACAACGATCATCAGTTTGCCACAATGTGTCGTCCAAGTTCTTTAGTTTTCGTCGCCCTGTGCATATCTTTCGTTTACTGCAAACCTGCGGTGCCCGGAAATGCACAGCCTGCAGATCCAACAACTTTAATTGGTGACCCGAAATTCATGGCAGATTTCCTGGCATTTTTACAGAGCCAGAATGTAGAGGTAATAAGTTTTATATTTTTTCTACGCTCATAGTTCAAAACACGTTTTTCTGCATCGGTTTACGTTCGCAAACATAATCGTTTCTCACATCGAATTTTCATTCTAACCTTGTTACAGAATTTACTATTCTATAGAGTTTTATCATATTCTGAATAAAAATCATAGACATATGTCAACAAATGTCAAGCATAAAATGTTTGTAAACTATTCATGTTTATGTCATTAAAAAAAATATTGAACTAGAATGGATAGCAACAGTTTTCAAATTGAATAGTCTGCATCAGAACTAGGAATAAAAGTTAGTTCATTTTCCTACGAGCGTGCGGAAAAGTAACTTTTCCGCACGATTTTTTGTTTTGAAAGTTGTACTTTTCCGTACGATTTAAAATCGTGCGAAAAAGTTACTTTCCCGCACGATTTTACTTTTCCGTACGATTTTTACTTTTCCGCACGATTTTTGTATTGTTGAAAATGAGGATATTTAGGACTAACTAAATGATCTATGTAACTATTCTGTCTTATGTGTCATTTTGTAACATTATTAGAAAAACTTGTTTATTAAAAACCTTGTTTTTTTATAAATAAGATGGACAAAAACACTCGTAGGAAAAATATTGTACCTAACTCGTATTGAAAATGTCTACTTTCCGCACTTGTTAGGTAAATAACTATCTCATTAATTTGACTGCCTTGAGCATACCAATTTATCAGTTTTATTTCCAGCAAAAACGTATAGTGTGTAACACGTGCAGAAAGGCAACATTTCCAAACGTGCACCTTTCTGCACTTGTTCCACAATATCGTACTTTGTTGAAGAACTTTTCGGGTCCGAATTTTATATCACAAACTCAAGTCTAACAATTCGTTTTAAATGAAAATTGAGCCTATTTTCTTGGAAAACTATGACGTACGTAGTAACTACATTCAGATTTTAGATATCGTGCTGAATTTTTCCTGTCTTCTAGCGCTAATCAATTTTCCGATAATGACAAATAAGCAAACATTATAAGAAATGATGCTCCACTTGTAGTTTTTTTCAGTTTGACAATAATCTGGAGCACCAATTATACGCTAACGTTTTCAGTTGATGTAAGTTACAGATTATAATCCCCATTTTACCCCTCGAAATAAATTCGGTTCATGCAATCTAAAGCATTCTTCTATTTTTGACTGTCTTGTGGCCGGTTTTTCAATTCTAGATAATCTCCAATCATGCATTTTGTGTTTTGCTGTAACCCAATCTGGCGCTCTCTGTTGTCAAAATCTCTCGAATCGTATCACTTATAAGACAGTAGACAAAAATCAGCAAAAAAATGTGGATCTTGTTAGTTAAAGACACATTCGTTCAAATGACAGTTAAAATTTAAATTTGTGATTTTTTTTAATTTCAGGCCACCACAGCAGCTCCAATCGAAGTTGAGCCAACAGTTTGGGTACCCCAACCTACGTCAACCATCACAGTACCGACTTTCAACGCCGTCCAAATCGTACCCAATCGTCAAGAGAACTCAACGGTCCAGCAGTGGGGTAATGTAAGAATCGTCACTCAGCCAAGGACTAACATTGCTACTCCGGACCTCCTGACTCCTGAGCAGCGGAGAAAACAAGCGATGAACGCCAAATATCGATTTTCCGCCTACGTGGACGATGATATCAAAGGATCCTTCTTGAGCAGAGCCGAAGTGAGAGATGGACTTAAAACAACCGGACAATATGGATACGACGATGGATTCATCAACAGATTGGTTAATTACATAGCTGATGAACAAGGATACAGGATTGTCAGGTAAAAACTTCTGCTGTTTTCTCCCTACATATAGTTAGTTCTGTGTCATCAGGAGGAATGGCTTCTGAAGTACTAGAACTGAAGACACCTTCACTCATTCACTGAACATCCGTTTTAATTCAAGCGTTTATTTTTTCCAAAACGGAACTCTTTTAAAAATCAAAGAAAGGATTCATGTGATAATAATAAATATTTTATTCTTCGAACTATACAACTTCAGAAATTTCATTCCAATTCGAATTTGTTTACTTTATCCTCAACAGTAATTTTTAAAAATACAAAATATTACTCAACTTTGAAAGCTGTAATATTTCAATGAACTAATTTTCATAGCCAAAAGCTATAATTCATTAGCATAAAAGAATATGTTGATGTTTTTGAAAACTTTTTATTTCATTATCAATTTTTTTTTTCAGAGACGAAACGAAACCGTCGACCAAAACAGGAAAACTTGATGGAACAGCTAGGGTGCAGATCATTTTGGATAATACCCAAGTGGACTACAATATATCAAACAAAGACATCAATACTCCAACAAAAGTTATTGTATAATTTGAAAAAATATATTCGTTTATAGAAAAGAAAATCTAATAAAATTTTTATTCTATGGTGATGTAGTATTAAAAAGTGTATAAGCACAGACACAAGTTGTGACCTAAGGCGTATAAGTTGAAATGCCTAGAAGATTTTGTGAGCACTACGAATTCTACTAAATTTGAAGTGGATTTCAACCCATTCAAAAGTCATAAAGATGGCTGATGACCCACTTACACCTGGTATAAATTAATCATAGTCGGTTTCCTTCAACGATGTGCTCTTTCCATCATTTAATCGGAAGGAGGGACTGATGCAAGGAAATAATTTTTGAACAATTTTTGATTTTAATAATCGGTATATTATTATACAAAATCCAGATTTGCATAATTGAGGGAAATCAATGATAGCTTTAAATTAATTTTCTTTTCGCAGAGGCTGACCTTTTGAAATAATTATCAACATATGACATATCCAATTTTTTAAAAAAATCTATTTACAATTTATATTTGAACTTTTGTCACATCCTAATATAAATCTAGTTTTTGTACTTCATAAAAAAAAATTAAATATTGAAATTTGGATTATGTTATTTAGTTTTTTTTAACCAAACATTCCTTCACATTTTTCCACGATGACCCATGTTAAAAAATCTTGGGGAAACTAGCAGTAATAAAATAGAGGATTTTGGAAAAGATAACCTCAGTTCACTTCTCATTCATTCAAGAACTTGAACTGAAATTTTTTTTTTTATGATTATTTAATAATGAAGGGTACGAGTCAAGACGTGAAGCGCCAGGAAAACACATTCCGCAATGATGATTATGCGCTCCAAGCTTTTACTCATACTCTTCATTTTTATTTTCCCCTTAGTGCATTTAAATATAAGCGTGGTTTAATTTTTTTCATTATTATTGTTCAATTTCTACTTTTAGGTCTTATCATATCTTGTATCGATTTCACATGCCATTTCATCACATCAATCTCCGACACTGAAAACCCCCAGAAACCAATTTTGAATCGAACTGGACTATAACACAAAATTTGTTCGCCATATTAGAGCTGCCATCTTGAATTTTCCAATTTTGACAAAAGAATCATGATCTTCGCCCTCGAAAACTCCCAGATAATAATTTCTTATGGAATCTGAACATAATTACAAAACTCGTCCGCCATAATGGAGCCGCCATATTGAATTTTTCATTTTTGACAAGAGAATCGTAATCTCTGACCCCGAAAACCCCAGATACCAATTTTGAATTGAATCGGGTCATAATTACAAAACCCGTCCACCATATTTGAGCCGCCATTTTGTTTTCTCCTCTAACAAAAACTTCATATTGCATTGCCACCCCAATTATGTACACCTGCCAAATTTCAAATCAATCGGACGATCGTGACTTTTTTTTTCTTCAACAGAGTGAATTGATACAAGCGTGGTAAAAAAAAGAAGTTTATCTGAATAAGCGAGTTCTTATTGACAAAAATAGATTTGATATTTCTCAGATAAGTTCAACTATTCAAAAAATTCCTAGAATATTCTACATGGAAACAATGTCTAATAATATCAAGCAATATCACGTAATGTAGCAATTCCAACAAATTCTTTGCCTAAAATAAACAACCCAAACACCAATAGAGTTTTCTTAAAGAATGATTCATTCTCTCTCTCTCAACTTCTCTCTATCTCTCTCTCTCTCAACTCCTCTCTATCTCTCTCTATCAACTTCTGTCTATTTCTCTCTCTCTATCAGTTTCTCTCTATCTCTCTCTATCAACTTATCTCTATCTCTTTATCTCTCTCAACTTCTCTCTATCTGTCTCTCTCTCTCAACTTCTCTCTATCTCTCTCTCAACTTCTCTCTATCTCCCTCAACTTCTCTCTATCTCTCTCAACTTCTCTCTATCTCTCTCTCTCTCTCAACTTATCTCTCTCTCTCTCAACTTATATCTCTCTCAACTTATCTCTATCTCTCAACTTATCTCTATCTCTCAACTTATATATATATACAAATAAGTGATAAAATGAAAATCCAAATGCTGCTGCGATACCAAGCACGACTTTATCGAAGCATAGCGCCGTTCAGTTGCTGGCGATTTCGTCTTGGAATTGGTTGAAATTTTACTGATTTTAGCTGATATTATCGTTAAAATGGACCAGTTGTGTGCAAATAGATGTACTGCTGAAGGGACTAACTTCTTTCTTAAGGATGAGGCCAGGTATCTCTCATCCAATTAAATTTCATTATATTATATGAAATTTATTCTTCTACGCCAAATTTGACGCTAATTTGCAATAAAAAATAAGAAATTCTCAAGATTATTGAAAAATCGATTATAAAATTTTATTTTTTTTTTTCATACAAAACATAAGTATATCTTTTATTTGCCATCTTAAAGTCGAGGTTTCAACGAAGGAAAATGATGAATTAGGATTTTTTTGTAATTTAAATTCGAATACAATCGAGAAACAAATATTTTGATTTGAAAAAATTACAGGTAATTCAAAACACAAAAATCAACGTTTTCACCACGTTTCATTAAAAAAAAAATTTTTTTGAGGGATATAACTGTTTTTAGCGTTTTTCTCGTAAAAAACCAATATCCAACCCTCAAATCGTATATTCAACTACCCCAGTTACCCTCTTTCACTGGAACTTTGACTGGGTCGTCTTAATTTCTCTCAATTTACTTACTACCCCTTAATTTTCCGACCATGCACATACTACTGAGAATTTATTTTGTTTAAAAAATGATTCGCCCTGCTCTAATAATGAAACATCAGACAGTAAAATTGATCTGATCACAAGGAATGTTATGAAAAGTGTCTGTGAAAAAGTGTTTACATTTTGTTCCAGTACTGATGAAAACATCAGAAATGATAAAATGACGAATTGAAAATATCAACAAAATTATTTGAAAATTAAGAATGTTTTTATACTTTCATATAAATGGTCCTTCTGTTCAGCTTTTTTTCATTTAACTAAAAATCTGTTGTATAGATATTCCTTTTTCAAAAAGGCAATCGTTAGTTTATTTGGTACTATGAATAACATTTACTAGTCTGCCAGAATAAAGCATTCGTTCCGATTCAAGCATCATTTGGTTTAATGGGCATTTTGAATACCTTCCAACATTTTTAGCATTGTTTTGTGATAAAACTGTAATTAGGTGAGGGAAAGCTCGAATATATTAGAAACCCATTTTTTAGCTACTAGCAACTAATCACTTTTGCAGCCTATAAAAAATAACTGCTGGAAAACAACGATCATCAGTTTGCCACAATGTGTCGTCCAAGCTCTTTAGTTTTCGTCGCCCTGTGCATAACCTTCGTTTACTGCAAACCTGCGGTGCCCGAAGATGAGCTGGTTGCAAGTCCAAGAGCTCTAATTGGTGATCCGCAATTCATGGCATCTTTCCTGGAATTTTTACAGAAGCAGATGGCAGGGGAAGTAAGTTTAATATTTTTTTTTATTGAATATCTTTTCGGGCCTGACTTTTACATCACAAACTAAGTCAAACAATATGTGTTATATAATAATTATCGTAATAATAATAATGATAATAACCGCCTTCATTTACCTCAGCAATTACTCAACACGGACTAATACTTTTTTTAAATTTTTGATGATGAAGATGTGGTGAAAGGGCGAAATTTGGTTGAAGTTCCTAAGGAAAGCTCATCCTCTCAACTCATTCGAATTGTTATCACATTTAAAATAAATAATATTGAAAAAATAAAAAAGTTGAAATGCTATACCTGCATACTTATTAGATCAAATATAGGTAAATAATGAAACAAATGAAGGATGAACATGAAAACCGAACAGAGTTTGTGATTCTACATGTTATACGTCCGCCAAAAACTTTTTTATTATTAATTTTACAAAAAATATCCATTTGTGGTAAACGTTGGTGTTCATCGGGAAACTTATAAATCATTTCATCATAATTTTTTTTTTTCATTTACATCCCCTCGTCTAATCATAGGAAAAATTTTCGATGAGATATCCCCTTATTATTGAAATATTGGCATCATAACACACATTCATAACAATATCTAAGAGTTAAATCGTTTTCGATTGTTTCATGTGTTTTTGTTTGTTTTTTTTTTGGTGCACGATATCTAAATCCTGTAACACATTGATGACAATCCGATTCTGAATGATTCATGAGATAACAATGAATTATTCCAAAAGATTTTTTTTTAAATAGAGATACTTTAAAAAAATGTTTTTTATCAACCTAGTATGAGTTTCTCGATGAGCACCAAGTTTTATAACAAATAATTTTTTGTGAAATCAATAATAAAAAAGTTTCCCATATGGTTCCAAGTTTTTGGCGGACACTGTATAAGAAAAATAAAAAGAGAAGTAGGTTCGTGAGTTTTGTGTGCTTGAAAAAAATAGAAAATAGTTATTTTCCTAACAAGTGCGGAAATTGATATTTTCCCGCACGCGACTGCCGTTGACCCGAACGACGCGAAGACATTTCTCAAAATCAGTCCACATAACAATCAACGCTGAGTCAAGTTGTTTGGTGTGGTAACCAAAAATTTGCTATGACAACCAAGTTGTCATCAACCGGACCGGCTATTCTGACTCATTTGCAGAATGCAAAAAATTGTGTTTTTAACATTAATATTAATAATAATTTGTGGATTTTCATTGAAATTTTTTATGTTGAAATAAAATATTAATTTTCAATGTGCTTTTTGAATCTTTATGCGGTCATAGAAAAAATAATGTTCCCAATTCATGCGTAAAGTGTCTTTCCCGCCCTAAACTGCTCTTGGTACTCATTGACCCTAACTAACTTTGGGCACGGTCTATAACCAACTCCCTTATCGAACCATCAGTTGTTTTTTGAAAACTCGTATTTGATATTTGAAACATGAAAACTACGAAAATATAAAACAAGGCATGATCCGAAGAATAACACTGGCGTGACCGGGTTCAAAATTATAATCATGATAACGAATATACATTTACGGGGTGTTCGGACTTTTACGACAATATCACTCTAATGGAACCACATACCTGAATAAATACAAAATTTAGCGGAAAAACAACTGTGTTCATTTTACAATTCAAATTTATATTTTCAGGCCACCACAGCAGCTCCAATCGAGGTTCGGCCAACAGTTTGGGTACCCCAACCCACAGAAACAATCACAGTACCTACACCGACCGTCAACCCCGTCCAAATCGTACCCAATCCGGAAGAGAACTCAACGGTCCAGCAGTGGGGTAATGTAAGAATCGTCACTCATCCAAGGACTAACATTGCTACTCCGGAACTCCTGACTCCGGAGCAACGGAGAACACAAGCGATGAACGCCAAATATCGATACTCCGCCTATGTGGACGATGATATCAAAGGATCCTTCCTGAGCAGAGCCGAAGTGAGAGATGGACTCAAAACAACTGGACAGTATGGATACGACGATGGATTCATCAACAGATTGGTTAGCTACATAGCTGATGAACAAGGATTCAGGATTGTCAGGTAAGAACTTCTACTGCTTTCGGTTGAAATGCATCTGCTGGGTAAAATTTTGTTTTTACATTATTATTATTATTATTTTCAAATGGCAACATAGTGGCTCGTTGGGTCAGAAAAAAAGAGCATTTCATACCGCACACTATTAGGCCTCGAAGAAACTTTCGTCAACAAACTTAAAAATATTACGGTAGATCTTTCTTTTTGAGATTAAAATAATATTAAAATTCATCGAGTAACCTGTGACCGACACAAATGATATAACAAAACAATAAACCCAAAAACCTATATCTCCTTGCATAAATGATATTATTAACATGTTTTTCAATCAATAGCGTACACAAGAGTTTCCTAATTTAGATTTGGGGAAGTGAGGTAATATATAACCTCAATTTCCTTGTTCAATCAGTTATGGACTGAAATTAATATAATTTGAGCGTATCCATAACCCTCTAGATTAAAAATTAAATATCAAAATGAAGAAAAATATGGTCACAAAAAGTAACAAGTGATACATGGTTGTATTCAGAATATCATATGGAGACAAAAAAGGTGAAAATATACCGGGTGTCACATTTAAAAATCGAAAGTTTATATCACCGGAGACCGGAAGTTGCACGAATCTGTGTCACTTGTCAAAAAATACAGTTTTATGTCTCCTACAGATCCTCCAAAATTCATTTCAATATCTGAAAAACCAAAAAAGTTATAGAGGCGAGCCACTTTCCGTGGACACCTGGTATAGTTTTAATGCTGGAACCTAGTTGCGTCCCGCGGTAAGGTTAGTTCGTTCTGGTTGGATCAGACTAAATAATTACTATTCAAGCAAATGTTTTATTTCAATGTCCAATTGTTTATTTTTATACCACGATAAACATACGGATAAATGGAGGCACCTCGGCTATTCTTCGGCCTTATCTTTCTAAAGGGTCAATTTTCTAACAGCGGGACGCAACTGGGCTGCAGCCAGTTTCAATTCATCAAGTGAAAGGACTACAGGCATGCTAGTTTCAAAGACACCTCACACTAAGACTCATTCACTGCGGATATAATTCCAAAATCATGCATTAATGTTTTTCCAAAACACAATCCTCTCAAGAAAATAAAGGAAAGCCCTATGAGAAAAAAATGTATTGTAGTAACCCTGAGCCAGCCCTGGATCCTAAACATCAAAGCTATAAGTGAGATATTTCTAGGAACTCTGGTATCATCCAGAGTTTACGTCTTTGAATATAAATAGCGGCGGACGACAAATAATGAATCAGTGAATCAGATACACATCAGTTTTAAATAAAATATTTATATAGCGTTAAAGTGCATTTCCATTGCATTTTATTCCTCGAACTGTAAAACTTGAAAAACTTCGGCAGATAATTTATAAAAATGTTTCATATTTCTACAGCAGCCGAGAATAACTCGACTATAAAAGCTGAAATGTTTCAATGATTTAAATTTCGTAGGGGTTCTGAGGAAATAATAAGCATCTTTTTAATTTTTTGTCAAAATACATCAGCTCCCTTGACATAATTTATGGAAATCTTACGGTTTTTATATTTTCATTAAAAAATAAAAACTCGATTAATTTTCCAACTTGAAAATATCCAACAAGAATTCATTCGCAGTTGATCGGAATGTCATTAACATTTTGAAAACAATTTCACTATCTTGTGATAACTTTTTTCAAAATTTCAAATTGTTAGGTATATGGACAAAAACTAAATTCATTTTTTGAAAACCAATATTTGTATTTTTTCTCAAACACTTTCAATTTCATTACCCATTTGTTTTTTTCAGAGACGAAACGAAACCGTCTACAAAAACAGGAAAACCTGATGGAACAGCTAGGGTACAGATCATCCAGGATAATACCCAAGTGGATTACAATATTGCAAACAAAGACATCAGCACCCCAACCCGAAGCCTTGTATAAAGTGAAATATAGTTTGAACTCGTCTGTAGAAAAGAAGATCAAATAAAATATTCTTTCAATAATGTTGCATTAATATTTATTACTTAAAAGATGAGATCAGTATATAACCTAGAAGTTGAAGTTCAAAAAGTCTTAGTACCATAATGAGATTGAAACGAGGGGGAAACAACTAGTAATTTTTTGTACACCTAATGAAATCAGTGAAGTAATTATCTCTAATGAAAAATAATGAAAAAGTTTTAGGGGGCATTGAAAGATAATTACCATTCAATTACGCGGATAGGTTGTATGGACATAATTTGACTCTTATGTATAAAAATAAAATCCAGAAAGTTCGAAACTCATGCCCACGTATGATTTTTGGTGTAAGTAGGCGACAACGAGTATCAAATAAATTGAAGGAGATTGGATGGTTACAGAAGGAGAACAGGAGAAAGGTTCATTTTAGTACCTTGGCATAAAATAATTCTCAAATACATACCCTTATACATACTAATTCAGCCATTTTGAATCGATTGGCGTTCGCAGAGTTCGTCTATCTCTAACCGTTCTCGAGTTGGTCAGCTCCGAATTAGTTTTCAAATGGTTTTTTTGGCACCAAAAATATTTATGATGAGTTTTCGACATATTCGTTCAAAGATTCGGAATCAGCACGTCAAAATACGTTCGAAGAGAAAATTTTGAATTTCGAAAAATGGAAAATAAAAAAGTTCAAAAAATTATGTGTGATAATATAATTGACTTTTTTGTCCGTTGATTTTTTCCATTCAAATATTCAGTGTATACTAATTCGGCCATTTTGAATCGATGAGCGTTCGAAGAATTTGTCTATCTCTAACCGTTCTTGAATTGGTCAGCTCTGAATCAGTTTTTAGATAGTTTTTTGCCGCCAAAAATATTTCTGATGAGTTTTCGACATTATTGTTAAAATATTCAAAATCAGCACGTCAAATTACTTTCGAGGACAAAAATTTGAAATTCAAAAAATGAAAAATAAAAAATCTCAGAAAATTTTATTTTTCATCTTAAACACCTTTTTCCGCCTGAATCTTATATCTGAGCATATAAAAATCATTCATTTTTGGAATGAGCATAAAATTTTACGTATACAGTGCGAATTTAAAGTCGATGTGACGACTTGGTATTTTTGATGATTTTTGCAGCTTTTTCGAGTAATTTTTAATTTCTTTCTATTGACTCGAAATTCACAATACATACTAATTCGACCATTCTGAATCGATTGGCGTTTGCAGAATTTGTCTACCTCTAACCGTTCTCGAGTTGGTCAGCTCTAAATCAGTGTTTTGATGTTTTTTTTGCCGTCAAAAATATTTCTGATGAGTTTTCGACATTATTGTTAAAAGATTCGGAATCAGCACGTCAAAATACGTCCGAGGACAAAAATTTTAAATTCGAAAAATGAAAAATAAAAATCTCAAATATATCAGTGAGTTTGTGAAATATAAGTGCGATTTGTGATATATCGTTGAAAAGGTTATTTTATAACGGATTATAATTTTCAAATAAATGGAACTTTCCATTTGAACTAAAAAATTGGATGCGCTTGTTAAATTGAACAGAATTTTTTGGGTTACACTATGAACAAACTGCAACAGTAATGTTCAAAAGTGTACCTTTCGAAAAATAAGTGCTTTTGTATATCTCTGATCTTTATCAGAACTACTTAAAGTTCTGGTGAAATTGTTAAGCCAAGGGAAAGCATTCCATCATTAGGGACCAATTCTTCGGCCACTTTCGCTAATCACCTCAGGCTTATAAATAATAACCCTTAGCGAACCATGATGTCAGTTCGTCGAAATGTGTCGTTCAAGTTCACTGATTTTCATCGCCCTGGTAGTTTCTTCGGTCAACTGCAAACCTTTGGAAACTCAAAATGCAGCGACAGCACCACAGTCTGTGAACACATCTGCTATTCTGAGTGATCCAAAACTCACGGCATCATTCGCACAGTTTGTACAACAGTACAATGCACAGGTAAATATTTTATTTATTCAATGACAATAATTGGTGGGGATTAAAAGGATATGCCTACAGCCACACTTGATAAATATCTAGAAAATCTAAATTATTGAAAAAAACATAAATTCAAAAGTTATAAGTTTATAAATTAAAATTATTGGTTCATTCATTAGTGCTCAAGAACCCGTCACATTTTTTTTGTAGACAGTACCAGTCCAAGTAGAACCCCCGGCTGCTTCACAAAACTCAACACCTGTGATTCAATCTCAAAATCAGGCCCAAGCTGCACCAAGTGTGGATACCAGAGCACCTTTTCCAGCTGAGCAGCCCCAGATAGTAGCACAACAGCCTTCCGCAATACAAGCCCAACCTCAGATACAACAAGTGACAACCGTACCAGCTTCCCAAAATCTACCTTTGCAACAACCCTCAGTAGCTCAAAATGCAGCAACAGCACCACAGTCCGTCAACACATCTGCTATTCTGAGTGATCCAAAACTCATGGCATCATTCGCACAGTTTGTACAACAGTACAATACACAGGTAAATATTTTATTTTATTCAATGACAATCAATGGAAACTTGTATGAGAGGGAATGAAAAAATTGGTGGGGATTGAAAGGATATGCCAATAACCACACTTGATAAATATCTACAAAATTTAAATTATTGGAAAACAACATAATTTCCAAAAGTTATAAGGTTTTAAATTAAAATTATTGGTTTATTCATTAGTGCTCAAGAACCCGTCACATTTTTTTTTGTAGACAGTACCAGTCCAAGTACAACCCCCGTCTGCTCCACAAAACTCAACACCTGGGATTCAATCTCAAAATCAGGCCCAAGCTGCACAAAGTGTGGATACCAGAGCACCTTTTCGAGCTGAGCAGCCCCAGATAGTAGCACAACAGCCTCCCGCAATACAAGGCGAACCTCAGATACAACAAGTGTCAACTATACCAGCTTCCCAAAATCTACCTTCGCAACAACCTCCAGTAGCTCAAAATGCAGCAACAGCACCACAGTCCGTCAACACATCTGCTATTCTGAGTGATCCAAAACTCATGGCATCATTCGCACAGTTTGTGCAACAGTATAATGCACAGGTAAATATTTTATTTAATCAATGACAATAATAGAAACTTGTATGAGAGGAAATGAAAGAATTGGTGAGGATTAAAAGGATATGCCTACAACCACACTTGATAAATATCTAGAAAATCTAAATTATTGAAAAAACATAAATTCCAAAAGTTATAAGTTTATAAATTAAAATTATTGGTTTATTCATTAGTGCTCAAGAACCCGTCACATTTTTTTTTGTAGACAGTACCAGTCCAAGTACAACCCCCGGCTGCTTCACAAAACTCAACACCTGTGATTCAATCTCGAAATCAGGACCAAGCTGCACCAAGTGTGGATACCAGAGCACCTTTTCCAGCTGAGCAGCCCCAGATAGTAGCACAACAGCCTTCCGCAATACAAGCCCAACCTCAGATACAACAAGTGACAACCGTACCAGCTTCCCAAAATCTACCTTCGCAACAACCCCTAGTAGTTCAAAATGCAGCAACAGCACCACAGTCCATCAACACATCTGCTATTCTGAGTGATCCAAAACTTATGGCATCATTCGCACAGTTTGTACAACAGTACAATGTACAGGTAAATATTTTATTTTATTGAATGACAATAATGGAAACTTGTATGAGAGGGAATAAAAAAATTGGTGGGGATTGAAAGGATATGCCAATAACCACACTTGATAAATATCTAGAAAATGTAAATTATTGGAAAAAAAACATAGTTTCCAAAAGTTATAAGGTTATAAATTGAAATTATTGGTTCATTCATTGGTGCTCAAGAACCCGTCACATTTTTTTTTGTAGACAGTACCAATCCAAGTACAACCCCCGGCTGCTTCACAAAACTCAACACCTGTGATTCAGTCTCAAAATCAGGCCCAAGCTGCACCAAGTGTGGATACCAGAGCACCTTTTCCAGCTGAGCAGCCCCAGATAGTAGCACAACAGCCTTCCGCAATACAAGCCCAACCTCAGATACAACAAGTGACAACCGTACCAGCTTCCCAAAATCTACCTTTGCAACAACCCTCAGTAGCTCAAAATGCAGCAACAGCACCACAGTCCGTCAACACATCTGCTATTCTGAGTGATCCAAAACTCATGGCATCATTCGCACAGTTTGTACAACAGTACAATACACAGGTAAATATTTTATTTTATTCAATGACAATCAATGGAAACTTGTATGAGAGGGAATGAAAAAATTGGTGGGGATTGAAAGGATATGCCAATAACCACACTTGATAAATATCTACAAAATTTAAATTATTGAAAAAAACATAAATTCCAAAAGTTATAAGGTTATAAATTAAAATTATTGGTTTATTCATTGGTGCTCAAGAACCCGTCACATTTTTTTTGTAGAGAGTACCAGTCCAAGTAGAACCCCCGGCTGCTTCACAAAACTCAACACCTGTGATTCAATCTCAAAATCAGGCCCAAGCTGCACCAAGTGTGGATACCAGAGCACCTTTTCCAGCTGAGCAGCCCCAGATAGTAGCACAACAGCCTTCCGCAATACAAGCCCAACCTCAGATACAACAAGTGTCAACTATACCAGCTTCCCAAAATCTACCTTTGCAACAACCCCCAGTAGCTCAAAATGCAGCAACAGCACCACAGTCCGTCAACACATCTGCTATTCTGAGTGATCCAAAACTCATGACATCATTCTCACAGTTTGTGCAACAGTATAATGCACAGGTAAATATTTTATTTAATCAATGACAATAATGGAAACTTGTATGAGAGGAAATGAAAGAATTGGTGGGGATTAAAAGGATATGCCTACACATACTTGATAACACTTGATAAATATCTAGAAAATCTAAATTATTGAAAAAAACATAAATTCCAAAAGTTACAAGGTTATAATTTAAAATTATTGGTTTATTCATTGGTGCTCAAGAACCTGTCACATTTTTTTTGTAGAGAGTACCAGTCCAAGTACAACCCCCGGCTGCTTCACAAAACTCAACACCTGTGATTCAATCTCAAAATCAGGACCAAGCTGCACCAAGTGTGGATACCAGAGCACCATTCCCAGCTGAGCAGCCTCAGGTAGTAGCACAACAGCCTCCCGCAATACAAGGCGAACCTCAGATACAACAAGTGTCAACTATACCAGCTTCCCAAAATCTACCTTCGCAACAACCCCCAGTAGCTCAAAATGCAGCAACAGCACCACAGTCCATCAACACATCTTCTATTCTGAGTGATCCAAAACTGATGGCATCATTCGCACAGTTTGTACAACAGTACAATGTACAGGTATATATTTTATTTTATTGAATGACAATAATGGAAACTTGTATGAGAGGCAATAAAAAAATTGGTGGGGATTGAAAGGATATGCCAATAACCACACGTGATAAATATCTAGAAAATGTAAATTATTGGAAAAAAAACATAGTTTCCAAAAGTTATAAGGTTATAAATTGAAATTATTGTTTCATTCATTGGTGCTCAAGAACCCGTCACATTTTTTTTTTGTAGACAGTACCAATCCAAGTACAACCCCCGGCTGCTTCACAAAACTCAACACCTGTGATTCAGTCTCAAAATCAGGCCCAAGCTGCACCAAGTGTGGATACCAGAGCACCTTTTCCAGCTGAGCAGCCTCAGGTAGTAGCACATCAGCCTACCGCAATACAAGCCCAACCTCAGATACAACAAGTGACAACCGTACCAGCTTCCCAAAATCTACCTTTGCAACAACCCCCAGTAGCTCAAAATGCAGCAACAGCACCACAGTCTGTGAACACATCTGCAGTACTCAGTGATCCAAAATTTCTGGCATCATTCGCACAGTTTTTACAACAATACAATGCAAAGGTAAATATTCTAATTTTGAATCATTGACAATCAATTAAAATTTGTTTGAGAGGAAATGAAGGAATTGGTGGAGAATGAAAGTTCATGCCAATACCCACACTCGAAAAATATTTAAATAATCTAAATTATTAGCAAAAAATGTACCTTCGAAAATTTTTTCGCTCTGCTTCTCGTAGCGCGGTAACTCTTCGTACGAGCGGCTATCCATCACTTTGCGCTCTAAATACATAAATAGCTATTGGAGTTAATGAATTGAAATTATTGTTTCATTCATTGGTTCCCAAGAAGCCATCAACCAAGCCTGATTATTAAGGCTCAAGCTGTACCAGCTTTCCAAAATCTACCGCAGCAATCCTCAGTACTAGCAAGTCAGCCTCTCGTTTTTCAGGTAACTCCTCCAGCTCAACAGCCTTCCCTAGTCCAAGAGACAGTACCAGTTCAAGTACAACCCCAAGACACTCCCCAAGTGTTAGTAACACCAAACCCGACAACTGCGCTTCAAGCTCAAAACCAGTCCCAAGCGGGAATTCCGCAGTGGCCTAGTCAACAACTACAAGAACTACTCAACCTTCAACCATCGACCAATACTCAATGGTCCAATACTCCAATTCAAGTGGCGGCCAAGTCTCAAGACAACGTTTTGACTCAGCAGTGGGGTAATGTGAGAATAATTACTCGCCCCAGAACTTACGTTTACACTCCGGATCCGCTGACTCCAGAGCAGCAAAAGAAACAAGCGATGAGCGCCAATTATCAGTTCTCCACCTATGTGGACGACAATATCGAAGGTTCGTTTATGGCCAGAGCAGAAGTGAGGAATGGACTCAAAGTAAATGGACAGTATGGATACGATGACGGATTCGTGCAGAGAATGGTTTTTTACGAAGCTGATGATAAGGGATACAGGATTGTCAAGTAAGGATGGTTACCTGCTACTAATATACAGGCTGATCTAGGGTTAAACCGCCAAATGATTCTAGTCTATACTACTCCAGGTCAAGCCGAATCAAAACAAATGCACGCTGTTACTTCGTGATCGTCGATGTCGGAGTGGTGAAATAGGCAGGGCGTGTTTCCCACTCAAACCTGCCTGAGAAACATAGACCAATAGCGGCCCGCCTTTCCTCGATCACGAGCAAAGCACGCGTTGATCACGTCTTGACCACTATTGTTTACTGGCTTCAGTTCAACTTGAATTTACTGTGGTATCGGTTTTTTAGGTAAAAAAGGACTCTTTCTTCATGTGAGCATGTGTCCCAACTTACTTCGTTTTCGAGATACAGGGTGTCAAAGTTTTAAGACAAAATCAATTTTTGATTCATTACTCTAAAACTTTGTGGCTGATTTTTATAAACGTTGGCATGCTTATTTGTTGTAATAAAAGGCTTAGTTGAATGTACTGGGAATAAAGAAATATATATTTTTTGTAAAAAATTTGACACCCTGTATTTTGAAAACGAAGCAAGTTGGGACACATGCTCATATGAAGAAAAATTCTTATTTTCACCTAAAAAACCGATACTGAACTTTTGGCGGTTTAACCCTGGGTCACCCTGTATAATGTGTATCATTAATGATATGAGTTTAGTTTTCTCTGTTTTTCTCTTTTGTGAATTTCAGTTTATTCAATCGGAAAATAAACAAGAACTCATTTATTACAAATATAGACGTGATACTAATAATAATATAATTGCAATAAGTAGGCATAAAAAATACTACAAACGAATTTGGAAAAAAATAGTATACAGGGTGAGTCAGAATAAGACTGACAAACTCCGACTAAAGTTTCCTCACCACATTTCGAGATGAAAAAATATAAAACTAATCAATATACTAATCAAGGTTTATCAACGTCATAATTTGAAATTATAATTTTTAATTTTCATAAACCAGTGGCGTGGTTACGATGTTATGTGGTCATATTTTCCTTCGTATTTTCTTTGGACAAGTGGTTGGATAAATGAGCGTGTGACATCAGTTAGGCTCGTCGATAGTTGACCTAAAAGTCATAAAAGCCTGAAAGTGGAGTTTTCTGAGATATTTGAGAAAAACTGGAGATATTTCCTGAGTAGCAACGTAATTTTATATCTCAAACACCTTTTTCCGCCTAAATCTTATATCTGAGCATATAAAAATCATACATTTTTGGAATGAGCATAAAATTTTACGTTTACAGTGCGAATTTCAAGTCGATGTGACGACTTGGTATTTTTGATGATTTTTAGGGGTGAACCCCTTGCAACTTTTTCGAGTAATTTTTAATTTCTTTCGATTGACTCGAAATACACAATACATACTAATTCGACCATTTTGAATCGATTGGCGTTCGCAGAATTTGTCTATCTCTAACCGTTCTCGAGTTGGTCAGCTCTAAATCAGTTTTTTTTGTTTTTTTTGCCGTCAAAAATATTTCTGATGAGTTTTCGACATTATTCTCAAAAGATTCGGAATCAGCACGTCAAAATACGTCCGAGGACAAAAATTTTATATTCGAAAAATGAAAAATAAAAAATCTCAGAAAATTTAATGTTTTATCTTAAACACCTTTTTCCGGGTAAATCTTATATCTGAGCATAGAAAATCATACATTTTTGGAATGAGCATGAAATTTTATGTAAACAGTGCGAATTTCAAGTCGTTGTGACAACTTGGTACTTTTAATGATTTTTAGGGGTGAACCCCTTGCAATTTTTTCGAGTAATTTTTAATTTCTTTTGATTGACTCGAAAATAACAATACATACTAATTCGGCCATTTTGAGTCGACTGGCGTTCGCAGATTTCGTCTATCTCTAACCGTTCTCGAGTTGGTAAGCTCTGAATTAGTTTTCAAATGGTTTTTTTGGCGCGAAAATATTTCTGATGAGTTTTCGACATTTTCGTTCAAAGATTCGGAATCAGCACGTCGAAATACGTTCGGGGATAAAAATTTGAAATTTGAAAAATTAAAATTCAAAAAGTTCAAAAAATTATTTATCATGATATAATTGCCTTTTTTGTCCGTCGAATTTTTTCGTTCCAATTCCCAATATATACTAATTCAGCAATTCTGAATCGACTGGCGTTAGCAGAATTCATCTATCTTTAAACGTTCTCAAGTTGGTGAGCTCTGAATCAGTTTTCAAATCGTTTTTTTGGCGCCAAAAATATGTCTGATGAGTTTTAGAGTGAAAACAGACCGTTCGGTCTGTTATCAGTATAATGTTGTTCTTATTGGTTGTATTCAATCACATGACCTCAATTTAACTGATTTCAATGATTTCCGCTTGAGCAAAAAATTTTCACGTTAATAAACCTGGTGAAATTCCGTTTATCGGGCGCTAAATTTTTTTTTGTACTCACGTATTTTGGTCTCCTGAACAAAAAATCCAAATGAAATTTTCGGCGGTCTCAAGTAATTTCGGAGATACTGCCTATTTTTGGATTTTGACTAGCATTCTCTAGAGACGTTCCTACCGCGAAAAAAACAATCAATAAGTCTCCTTCTTTTCACCAGCCCGATATACACATCCTGCTTCCTCCGTCTCACTCTTTCTTTTCTTTGGAAACGGCACTTTTTTTTTTTTTAATCGTGTTTTTTTCTAATCATGTCAGAGACAATAAGCTAGTGAATATGACAGATAATTATTAGTGAATTGTATATTGTATGTATGGTTGGTAACACTGAAATCAATTATTGCCAACTTTTCTGATTTAAATGTGAGCCAAGAATAGCTGCGATTTTTTGGTCTCCTACGAAAGTAACAGAACTACATGTGACAGCTCTAGATCCAATCACATTAACCAGAAAAAATTGTGCAGTTAGGTCAGGACGGAAGGCCGGATTTTTATGCATACGATATCCGACAATAAGATGGTACGAAAATGATCTTATTAACCAAAAAGAACATTTTTTGATCGAATTTCTGCCAAACGGTACTGCTTACTTTACAAGTACCTAATATTGATACCTACATGTAATTTCTTAGAAGGTAGGTAGGTAAAGTACTCAGATAATTTTCAATCTGATTATTATTATAGTAAATCGGTAGGCCAAAGATTTCTGTGAAATATAGGTAGTTTCCTTCATCTTAGGAAAATCCTACGTAGAAGAATTCGCAGGTAAAAGCTAGTAACAAATAATAGTTCTCGACTGATAATTTGCTATTTTCCTAAATTCAAAATCTTTTAATAAAGTGGCATTTTACCGCATAGAACTGTCCCTTTACTGCATAGTACTGTGACATAGTCAATAAAAAACAGTTTGATAGAAAATTATTCATTTGATATTGGAAATAAACAAACCGCGTCAGGTTACGGAAATTCTGCACAGGTACCTACTATGAATTTTCTTAAGTTTATAACTCAATGCTTTTATATCTAGAACATAAATCTCCGAATTCAACTCGATAAATCAAACAAAATCGTTTTCGTTGAAATTGAAAAATGTATTTGCTGATAAACGAGGTCTTGTTATATTACCCCTGATTATTGGTTTATAATTACTAACACAAAAAAGTAATAAATAAACATCGTAAAAAAGCAGTTTCACTGAGTTCGTACAGCTTTTAAGTTGCTCGCTCGCTGTGCTCGCTCGTACTAAAAAGCTAGTCTCATTTATAAAAATTTGCCTTTCTAAATTTGTTGTTTAATATACTATTTTGATAAACCAAAAACAAGACGAAATTAATATTATACAATGTTTGAAGAGAAGCAAATGCTTTCAAATATTGTAGAAAACATCATTCAAATATCTAATTATTATTTTTATTATTTTTCAGGGACACTATGAATCCATCCAACAAAACAGGCAAACTCGATGGAATAGCCACAGTACAGACCATTCAAGATGGAACCCAAGTAGACTATACAATTACGAGAAAAGATATCGGTAATTCTAATAAAGTATCATGAAAAAAAACGAAAGAATTGATTGAATAAAATATATTTCACGAATTTTGTTGTATTATTTTTCTTTTGTAAAAAAAAACGTTCACTCGTTTGGGTAGTTCAAGATGGATAAAACTTAATTGAACAAAAAATAGTAATTTATGTATCAAGTGAGTAAAGTGATACTTTTTTTACCAGTACGAAATGTTGACGCACGACGCTGTAGGCGGAGTGCGGCATTCCTACGAGTAAAAAAAAACACTTTACTCACGAGTTTCATACAGTATTTTTTTTACAGCTGTCAAAAAAAAATAACAAATTCATATTTTTTTGCAAATATGAAATGAATTTGGCATATTTTTATTGATTCATTATTCGAACAAAGTTCGAAGAGTATGCCGAATGAAACGAATAATTTGGACAGAGTCGAAATCTCTTTCTCTTCACACTATCCCGCAAAATGGAAAATTTGAAGTGAATATTATTTATTTGTATTCAAAATGAATAAACAATCCTCGTGAAGCAACGAATACCTTTTTCTTTCTTTGAACTATGTCAAGGAAATCTCATAATTGCACTATCCACGAAAGTGGACTTTTTTTGACAGTTGTAGAAAAAATATATTCCTCGTTTTTAAAACGAGCTGAAAAGAATAAATTAATTTGTTCAGAAAATCTGTAACTGAGAATTTTTCATAGCTAGGAAACGAAAAATGTGGAACGCATGCAATAGACAATTGAATGGGTAAATGGCACCAGCGCGCCCTCCTAATGTATCGAGGCATCTGAGAAAGGGCCTGACTGGAATATCATCAAAGGAAACAAGAAAATAATCATTGAAAAGGGGCACATTCTCCATCAAAATTGAAAATTGTGATTTTTTTTTCAATATCTAACAGAAAGTAACTACTTCCCCGGCTGAAGCCACGCTGGACATTGAACTACAAATGATAGATATTGTTAAAAGACTCTAACTGAACAGAAAGAATATTAAAGAGAAAATTCGCATTTTTATTCAGATAGTGGATTCAAATTCAAATAAATAAATGAGAATGTTATTCAAAAATATCACTCATCTTTATCGCTTTTCCAAGCTCATCAGGGATATCATATCATATTCAGAAGCAATTTCAAACAGGAAGGATGAAAATTATGGAAATATTTCTTGTGCGGTAACACTTTGAAAGTATTTTTTTACACAAACCTGTCATGCGTATTGCATTTCGATTTTTGATTGAAAATATGAATAAGATGTTCATACAATCAGTTGTGGAATCATCTGCGGCTCAAAGACAAACTTTAGTCGCTATTTTCTATCGTTTACGGTAACCTCTTGAGAAGTATTCATGTTTATATAAAATTGAACTAGATATCATAGATTTTGTGAGAAGACTCTATTGAAAAAAAAACCTGAAAGTAAAAATTCTTTTATGAATATTCTATTCATAGTTTCGAACAAAAATCACTATTGTGGGATTTGAACAAAGTAACAGTTTCTGAGAAATCCACAGGTTAATCCGATGGCATTGAACGCCTATACCTTATAAAATAGCTTTTAATGTTTGGTAGTTAGTTACGTCTGCAATATCTGTCTGTTCGTGGTTTCGCAATTAGGAATAGATTTGAAAATTATTGAAACTAATAACAAATGACTTTGGCAGAAGTAATAATGATAATGAATTCATGTCTCGTTTTCTAGAGAGACTCGTTTATTTTCAAGAAAAAGAAAACTGAGTTTTTTCGATTATTCATATTTTCGAATAAACAGAAAATGTTTATTCACGATGATGAACGAAACCATAAATCAAATATCAAGTTTTATTCCAACAACGATCAGTAATTTTCGAAAAACAGACATGAGACAATAATGCTCGACCACACTGATTGGCAAAATTATCTGTTAAAAATGCATCCGATAAAAAAAGGCTGTTGAGTTTTTACTGTTGAATATTTAAAATTTCCAACAGAACTAGTATGCATGATGACCTTCAAAGTGAGATTACGAATTTTTTCAGACGTTATATACAGGGTGTAATCTAAGCTCTTGCATTTCCGTGAAGGACGGGTGTATAATGCCATTTTATAACGAATGACAGGTGAAAAATTCAAAAAAGACTTGTGAAAATTTTAAATTTTGTTGGAAACCACACAAAAAAGAGGACTTTTTTTGGAGTTGTAAGAAATGTAATTTTTTTCAATTGGAGTTCCTTTTTACCTATTTAAAGCATGCCACAGCGTGTGCAAATCGAACTTTCAAAAACACGAGTTTTTTAAAGTCGTGCTCGAAAATTCGCGCGTGTTTGAAAGACCTTTATATCCACTTGTACTTTAATATACTATTTTGTACTCGCGTGTGTTGAACTCGGCTTAGGGAGGTGAAAAGGGGGGTGGAAGTTTGTATGGGAATTTTGTTACTTTCGAAGCTATAGACATAAAATTTACATTTTAGATTCTTTATTGAACATAAATAACACATTTTCGGCATTTTCCAATATTTCTCCCATAAATAAAATTACATCCCCCATTCAACCCCAAATGGGGGATGTAATTTTATTAAGGATTTTTATCATTTTTAAAGCTAGAGCCTTGGAACTTTTGTTTTATCTACTTGATTGGAAATTAATCAACAAGCATTTCCCAGTTTCCGAATTTGTATGGTATTTTTTTATTTTCAAAGCGATATATCATTCACTTGAATGAAATAATTCAGCGTTTTTTGGAAATTCTATCCTTGAGGGGTGAAATTAAACCTGGTGTGCGAGTTTTGTTACTTTTACTTTTGAAAGGAAATAAATAACGTATTTCAAAAATTTCACCCTTGAGAAGGTGAAATGAAATAGTTTAACGGAAAATAACGGCAGGAAATAAATAATGGGATGAAAGAAGAGACGAACATTTTTGTTGTCCGATGTATGCAATCGCTAAAATATTGCGTTGTACTTTATATAACTTATTTTTTGGTGTCCGAATTCGTCCTCCATATCACGTATCTGATTTCTGGATATTTTACAGGAGAGAGAAAAAACGAAAATGGATGACAATTTAATCGCCCTGTAGATGTCAATATGGTATATTTCAAAATATAAGTTATTATTTTTAATTATTATTTTTTATTTTAAGTTATTTTTTGACATAGGTCTGTCATGGGCATTAAATTTTGATTTTTGTTCGAAAACATGAATATTCATGAAATCTGTTGTGGAATCATCTGCGGCTGAAAGACAAACTTTAGTCGCTGTTTTCCATCGTTCAAGATAACCTCTTGGGAGGTATTCATGTTGAAAAGGGGAACATTCTTCACGAAAATTGAAAAATTTCAAAATTAAAAAAACGTGGCTTTAGCCGGGGAGGTAGTTGTTTTCTGTTAGATATTACAAATGAATCACATATTTCATTTTTCTATTTTCATGGAGAATGTTCCCCTTTTCAACATAAATACCTCCCAAGAGATTTTATGAATATCCTATTCATATTTTCGAACAAAAATCAAAATGAATAAAACAGTTTTGTACATTTGTAAGATAGTTAAACACAAGGAAGTTTTATTATGTTATTACTATGAAAGTTAGGAGAAAAAAATCGAAAAAAAGTCGAAGTAGCAAAAGCTAGTCAATTGTAATAAACACCCAAAAGTTATATCACTGAAGTTTCATTTAGATTCAAATAATTAGAGTTGTGTTTTTGCAATATCTCAATATTTATCCATTTGCTCCATGAACCCTCAGTTTCCTCAGATCATTTTTATATTACCACTCCATTTTTGCACAATTTCTATATTTTCTTAAATTTTCATTTAAACTCTTTTCATTTTTCTTCTATAACAAAATATTATATTATAGGCAATTTTCCAAGGATTTACCTTCGAAATTAAAGTACCTGTTAAATCGGCTGGGCTGCATAATGACTAAAATCCTGAATGCATAATGACTAAAATCCTGAATGCTAATCATTTTGGAAAGCTGCCCATAATTCCAACTTTCGAGAATTGAGAATACAATCGTTAGAAAACACTTAGCAGTCGTACCTTTCTGGGGATATAAATACTGCCAAAGTACGAACGATTGTCATTTGAGTTCAGTTTTCGAATCTCTCAAAATGTTCACCAAAGTAACAGTAGTGGCCCTTTTGGCCGTTAATATATTTTTGGTCCAAGCTTTGCCAGTGGTACACCCTAATCATGAAAGAGTCGATAATTTGCTCAACCAGCTCAATAAGGTAAGTTTTTTTATTTTTTTTTTTTATTAGTTTTATTTTTTCTGTGACCAAATCTTCAAATAACATGAAATAATTGAAAATAACTTGATGTTGTGTCCTTTTGGAAAAATCCGTTATTATTATTATTATCGTTCCTCACACTAATGTTTGCCTTCATTTGATCTGCAACTCTGACAAAACGCCTCCGAAAAGTTCACTCAGGTTTAGAAAAATGATTATTGACAAAAAATATCTTGAAAGCAGAAACTGTGAATTTTCAGCGAAATATCATTTTAATTGACATGGAAGTTAATTAAATTAATTCATTTTAACGATGCACAAAACATCTCTCATAATAAAATGAACTTTCAACTCAAAATTATGTCAATCATGATTTGAATATATTAATTTTTTCATAAATTTTTGAAAAATTTAGGTTCCTGAATACTTGTATATTTAAACTTTCCATTTAATATTTGATATTCTATTAGTCTGATGGTTTTTCTCGATTAAGTTCAGATAAACGACATTTTTATATATATAAACGCAAATTTAAAAATATACAGCGTTCAAAAACTTGGCATCATATGGAAAAAATTGTAATAATAATTTATTTTCAAATTTACTTACGTTGTACTTTTGGAAAAGATGAAAAATGTTGTACTCGCATGCGTCACTTTCGCTACATGTCAAAAATAAATTTTCTAAAAAAAATACGCTATATTAGGACTATTTAAAAAATGAATACAATACTAAACTTGTTTCTTTTCTGATATTTCATATGTCTCAAATCTGAACGTTCTATTGCAGTCTTTGTTTTTGCCATTTTTTACTATTTAAGAAATTTCCACACAGTTTTCAACGATTTTTTTTCTATCACTAGGTTTATCATGTTAGTAAGTGTCAAATACCGAATATCGATAAAAATATATTTTTCCTTAAGAAAATGAGAAAACCATTTCAAATTCCTGTCGTGTTTGATAAAAAGTTGAGAAAATTATGCCAAAATGAATAAAACAAAAAACCCAGTACAACTGTATGCATCTAACCATATTTTAGGACTCTTCACATAACAAATTCCAAGCGACTACTTTGAAAAAAAAATTAATTTCCGAAAGTTAACGAAAGTCACGTGACACCGAGCAGACTATTTTTCACTTTTTAAAGCAAAATTTAACGCCCAAGTCGAATGTCAACACAAATTATTAGTAAGGTATTCCTATATGATGGTCAAACTTCTGAAGGACGCTATATACATAAATGTTTTTTGTTTAATGAATTACTTGTGTGTTGTACTCTGTGATATTTTCTCATAACCATTGTTGAAATAGTCAACTGACAAATTAGAAAAGTTATCTTTTCGCCTCATTCTTCACAAAAAATCATAACTGCCCATATATCATATTTCCTCTTCAAATGAAAAATAAGCTGTATAAGAACATAATAAATCTTGCGGTTATGTCAAGGGATAAAGAAAATTGTTTTCAGAAATCAGTTTTCCCGAACTGGAAATGGCTAGGAAAAAAACATGCAAACGACTAACACTTTCTTTGGCTATTCAATCAATTACAAAAAAAAAATTCAATTTCTTTTGGATATAATCTGTAAACGGCTCCAATTATTTGATTTGTCGTAGAAAAAATGGTGTATGCAACTCGTTCAAAAATTGTTTACTGCACTCAACGTGTTGTCCAATTTCACGTCGAGTGCAATAAACACTTACTTTTTGCACTTGTTGCATAAATTACTATAAAACAACCAACAAAAATTAAAAACCAGGACACTACTTAACCAATTTGTATAAACAAAATTATGTACCTATCTATGGAAGAATAATACATGAGCTATCTGTAAAATCCTTCAACGACAAAAGAACAGCAACCTATTCACTTTAATAATTCTTCAGAATATCATTATTATTTTTTTTATTTACAGGGTCCTATTACACACACATCTTCGCAAACAACGTCGACCTCTTCGCAAACAACGTCCACCTCTTCACAAACCGTTCCTTCATACAACAAAGTTCCAAGCACCAGCACACTGAATTTCGAGGAACTTCTCAAAAATCCAAATTTCGTTGCTAAACTTTACGCGTTCTTGTTGCAATACCAAAAAGCATCCAATTCACAGGGCAGTTCCTCACAGGTAAGTTAAAAAATCACTTTGTGATTCACATGGTCGTACAAAAAGTATAGTGTACAATGAGCATGAAATGACACATTTCCCACGAGCAGGTATATAAAATTTTGTAATACGAGCTTAGCGAGTACTACAATAGTTAGTAGTTCAATTTCTGAAAATTCAGCTGAAATTGTTTTTAGTTACATTATCAACTGGATACCGACGATATTTTTTGGTTATGCAGCTGCAGATATTTCTGAATTAACGAAACCACAAAGTATTCAGACAGAATCCAATTAATGACATTATTCAATTTCAGATCAGCCAAGTGTTAAGTTCCAGCCAAACCGCAAGTTCCGGCCAAACCGCAAGTTCCGGCCAAACCGCAAGTTCCGGCCAAGCTGTCGGTTCCAACCAGTCCGAAGACTTCAGAGGAATCTTCAGTAATCCTTCCTTCTTGAATTTCCTCATGTCGTTCTTCACCCAGGTCAGTTATGAAAAACATTCTCTTGATTCGAAGTGACAAGAATCATTCAACCAGCCCGGAATCCATAAAAATAGTCATATCATGCTTGAAAACATATGATGTTCTTCTTGTCTTTAACGAATGCAGTGCTTTAGATCACTAAAGCACTCTTATATCAATAAGAGTCACGATTTTGTAAAAATCATTGAATGAATTTCGTTAATACTCAGGCATTTTTGTTCCACTGCTTTCTCATGTTGTAGTCTCAACGTTATTCAAAAAATCTGTGAAAACCTTAACGTCAAAATAATATCAAACTTCCTCCAGTTATGCATTATATTATCTCTCTACGAGATGCTTGACAGGGTAGAACTTTCTATCATCCATACTTTATCTAAATCATATGAAAAATTGTTACCTTTCACACATATTCAAATTTTTCAATTCTTTTCTAGAGCCATAAAGAGGTGAATCAGAACCAGGTTTCAGTACCATCTGCCGTTGTACCTACGATCAACAACGGAGACGCTACTCATGTATCCCATGTATCTGTTTCCCATTCAACATCTTCAAGCGAATCGAGCCAAGCTGTAACAAATAACGAATCCCAAACTTCAAGTGCGATCACTCAAATCAACGGGCATTCCAGACCTCCAGTAGTAGGCGTACCAATCGTTTCCACCCAAAATGAAGCCATTTCTGCTAACAACCAGGTAGATTCGGTCCTCACGGTTAACCAAGTGAGCACCCAGAACCAGGCTACCAACCAGAATCAAGACGTGAACAATCAAAACCAAGAAATTGTGAACAACGGAGCATCAACTGTTGAATATGTGAGCAACCAAAACCAAATAGTAGACAATGAAGAGCAGGCTAGTGAAAACAACCAAGCTTCATCCATTGACATACTGAGCAACGAGAACCAAGTAGTGAGCAACCAAAACCAGAATGTCGACAACCAAGGTTCCTTTGGTGTTTCCGGGACCAACCAGAACCAGGTTGATATCGTATCCGAAACTTCAACAAACGAAGTAAGTGAATCTCAAGTCACTGCCAACCAAGCTGATGCCAATGCAGTTCAAGTAGATATTCCAGTGGTAATTCCAAATTTAGAAGACAAATTTGGAGCAAGTAACGAGAATGTCCAGGCTGAAAACTCAGCAACTGTTCAAGTAGTATCTACCGGCTCCGTCAGTACCGTATCAGACCAGACTTCTCAAGTTAGCAACGCTGCAGATATTTCGAGCTCAAGCTCAGGCCAGTCATTGGTATTCAATGAAGATTTACTCAAATCGTTAGTAGGAGATTTGAGCCGGTTCTGGGCCTCCCCCCACCACTATGACGTCATCAGTGACCTTGACCTATGACCTATGACCTCGACCTATGACCTTGACCCATGACCTTGACCTATGACCTATGACCTTGACCTATGACCTCGACCTATGACCTCGACCTAGGACTTGACCTAGGACTTGGGCTTGCCCTTAGCCTTGACCATGATGTATATTGTTGGGAGGTGTTCAGGGTTTGTGTTTGTCCTAGAGATTGTGATGACTTGATTTTTTTTCATACACGGACAAGTACCTTTTGCCAAGTACTTAATATATTTTTCTTACCTCAATGTCTTTCATGTATACTTACTCTGCCATTGTGTATGATCTAATGTGTGGAGTACGCATAAAAATCTAAACCGAAGTATAGAGACGTCTGCACGCCACGGATATCCAGTCAGATATGTGAACTGGCGTCACACACCCATACACTGCGGTGACTCATCGACTACTCTCCGTCCTCTCTTCATTGATATGGTGGGGATGGTTCTGCTGTGACGTTGTATGAATAGTCGAAGCGGATAGAATTTGTTCACCCTCTCTCCCACTCATCGATATTACATATAAAGGAGGTGGGAATGATTGTGAAATCAGTATTTTGTTGAGTTTTGTGCTGAGAAGACGACATCGATAAAATGTATTCCTGTGGTTGTGGTAAATCGTTCACTCGTAGTGATAATCTCCGTCGGCATCAACTTCAAAGTTGCCAAGGTGGCCCTTCTGTGAAAAGGATTAAGTTAGATGTGGCTGCATCGACACCAATGTACACATGCAATTGTTGTAATGTGACAATTCCTACATCCCAAGTTAATTCTCACAAAAGAACTCTCCAACACAGGAACAATGCATGTGTGCAAGTGAGTGATGGCATACAGATTATAAGGAATGCTTTCAAGTGTAGAATTGTGAGTTATAGAGTGGAAAGTACCAATGTTTACACTGAATATATGCCATTCTTCAATGAGATCAGGGAGAAGGTTATTGGATTACTTGAAGAGGCAATAAAGGTTCACAAGATCTTTAAAGTGAATATGGAAGTATTTGGCAGCTACATTGTTCAAACACGGGATTTGAGTGACACGAAGTCATTCAATTCACAGAATAAAATTGTGGATCAGTCTACGGATTTGGGTGCATTATTCGATGGATTCCGTGATGTCATTATTGCTCAGACTACGGAATTTGAAGAACGTGATTCAGGTATTTATTTAAAGTTTCATTTCTATTTATATGAATAATAAATTATTGTTATGTTTCAGGATGGAGTTGTGAAAAAATTAAGTTCCTCGAAGTGAACATCAACAAGTATAGTCCACTCAGCGGATGTTCGTATGTGAAGCTGCCCGATTTCATTGAGACGAGAAAAAACGTTGTGAATATTCGTAATGAAGATCAACATTGTTTTGCATGGGCCATCACATCTGCATTGTTTCCTGCGAATGGTAGAGTGTCAGAAGTTTCCTCATACCCGCACTATTATGATGTCTTGAATGTAACAGGTATGGATTTTCCAGTTAAACTTCAAGCTATAAAAAAGTTTGAGGACATGAATGATATTTCAATTAATGTGTATGGGTTAGAGTCAAAACTTGATAAGGGTAAAATGAAATATGAAGTGGTTGGTCCATTGCGTTACTCACAGAGAAGACTTAGAAGACATGTTAATTTGTTACTTATTACAGATGATTCTGGCAATAGTCATTATTGTTGGATTAAAGATCTTTCAAGGTTAGTTTCAAGTCAACTATCTGCGCATGAGCATAAAAAATATTTTTGTGATGGATGTTTATTGTATTTCTCTCACGAGCGATTACTGTTACGTCATCAGTTGCATGACTGTAATCACTTGAGTACTACAACACCATCAGTCAATTTCAGAGTCAACAAATATGGTAAAATGTTACCGGGGAATGCACTTATGTTTGAAAATTTTGAGAAACAAATGAAGGTGCCATTTGTAGTTTATGCTGATTTTGAATCAGTTCTCAAACCCATTCAAACTAGTCAACCCAACCCTAAACACTCATACTCGAATAAAACATACAAACACGAACCTTATTCATTTGCTTATTCGATAAAATGTTCATACAATGATAAATTATCGAAATTTGTTACATATAGGGGTGAGGATGCAGCCGAGAAATTTGTTACAAAACTTGAAGATGATTTGAGAAATATTTATCACAATTATTTGAGGTATCCAATTCCTATGGCTGCACAAACCCCCGCGGAAGAAGCAGAGTTTTCTACTGCACAATTTTGTGGAATATGTAATAAACCATTCACGGGTGGTGATGTGAAAGTGAGAGACCATTGCCACCTCACTGGAAAAAAAAGATCACCTGCCGCACATTCCGTATGTAACTTAAATTTCAAATTGCCAAATTTTGTTCCAATCATTTTCCATAATCTGAGTGGGTATGATTGTCATTTGTTCATAAAAGAACTGTATAGAAACAAAGACAAAGTGGACGTTATTCCACAAACCAAGGAAAAATACATATCTTTCACCAAGCATCTATTCACTCACACATACACTGACAAAGATGGAAAAGAGAAAAAGAATTTTTTGAAAATGAGATTTATAGACAGTTTCAAATTCATGTCGAATTCTTTGCAGAACTTAGGTGCTAACTTAACATCCGATCAGTGTATTGAGATGCATAAACATTTTCCACAAATTGACAAATTCAATTTGATGAGACAGAAAGGTGTTTTTCCATATAACTTTGTTGATCATATTGACAAGTTAAATTATCCAACTCTTCCCACTAAAAATCAGTTTTATGACAATCTTAACGGAGAGCATATATCAGATAAGGATTATATGAGAGCGAAACTTGTTTGGCATTTATTCGAGTGTCAGAGTTTAGGGGAATATTCGGATTTATATTTGAAGTCCGATGTGCTTCTATTATGCGACATATTTGAGAATTTTAGAAACATATGTTTAGACAAATATAAATTAGATCCAGCACAGTATTATACAGCGCCCGGATTATCGTGGGATGCAATGCTGAAGTATACGAATATTGAATTGGAATTATTGACAGACATTGACATGATTCATTTTTTCAAGAAAGGAATACGAGGTGGAATAAGTCAGTGTAGTGAAAGGAGGCATATAGCTAATAATAAATTTTTACCTGATTATAACCCCGATGAACCTTCATCATACATATCATATTTAGATGCCACCAACCTATATGGTCACAGTATGTCACAACCATTACCCACCAACGATTTTGCTTGGCTAACACCCGATGAAATAATAAATTTGGACGTAATGGGAGTGCAATCTGATAGTCCGTACGGTTATGTTCTTGAGGTAGATGTTCATTATCCCCAAGAATTACATGACAAACATGCTGATCTCCCTTTCCTCGTTGAAAGTTTAATACCACCACACTCGATATCAAAAATTCCTAAATTAATTCCAAATTTAAATGACAAAAGAAAATATATTGTTCATTATAAAAACTTACAGCAGGCTGTGGCCAATGGTCTTATTGTCATGAACACACGTAGAGTGTTGAGATTCAAGCAGTCGTGTTGGATGAAACCTTATATTGATTTGAATACTGAAATGCGAAACCTATCTAACAACAAAGCTGAAAAAGACTTTTATAAACTCATGAATAATGCAGTTTATGGAAAAACAATGGAAAACGTTGATAACAGAATTGATGTTAGACTGGTTACGCATTGGGAAAGTATCAAGAGGAAAATTGGTGCTAGCGCCCTAATATCACGTCCAAATTTCAAAAGCTGTTCTATTTTTTCAGAAAATTTTGTTGCTATTCAATTGGGCAAAGTTAATGTATTGTACGATAAACCGCTATATTTGGGATTTTGTATTCTAGAATTATCCAAAACAGTCATGTACAACTTTTTCTATGGATGTATTAAACGTCATTATGCAGAAAATGCCACCTTACTCTACACTGACACGGATTCTCTAATTTTGAAAGTAAATGCCGATAATTTTTATGATTTCATGACCAACAATATATGCGAGTTTGATACTTCCAATTACAATGTAGGAAACCAATTCAATATTCCTATTACAAAGTCAATTCTGGGTAATTTCAAAGATGAATTTCCGAATGATCCCATAATTAGCTTTTATGGTACCGGTGCCAAAGCATATTATGTTCAGTCTGTAGGTAGTGAATTCAAAAAAGCAAAAGGTGTCAAAAGATCCGTCATAAAGAATGAATTGACATGTGAAGATTATAAGAAAATTGTCGAACAGGGTGGTCTAATATTCAGGAAGATGAACTCGTTCAGAAGCATATTGCATGACATGTATACTGAATTGAAGAACAAAGTTGCATTGTCATACCATGATGATAAACGGTTCATCATTCCCAATACGACACACACTCTTCCTTGGGGTCATAGCGATATAGAATTCTACCAGAATGATCCAGTAGAGAATATTCGTTGGGTTTCCAATATTATTCAATCTTTTTCCCAAGAGAGTCCTTTGGATCAATTACTTCATTTATTAACAGCTGAATTGAACAAATGAAATATCATTTCAAATGGAAAATTCACCACCATACTTATTTATTTGTATTTGAGATGTAATTACGCTTATTATATAAAAGTCAAATTATACTAGTCAATTTTAGTTAATGTCTTGTCCAGTTACCAAATATATAAAAATATATAAATATACACGTTATTCTGATTTCCTATTGTTTCATTTAAGAGAATAAATATCTACACAGAGATATATAGATTTTAATTGTCTTGAAATCATCAGTATGAAAGATATCAAGGTGGAAGAAAGATGTCCAAAGCTATTGATAAATTCGGCCGTAGACGAAAATGGGGTACTGTCAAAGTTCGAGTTCTTCAAGGTTCCCAAGGTCCTCAAGGTATGGGATTCAAGCTTTCGCCTGACGACCAATATGATATGCAAGGTAAAAGACTGAAAAATGCTGGTGAACCGATAGACGAGAGTGATTGTGTAACTCAATTATATCTCAATGAACAAATTACGGAGACGAAGGCACTTGTCCTTAAAGCCTTGCAGGCTGCCATACATGCCACAATGGCTAAGATTGTACCTGAAGCCCGTCAAGCATTCAATGAAAAAGTAGAGGAGGTGACTGATGATCTAGATCGCAAATACAAAAATCTAAAAAGTGATGTGGATATCAAAGTATGGGATGCTACAGCCACAATGACACGAAAAATATCAGAGTTGACAACTGAACTCGATTACAACAGCAAAAATCTGAAAAATGATTTGGATGCCAATGCATTGAATGTCACATCTGCAGTGATGCTGAAATATAATGATTTGGAAAGAAGGTTAGCTGAATTGGAGAATAAACATCCTGATGTTTGGCTCACACATAGACCAAAACTGTGGGCTCCAGGTAGTGATCCAGAACCCGCTGTTTGAAAAATAAATTTGTATTATGAAAATATTACAAATAAAATGTTCTAAATCAATGTTGAAATTTTTCATTTCTTACTCACCAAATATATTATAGAATTTGGTAGTGGGTGAGTTCTTTTTGAAAAGTATCAATTCAAGTTATGGAAACTTTGTACATTTTTGCCATTGAGTGGCGCAGATGCGTGTGTTTATGTTCTTTGTGTGGCCCTGAAAAGGGCCTATTGGGTGCTCCGAAGAGCTGGGTGCCATCCCGCATATTTATGCGGGACGACCACGGGGGGGGGGGTGAGGACTTAGATGACATCGTCATCCTCGTCATCCGATGACACCAAGATGATGGTGTCATCATCGGAGTCGTCCTCTACGGGGAACTCGTCCGGGTCGAGGTCCATATTTATGTCCTCGACACGGATATGGACCACTTGGCCATCATCCTCGAACTCATCCTCCGAGGAGCTATCGAAGTCGTCGACGCGTTGATCCATATCTTCGTCGTCCGAAGTCGACGGAGATGGATAGTTCCACACATCTGTGGAGTCCGACACCTCATTCACCTGAATCGGACCCCGTGGATCTCGATGGTAAAATGGATCCTGCCTCTCACCCTGGTATACCTGCTGGACCTGTACGGCAGAGACGATCTGATATCTTGCTATCATCGCTTCCCGTTCCAAATCATCTTCGAATTCGGCACAATGTCTCGGAGACGAGGTGGAGTCTGGAAGAGGCATCTTGGAAGACTGATACTATAATCTGAGCTGGCATTGAATTTATACTAGTTCGGGGGTGGCAGTGTAGGGTGGGAGAAAAGAGTGGGGGTTTGAAGGCTGAGAGAAATCAGGAGATGGGAGAAATACACATCATATTATTTTATAAAATATGTAAATAAAATATAAATAAAATATGTATATAAATAAAATAAAATATGTAAAAACATAATTCAGATGAATTGAAGAAAAATGCCCCATCCTCCGCATTGTTCAATGTGCACCAGACCATTAAATGTGCACTCCTATTTCACTTCATCTTTTTTTCTATTTTTATTCTAAATCTACATATACAAAACTTATATCTACTTACAAATAACTTAACCTTAACCTTAACATATCTAAAAATTAAAATTAGCAAATTGCTCCAGGTTGCTTCGGAGCCGTGCCACCAAAGCCACCCCCTGCGCCTTGGCGTCTTCCAGCCTGGTGACTAGCTGGACCTCCCGGAGACTTTGCTGCCGATCGCGGGCCATCAGCTCTGCCTGCTGGCGCTCAAGCTCTTCCAGCTGGCGGTTGAGTTCTGCCCGCGCCAGCTGACTGTCATCATAGTCCCGCTGGGCCTCCTCTATCCCACGCTTTGCCCGTTGCACACTCATCTCCAGCTCAGGTACGATAGGTGCTGGAGGGTGGACTTCTTCAGCAGTGGGTTGTGGAGGGGCAACTTCAACGACAGGTGGTAAAGGTGCGTCTATAACCGGTGTCACAACAGTTGAGGATGTCTTCTTGGACACCCTTCTTCTGCTGTTGTGTGCGTGCTTCCTCGATGATGGTTTCTTCGGTGGTTTTGGA
Source organism: Chrysolina haemoptera (assembly GCA_958298965.1). Lineage (NCBI taxonomy): Eukaryota > Metazoa > Arthropoda > Insecta > Coleoptera > Chrysomelidae > Chrysolina > Chrysolina haemoptera. The sequence goes on from OY282594.1 coordinate 5,628,037, forward strand.
GGCAGGAAATCATCATCGCTGTCAGCAATTTGGATTATAGGCAAACCTTCCATCGACGAATTTGCTCCTGCGTCACGGGATCTCTTGGAAGCAACTCCGTTAATGAACCCACCTTGCCGTCTGCGTTGGTCCATCGTCAGCGACTGCATTTCGGGGACCTCTCTCCTGATGACGTCCATAACGTCATTGAAGTGCTCTTCGTCTGGCATTTGAGGTGCGGCGCCATCCACCCTGATGTTACTCAGGATCGTTATTGCTGCAAGACCAGTTAATGCGGGAGAATCCATAGCTAAACATACAAAAAAAAATTAAACGGGTTCATGATTACAAGATTGTTAACTTACTCTCAAATTATTACAGCTTGCTATAGTCTGCTAATTCAGTTGGCTGGTGGTTGATCTGGCGGGTGATCTTGTGGATGATGTGGTAGCTGATGTCAGTTCAGAAGAGTGACTGAAGATTATTCGGAGGAAGTTCTTGTTTTAAACACTCAGACCTCCACCCCACTCCTCTTCTTCTTCTCCGACCTCCTACTCCAATCCCCACTCCGACCACCCACTCCTCTTCTTCTTCTCCGACCTCCTACTCCAATCCCCACTCCGACCACCCACTCCTCTTCTTCTTCTCCGACCTCCTACTCCAGTCCCCACTTCGACCACCTACTCCGACCTTCCACTTCAATCCCCACTATGTCTTAAGCCACACCTCTTTCTTTAGCCAGTATCCCTCAGACCAGAAAACCCCACCCCATCATAACCCCACCCCTATTTCAGCTCTGTTATTTGTTACAATGTACACATCCACCTACGGGACAGAGCAGATATAGGGGTGAGTGACAAGAATAACAATTATGAGTGGGAACATTTGCATACTCGAGTGTATCATGTGAATTAACATGCTGATACCACTCACCATTATTATTCATGCCGCAATACCGTACAAAACAAATATCACATAGGAAGCGTTTTTCATTATCACAAGTTTTGATAGTAACAAATGAAAAGCTGCAACAGTACAAATTTGTTGCAACGTCTTCTAACACCTCTGTCATATTTATCTGATGGGCATTGCTCACGATCGTTTCGGGGACATCCTCACAGTCTGGTACAATTCCATCGTCTACTTCTGGTTCTTCTCCGTCATCTTCTAGGAACTCTTCTTCGACGAAGTCATCCCCAGCGGGTATGTCTTGGCGGCCATCTTCAAAATCTACCAGGTCATGGAATTCGCCATTGTCACCATTCTCACCCACTACAACTTCATCTTCTTGTTCCCAAACAAACTCGTCACCTGCCAACACATCAACTTGATTGTTGGCATCTAATTGGGAGAGGGCTTCCAATGCAAAACCAACTTGATCAACCATAATTGCTTTACAAACACAGTTTCTAACAGAAAATACAAAAGTCGAATGAAATGTTAGGATTTTGGACCGATTTTAAATGTTACAATCGTGAGTGGGGGTTACCACCTCCACTAAACCCACACTTCATCTCCTGAGAATAGCAATTCCTCCATTAACCTAGATTTCCTCGTCATCTAATTAGTGACGCAAATGCAAACAACGAGGATACAAAAATACTGAAGATATTTAGGAAAAAATATTTGATTTTCGAATTAAACCACAGAAACATGACAAAAATATATCTTCAATTTTTTTTCTAGTAGAATCCACCCATTCAAATCTTTTATCAAGTATGACATATTTCGATAAAATCCATTATAACGTGGATAAAAAAATCTTAGAGATTATTAGGAAAAAATATTTGATTTTCGAATGAAACCGCAGAATCATGACATAAATATATTTTCAAATTTTTTTCTATTAGAATTCATCCTTTCAAATCTTTTATCAAGTATGACATTTTTCGATAAAATCCATTATAACGTGGATACAAAAATATTAGAGATTCTAAAAAGAAATGTTTGATTTTCGAATTAAAGTGCAGAAACATGACAAAAAAAATATTTTCAAATATTTTTTCTAGTTGAATTTACTCTTTCAAATCTTTTATCAAGTATGACAAATTTCGATAAAATCCATTATATCGCGGATACAATACATTACAGCAATTCCAATATGCACTGATTCAACCCCGCATGGAAACGCCAATGATACCTGCCGTCTACAATAGCTTTAATATTTTAGTAACTGACCGGTGAGGGTGAATTTTACCTGAGATGACCGTAAATTCATTTCATTTGGGTAAATTTTTATTTCATAGCGTCTCTTTGCGATAGTTCAGTTGTGTTTTATCTGTAATGGCGTTAGTAACAAAATCTCAATCAGAAAGTGAAGCGGCGGTTAAGGCACTGTTGGACATGGAAAATATAGTGCCGACTATCATATCACCCATTAGAGAAAACGAAATTGTGGAACAATCGCCTGTGAAAAGTGCAAGGAAGCGTAGTAGGCCGATATCGAAAATAGACAAATTCAAAGAAATCGTCAAAAAAGCTAGCCCATATGCCCGGAATGCATGGAGAAAACCGAACTTTTCATTACAACCGAGTGTTAGGGAAGAATATAGAGTGGAGGACTTTAGCGACGACGACGAACCAACAGAACAACAGACAGACAAACCAAAAGACACAAAAAACACTACAGACTCAGGGAGTTCTTCTACAGACACAGATACTTCATCTACAGATACAGACACAAAACAGACAGACAACAAACAACAAAGGTCTACAGAAACGGAGAATTTTGTCAAGGAAAGCAAGCGTATGTTTGCTTTACTGGAGAAACTTGATTTATCGACTGATACAGACAATGAAAATTTGAAAAAACTGAACAGTACATGTGATAGGTATGAAAAGAAATTTCGGGAAGCTCAGATACAACGTGACCAACTGAAAAATAAGATAGGAAAGCGTGAAGAAGCAATAGAATTCAGGAAGCAGATGATGGAAAACTATGCAATTTTTTTTTCAGGAAATGATTAATATGCAATTTTTTTTCAGGAAATGATTAGTTGATGAAAGTTCTGAAAGGAGTGCATATATATTAATTGGTCGATGTACACAATATACACAAATATAATCGAACAGAAAAGATAGGTTTTTTTTTTGATGGGCGAGTTCAAGGTCACAAAACCAAAAAAAGCCCGAGAAATAAATCTCTTAATATCACCCTCCACCCACCTCCTAGGTGATATAGAGAGATTTCTTTCTCGGGGCACACTGCAAACTCACCACTGAGCTACGCAGCCTCCGAAAGAATTAGTCAAATTTCTTCTATATGAATGTTTTAAATCAAACCCCTGAAATGTATGCGACTAAATATACATGCTCCTACAATTCCGTAAAACTGAAGAGTTGGTCCATCTAGTGCCAAATAGCACAACACATATAAACTATACCAACTGAGCTAATGCGATCTCCGAAGGAATTCGTTATAGCTACCTCTAAAGACCTTTATTTAACCCCTCATGATAAATTCCCCCAAAGAAAATATGACTTTCTGTGATAGAAGTGCAAGTAAAAGGAACGTATGTGAAATATCTTGCAGTTTACAGGCTTGTAAATTGTACATGCTTCAAAAACTCTGCATGGGCAATTTACAAGCATATATTTTTGACCCTTGCTTGTGTTTATAAACTGCTAACAGTTCACATACGTTCCTATTCAAAAGAGATATTTTCTTTAGTTCAGAAGTATTAACTTTGTTAATACTGGAGGAATTTAACATGAAGGGTCAAAAACCCTGGGTGGGCACCCATGTATCTGAATCTTGGCGTATCCACCAGCCATTGAAGTGCAGAATGTTTTGATTAGGGGCAATGCATTGAACCGCTTTTCAGATATTTTGCTGCGATTTTTTTTATATATTTTTTTGGAAATATATGATCATTGCGAAAGTTTTTCATCATAGAACTTTTTTGAAATTCCCACTTATGAGTGAGATATGATTTTTTTAAATATTGATATCGAGATTTTGTTGTAAAATTTATTTCAAGTATAACCTACAATTTTATATTTTTTCTTGGAAGATATGATCATTTTTAATGTTTTTGACCAACAAACTTTTTCTTTATTATCATTCATGAGTGAGATATAATTTTCAAAAATAAGTAGGAGTAGGAGATCTGAGCCGGTTCTGGACCTACCCCCACCATCATAACTTTCAACCAGCAAATTATTTCGCGGTTCGATTCGCGGCCGCGAATTTAATCGCAGTTCGATTCGCGGCCGCGAATTTAATCGCGTTTTGATTCGCGCTCGCGAATCAAAACAGCGGTCAAGGTCTCGAATCCGCGGATTCGTCCGTAGGTCTATTATTTTGAATTTTTCACTTTCTTGATGTCCAACACTTCTTTTTCCTATGAAGTTTGTGAAGGTAACTCCTGGGAGGGAGGGATATCTACTCCCTCTCCTTCTATGGTGGTTTGTTGTCATGTTCATTGTGCGCATGTACCAGTCGACTTGTTTGAATAAAACTTAGAGTCGCATTAACATCAGCACCATTTCTATCCACATCCCATTGATATCACACATTCCTACGAGCTAAATATGAACTCATTACCAAATTTGTCTGCTGAAGAAGAAGCAATGCCATGTATTGCAACAAATGATGACTTTGGTTTTGAAGATATTCCGGTATATCACTTGTCATCCCAAGAAGGTTTCATCGATGAATATAACATTGATGATTATCTGAAGATGGGAGATATACCGGAACCTTCAGAAAGTGTTGATCCAACCCTTTCACAATTGTCACTACCAAAATGCCCGTCACTTCTCTCTCCTCTTAGTGTCGATACGAAAGCGAAACCATCTAGGAGAAAGTGTGCATCTACTGCTTCAAATCCCAAGAAAACAAGTAAGGGTGTACGGAAACCCCGTAAGAAGAAAGTAGATGACACCTTCAAGAATGTGATAGGTGATTTGGAAGATGTATCGCTTCATTCTTTTGGTCCACTGCAGCGTTGTGGAGACATGCTTAAGAAAGCGAAATGCAGCATCGTAAAATCGAGAGCTATCATCGTCAAATGCGATGACGATGTTCGAAGAGGTAGCATGGACGACGAGGTGGTTCTTCAGAAGCTCGATGCAAAAATTGTATCATCGAAGGCTGAACTGATCAGAATGTGTGAAGATGCAGATAAACTCCGTTTCAAAATCACACAGAAGAATCAGTCCGCCCTTTGTTTGAAAATGCAAGCTGAGATTGAGCTTCAGGAGTCCACTAAACTTTTTGATATGGTAGCATCTGTACGTGATAAGTGGCGAAAAGAGTTTGATCACGCATTCCAATCTGATAGTGATTAGCTCTGAGGATTATGAAATGTTATCAATGTTGTGAGTTGAAATGAAAGACTTTTTCAAAAATCTATGAAGTGGGGAGGAGTATGCAGATTATTTCGGTTTTGGCATACACTGGGCGTTGCGTTTGGTTGGGGCAACGTTCACCACTTCATGATTTATTCATTTTGAAAAAAAACTCAAAAATAGTTCTATATTTTCTATAGTTTATTAATAATCTTACAGCTTAGTGAGAATAATAAGTAATACAATTTCATTCAAATATTAAACCATAGCACTTTTGTGTAACCATGAATTCTTTCCGCTTGGAAGGCCTAACCACTTAATGTATAGTTTATTTCCTTTCCTCCTCAACACTTTTTCAACTAGGTATACGTCAGGATTTTGCGTTTTCAATAATTCTTCTCCATAAAAACATCCTCTAATCGGGCTCCCATCCATGTCTTCAAGAATATAAGTTATGGGGTATGTTTGGTTAATTTTAACAATTTTGAATAGTTCTGTTGTGTAATTGGCAGTGTAACCTTTTTCGAAAATATTCTTGTACTTGCTTATACGTACAATATCATTCATTCGAAATTTGGAAATACTTTGTTTTCTTCGAGGGATTACTTTGGAACTTTTGAATTTCAGTTTTGTTGCTGGCATAACATCGATTGGTTTCATACCAATTGTACGATGCACCTTATTGTTATATTTGCTTGTTATGATTGGAAGAATATTCAACCATTTGTTGTGTCCCATCGCTGAAAATTCTCTATAAAGCCACGTCTTTATTGTTCGAATTACTCTTTCAGCTATGGCCGCCTTCATGGTGCTGAATGTTGAATAATGGTTGATCTTATATTTTCGCATCAAAAATGAAAAAGAACTATTGAAAAATTCTGATCCTTGATCGCTTTGTAGATGTTTCGGGGAATAGTTGGCTTCTTTCAGCACATCTTCCATTGCATTGGTTACAGCACTACCTGTTTTATTTTTAATCGGCTTCGTCCATAGATATTTCGAGTAGCAATCAATGACCACAAGAACATATCGATATCCTTTGTTATGTTTAGCATAAGGTTGTAATTCGGCAAGATCTATTTGCCACAGATCTGCAAAACCTTTGACGGTGGTGGTTCTTCTGATGAAATTACGTCTTGCCGGCTTATGTAACTCATTGACAACTTGTCGTTTGACATCACTTATTTCATTATCCATCTCCTCGCAATCACTTATTTGTTTTCATTCAGACAAACAATTTGACAATGTTACGGCATCATATAATGAGAACAAACTGATCATTTTTGCTGATGTATTAGATTATTATACCTTCCTCACGTAATTCTTCAATTATGGAAATTATTTCATTATCATGTCCAGTGTGTCCAGCTGACTTTGAAGATATCAATAGCCGCAAACGAGCGACTAACTCCTTGGGTGAATTCCAGTAAACATAATTCGCAGGTTTGGGATCATACATTTTCTGCATTTTCATTCGATGGAACCCTTCACCTTTTTTTGTCCTACTTCTGGTCGTCTGATAATGTGATAAGTTTAGTATAGGTTTAATAACTTCACGGAATTTTTTAGATTTCGGGTGTTTGAAACCATTTCGCAGTAGATGTTGTTTGTAAGGTGCATTTGTTAGCCTCAATATTTTAGCATATGTATGACGAACTTCATCATCATCATCAACTTCAGGTGGGTTTTTCAAAAAAATCATGTTGTATAACTCCAGACTACTTGGGAATTCATGTGTTCGTGTTTTATTTTTGTTCCAAAATAATATATTTCCATCACTGAAACGTACATTGTGACTCCCCATTTTCAGTTTTTGTGTAGTAGGATCTAACCGTATGCCAAATATTCTGTCATAAGCTGCATTCTTAGTTTTGACATTTTCCAAATGTCTTTTCAAAACATCTCCAGTATTGTCTTCAAAATTATCAAATACGGACTTTTCATCTTTTCCGAATTCTTTGATGGTATCTGTCTCACTGTCAACAGATGATAATTCACTACTATATGATGAATTATTTCCCACTGAAGTACTCCTAACTTTTATTGGAGTAGACTGAGAATTCACTTGCTTCATCGAAAACGTCGGCTGTGGTGGCTGTGGTTTCGTGGTAGCAGCAGCTGAAGAAAGAACATTTAATGGCTTCATTATGGGATCATAGAGTTTTTCAAGCGCCATTCGATTTTCAATAAGTCCACTCTTGATAGAGTTAAATTTCTGCCGTACAGCTTCTGTTGTCTCAACAAGTTGGCGTTTCAAATTCAATTCATTGTTTTTATCTTCAACTACTTTATCATTTTTTGTCTTCATTTTGCTTCACAAGAGAGAGAATACACTGAAGTAACCTCTATGCAATTCAGCGATCGATTGAATGCGTATTGTATTATCATGGATATATAAAACTATCGAACCCCATGCGATATCTACCTTCATGCATTTTTCTATCCTTATCAATGACCAAAAATCCATATTGATCCTCCCAACATTTAACACACATCAATTGGAATTGCTTAAATGTTACATCGGGTGACACGTGATCCGAATAAATATGGTGTAGATTCGTTTCATCTTGCTTGAACATTACGATAAAGTTGGTATTATCTCGCACTAACTGTTTGGGCACTCGTGAATATGTTTGAGCAAGATAAAAACAGTCAACATCTTTATGACGTCCCATACAGAAATATGATCTTATAATATCCTGTTTTTCACATATTACATCATCGAAAATGAAAACAGAATTTGGTTTGGCATCGGATGGTTCCACTATTTCTGCATTATTACTGAATGTATAAAATCCCAACCCCTTGATGGGTTCCAATACATTTCGTAGGAATTGATATTTGGGTTGATTGAGTGATTTCGAATAGAGATAAACATTTGTGAATCGCAGTCCTTGTGGATGTGTTAAAAGAGAGATCATGGCATTCGTCTTTCCACAATTCGATGGTCCGATAATGAGTCCTCGAACAGATGATGGAAGTAGTGGACCATGCCGCAACACTTTCTGTCCATTCAATCCACAACCGAATTTTTCATCTAGATTATCTACAGCAAACTTTTCTTTCTGCTTCACAATGCGCATCGTACCGTGGTTGGAGACTATGTAAGCGATGATATGCTGTGAACATTTCATTTAAATGAGTACCATCAAACGATACGGATGTGTTCGTAGTGGATGCAGAAAAAGCGGTCGTGGATTCGTTAATAATTTAATAAACAAATTGCCGTTCGAATTACATTTACCCGGAGGATATCAGTATTGTGGACCCGGTACAAAATTGGAAAAACGTTTAGCCCGCAAAGATCCTGGAATCAATAAATTGGATATTGCATGCAAACAACACGATATTCAATATTTGAATCATCTAACTGATCTCACAGCGAGACATAGAGCAGACAAAGAACTCGAATACGCAGCTTGGAACAGGGTTAAATCGAAGGACGCTGGTATTAAGGAAAGAATAGCTGCCCTACTCGTTACCAACATTATGAAATCAAAGAGACGTTTCGGTATGGGTTGTAGTAGTACTACTGTGAAGACAAAGAAGAGGAATCAACCGAAGAAAAAGAAGAGAAATCAACCGAAGAAGAAGAAAAATAATCTCATAAAAATCGCCTTTGGTTCTGGGGTGGTTCATAAAGTGCGGAATGTACTGAAAAAAGCTGGGGGTGAGCAATTTGTGACGAATAATTTGAAAAAAGCCACCGTAGTGGCATTGCATGCAGCACGTAAATACCTCAAAGCTGCCGGTGGAAAGAAAACGATCCGCACGCCTCGCATAATTCCAATTCCTAAAGTCGGAGGGATTCTACCATTGATACCAATTTTTGCTGGATTGTCTGCGCTCGGAAGTTTAGCTGGTGCTGTTGCAGGCATCACCAGAGCTGTGAATTCAGCAAAAGCAAGCAGAACCGCCCTGATCGAAGCGAATCGTCATAATAGGAAAATGGAAAGTGTGGCATTGGGTAAAAGTGGTAGTGGTATATACCTTAAACCTTACCGTAAAGGACTCGGACTCTATTTGAAACCATACAATCCAAAAAACTAGTTGATTCCCTACCTCGAAAACCTCTCACCGACATCGATCTCACTTATTATGCCAAGAAAATGAAAATTCCATACTTTCGCGGTATTTTCATGCGTGATACATTACCCACTAGAGGTCCACGACACCGCGAGACCGCCATTGTCAATTTAGATGGAATAAGAGGATCGGGAACACATTGGGTGGCATACAGCAAATGTGGGAAAGACATTACATACTTTGATAGTTTTGGAAATCTACCCCCACCAATAGAGTTGATTCAATACTTCCAGAAATGTTCGAAAGTGAAAATTCTATATAACTATGATCGCCAGCAGAAGTTCAACACAGTTTTCTGCGGTCACTTGTGCCTGAAGTTTCTCTCTGAATTATTATAGAATGGATAAAACTCCAGCAATGACTCGAGAGGCTATTAGGACGATGGGATTATCACTCAAAATGTATTCAAAATATCGGACCTTGACAAGAATGGATCGAGTGATGCTTGCAAATATGCCGAAGGAAGTGATACTCGCATGCGCTGCACATGAGATTGCTTCTGTTTGGGAAAAGTTACCTAAAAGTCTACAAGATGATGTTGATATAATGAAATATAGATATTGCAATGACCACCACAATCTTGACGGCGAAAGCGTTTCAGATTCTGATGTGAATGATGGTCCTATACCTCGAAAAATATTCTGCTGTTATTGCAATATAAAGGATATGAATATTGGTGCTAATAAAAATGAAATGGATATTGATGAACCATCTCCGAAAAAGCGTAGGTTGTCCCGAGTGTGTTGTAGACAACAATAAATTGAAGTGAAATCCATAAAATGTATCAGTCATGTCACGGAAGTTCGAACTACAAGCTGTCGGGACGAGTGTCTTGAGTGCAGACTTTTTCCCACCCGTTGAATTGGATAGAAACAGTCGTTATGGATTGGGACTTTTAGGATTCTATGGATGCAACACAGTAAATAATATAACTGAAAAAAACAATGTGATCAGTTTTAGAATCAGTGATATAAGTTCACCAATACTTCAGAAGTACACAATTGAAATTCCATGTGGTGCCTATGAAATAGATGAGATCAATGCAGTTATTCAGAAACATATCATGTTTCGATTGTTTCATGGGAAAAATCAAAACGATACCAATGCAGATGATATATTCTACCTACATGCCAATAATAATACTTTCAAATGTGAGATGCGATCAAAATATGAAATTGATCTAACTCATCCGAATTCCATAGCAAAGATGATGGGTTTTAATTTTGATAGATTTCAACCGAATCAGATACACGAATCCTCACATCCGATAAATATAACAACTGTGAGACTAATCCGCTTAGATTGCAACATTATATCTGGTTCATACATAAACAATGAAGAATCCCACATTCTTTTTTCATTCGATATCGATGTGGAGCCTGGATTCAATCTCACAAAAGAACCACACAAGATTATATATATGCCCATCAGTCCAGAAGGTCGTCAGTTGATTCACAACATCACAGTGCGTATTTTGGATCATAATAATAATCTCATTGATTTTGGAAGTGCAGAAGAGATTGTTATAATTTTGGAATTGAAAAAAATCTAATAACTATTATGGGTTTTTGTTATAATAGACAGAATCGACAAGGATTTGAAAACATTCCACAAATAGCTAAAAAGGAAGGTTCGAATAGAAAAAGGCTCATTCCAAAAGTGTACGCTAAACAGTTAGCACACCACACTGCTCTCTCGCTGAGAGATCTCAAATTTTTGAAATCAATTGGACTGAAAGTAAGGAACAATGGTGCTCGAAACAAATAGTGAAAAGTTGAATATATTTGACGAGCCGATGCTCGATCATTCCCTCACAAGTTTACATGAGCATACATATAAACCATATGGATCACCATTGTTTAGGAATTCAGATGAAATTCGAATTGCAATCAATAATCAAGACGTTATACTTGACATTGCTGAGAGTTTCATTTATATAGAGGGTAAATTCACACCTAAAGATGAAACAAAATTATGTTATCTCTCGAATAATGCAATCGCCTTCCTTTTTGATGAAATTCGCTACGAAATGGGTGGTGAACAAGTTGCTGTGGTCAGGAAGCCGGGGATAACATCTACAATGAAGAATATGATATCATTTGGACAATCGCATGCTAACACTTTATTGACAACTGGATGGGGACTTTCGGAAACTAAACAGGATATCTTGGATACAACTAGTCACGTATTCAGTGGTAAATTACCACTGAAATATTTGATGGGTTTCGCTGAAGATTACAACAAAAGTATCTTGAATGCCAAACAAGAAATGATTTTAATAATCGCTCGATCCTTCAAGAACTCATATATTGGTGAGGTTGATGCTGATTTGGAAATCAATAAAATTGAGTGGAAAATAAGACACATAGTGCCAGAAGATAAGCACAAGCTCAAACTTTTAAATAGAATCAACAAAAGCGGTCTGAATGCTAAAATCAAGTTGGCTTATCGCATGTGGGATCTCTATGAACTTCCATCACTACGTGGCACGTCTTCAGACATATGGGCTATCAAGACAACCAACGCCCTTGAAACACCTCGTTACATCATCATTGGATTCCAAAGCACTACCACTTCTGAAGACAGGACAAAGGACATCACTAAATTCACAACTGCTGATATCAATAACATTCGTGTGTACTTGAACTCTGAAGTATACCCATATGAACGTTGGAATTTGGATTTCGATAAAAAACTCGATACTTCGGCTTATTATGCCTATGAGAACTTTCAACGAAGTTATTATGATAAAGATATGAGTGAACCTCTCATGGACATTGGTCAATTTCGACAAAATCCACTATTCATCATTGATTGTTCACATCAGCCGAATGCCACAAAATCATCAACTATTGATATTAAGCTCGAGTTTGAAACTAGGAAAGTCAACTTCCCAGCCAACACCAAAGTATATGCACTCATTCTGCATGATACATTTTTGACATACAATGCATTGGATGGTTCAGTTCACTGCAGATATTGATGAAGACACACACACACACACATTTTTTTCATTTTTCTTTCTTTATTCATGTAAAAGAGAAATAGGTAAATAAAACATGTGTAAAAAATTTTTATGTTTTTTTATTCAAATATCATTAGCTTAGAATTCAAATAGTCTTAGGTATGTACAAACAATCTAATATAACTTCTTCTTCATCTTCATCATAATTTTCTCCTTCTTCGATTTCACTATCATCATCATCCAGTTGGTACTTTTTGATGATGTCTTCAGGTAGGTATGGTAGGAGGCGGTGGAGAAATCTTTTCAGCTCACATTCAATCATTGCGTCGCAGAGGTGATGTAGATCGAAAGAACCATCTGTATATTTCTCGCAGAGATCCACACCCTTTTTGTAGTTCTCGTAATCACGCATACAGTGTTGGATCCTTTCTTCATCATAGCATACGCTCAGGTCATAAATGGTGGCGTGGTGAGCATCCTCGCTCAAAGCACGCAACTCAGAAGTTAACCTTTCAACGGCGGAAGAGATGTCTATGGCTTCGGTCCAGTGTTGACTTGCATACATCATCCACATTTTTCAAAAATGAAGCTATGATCAAAGAGAAATTATTGAAATAAGAATGCTACAAAAATAATCAGTACTACTCACATTAGACTTTTGATGATGTCTCCACCGAAGAGTGTGTTTAACAATGTATGAAAAGTTTTTATATTTTCCTTACAATTATCACCTATAATATAAAAGAATCAGAATTAGAAGATATGACAAGTGGAAATTATATATTACAATTATTCAGTGAGATCAAATTTGACCAACGATCTCGTTTTCATGCCGGCAAAGCTTTGTGGACTCTGACCCAAATATGCTACTGTATATTTACCACCTGATGAATTGATGCATGCTACATCATCATCGGTAAATTGTTCTGAAACGCGTTTTGGCAGCCATGTTTTGAATAATGTATCATTGCTTACATCAAGTAGTATCAATAAAATGGATTTACCAAACCGGGTAGAACAAACTGACATCGTCTTAATTGGGTAAGCTTCATTCAGTGGCAAAGATGATATTACTTTTTGCTCTAACACTTCCATCTCTTGTTTAATTATAGAATTGATTTTTTGTAAATCTACTTTTGGAACTGACATGATGATAATATATATGGAAAATATAAATAATTTTCAATAGAAAAACACACTCACTGATCTCTCTCACTGTGTAGGCACTGAATAACTTCACTACTCTTGCTGACTGCTCGACTGCTAGGTATACAACTTCTGATTTCATATCACCATACCAACTTCTTTTATAATAGATAGTGAACCACCCCCCACCACAGACTTATGAAACATGTATGATACAAAGCCCCCACCATGCGCGAGTTTGCATCGCATCGATAGAGGGCGGAGAGTAAATAGTAGTCGATGAGTCACCGCAGCGTATGGGTGTGTGACGTCAGCGCGGATCCAACCCACCCTATCGAGAGCGAGGGTGGATGCGCATAGCGTCACGCGACCCCTCCTCCCACCACCATCGCAAGGTATACATCACTGGAGAGTAATCAGAGTTCACATATCTGACTGGATCTCCGTGGTGTGCAGACGTGTTGTACCCTCTCTATACTTCGGTATAGATTTGTATGTGTACTCCACACATAAGGGTCATACACAATGGCAGAGTAAGTATACATGAAGGACATGGAAGACATTGAGGTAAGAAAAATAAATTAAGTACTTGGAAAAAGTACTTGTCCGTGTATGAAAAAAAAATCCAAGTCATTATAATCTCAATGTCAAACACAAACCCTGAACAATATACATCATGGTCAAGGCTAAGGGCAAGCCCAAGTCCTAGGTCAAGTCCTAGGTCGAGGTCATAGGTCGAGGTCATAGGTCGAGGTCATAGGTCAAGGTCATAGGTCAAGGTCAAGGTCAATGTCATGGGTCAAGGTCATAGGTCGAGGTCATAGGTCATAGGTCAAGGTCACTGATGACGTCATAGTGGTGGGGGGAGGCCCAGAACCGGCTCAAATCTCCTACTATCGTTGGAGAAGTGGCTCAAGGCAGCCTCTAACAAACCAGTAATATCTTACGAATCAGGAGACGCAAGCCAGTCCAGCCAAACGAGTCACTCCGGCCAATTCAATCAAGGAAACCGAGGACCAATTTTCCAGGTGCCAATTTTTCCAACGGTAACGATTCCTTCAACATCGCAATTCATCGATGGTATTGACAACGTTATGGGCGGCCACACTGCCAGTGTACACCAAGAGTCTCACAAACAAGTTTATAATGCAGCGGAAGAGAAGAAGATGGCACAGAACGCAAAATACGAATTCGCTAATCAAGTGACGGACGACATCAATGGCAACTTTCAAGAGAGAGCCGAGGTCAGAGATGGAACGAAAGTGTACGGAAAATACGGCTACGATGATGGTTCCGAGCGACGAACCGTCTACTATGAAGCAGATGAAAATGGTTACAGGGTAACGAAGTAAGTAACACTATTTTTATTTGCGGCATACAGACACGTTTTAAAATTCGAGAAAAAATGTTCTTCCCGAGCAAGATTTTACCCCACGGCCTCGGGATTGCCGGTATAATGCTCTACTAACTGAGTTACCGGGAAGACTTGCGTTCCACTGCATATGGGAAGAACGTTTTTTCCTATATTTTTGATGTTAGTGAATCACCTACAAACTACGGCGTTAGTAAGGTGTTGGAGAGCTATTTACCTTTCACCCTAGTATCGTCGACATATATTGATGACACTTATGATGACTGAAAACGAATGAGTTTTCATACAACCCGTAACTCTTCAACACCTTCCAAACGCCGTAGTTTGTAGGTGACTTACCAACATCAAAATTCTAGGAAAAAGCGGTCTCCCGATACTCGGTGGAACTCATTGTTTTCTCGGTAGCTCAGTTGATAGATCACTGTACCGGTAATCCAGAGGTAGTGGTTTCAAATCCTGCTCGAGGAGAATCTTTTTTTAGTATTTTAAAATTTGTCTGGGTGCCGATAATTTTTCTTCATTTATATTTAAATCACAGGATTTTGATATAACCCAAGAGCTGTTGCTAAAATGTTACTACAACCTGACAATGAATCCAATAGAATTGATTTTTGGTAGACGAGCAGTTTTCGAGTACTTTGAGAAAAAAAATGTCTGCACCTTGGAGGTAAACTGCACTATGTGTATGTGTGGTCAAATGTTTACCTCCGAGATACAGCTATGGAAAGTGGGGTAATACCCGGAAAAGCTCGGAAAATTAATAACTTGAAAGAGGTTGGAAATTTCGATATACAGGGTGTAACATAATTACGTTAAAATATTCAAGTGACGTATTCCTGAGACACTTTTAAGAAAAAAGTCCATATAAACTTGTGTCAGGAAATGCTTCGTTTTGGACATACAGGGTGTTGAAATTGATTTTTTTTTCGCTTTTTGAAAATAACTTTTGCAAGAAATAAGTTATTTGCGCGATATTTGGTACCCGGGGTTTTTTTGGCGTGGGAAATCATAACTTCGTATCAATTTTCATGTAACATCTAGAGGGCGCTGCGTACGCTGTCATTATTCATTTCAAATTGCCCTAACATTTTTGACAGTAAACTTTTGGTACTTTTCATGAAAAAATCTCATTTCCACACCTTTTCCAAGTAAAAAAGGTACACTTCCTAAACAACGCTGGAGGTAATCGTTTTCGAGATATTTATAATTTTCTATATTGATGCATGTTACTTAGCTCCTAGGGCGCTAAGTGAAGTTGCTGAGAACATTACAAAAACTAAGTATATGGTAGATCTCGTCAAAATAAATAACTTTTTTTCTATAAAATGTTTATAGAAAAAGATACAGATTGTTGAAATTTTTCTCAGCAACTTCACTTAGCGCCCTAGTAGCTAAATAATAATATATAAGATAATTGTTGAAGGATATTTCTTTAAAATACAGTTTAGTGTATGAATTGTCGACCAAAAACTATGGAGATACAGAGATTTTAGTCGAGCGTCGGGGTAAATCTTATAATATCGAGAGCTGTCCTAACGGGAATCTGATAATCTCAATTATAGCTCATTATCTCTCATAAGAAGCAATTTTCGAAAAAATATGTGAAAACCTTTTTTTCACGTTCTACAAGTTTGTTCCCGTACCTTATATCAAAATTTTCACTCCTTCCGAGTTATTGATGGAAACCGATTTTCCAAGTTTTCTAGGGAATTTTTCCCATTTTCCATAGGTGCTCGCGTGCAGAACAATTTTTTTCTTAAAGTACTCCTCAAAAATCATTTCTATTGGTTTTGGTGTCAGGTTAAAACCCCTGGTCTTGGACTATTATAATAGATCAGTTGTCAATCTGGTAGAATTTCGGATCTGGTTTCCACTTCCACTTCAACAATTTTTTCTTTCTGCTTTCAGGACAATTGTGGCCGATTCTACCATGCATAAGAATCCTGAAGGGAATGCTAATGTACAAAGCCTTAACAATGGCAAAAGAGTCAGCTATAATATCAGCAGGAAAGACATCTCTAGTATCCACCAAAAGAAGCCTTCCAGCTACGGAGTAGCTGCTACCTATGGAGCTGGAGTAGCTGCTCCCCGTGGACTTGGAGCAGTATAGTCCAATGGAATATTGAATATGAAGACAGTTTTTTAATAAAATAGTTTGAATACTACACTTTGTTTTATTTGAAAACTCCGCTTTCATGCGTTTTAGGCTGACAACACACCGAAAAATCAAAAACCTCTTAGAGCAAAACGTTTTTGAGAAATGAAGACCGACCACATACCGATAAATCAAAAACGCATTAAAGGAAAATATTCGCCTGAAAGCAAAACAGTGCAAATAGAGTCGGCGCTTCGACGTGTTGTCTACAACGAGGTTTATAACAATTTTTTTTTCAACGTCTCCTCACTGGTCCCAAACGCTTTCAAACAAAACATTTTGTAGCAAGACAAAACATTTTCAAATGCACGAATCACACAAAATAGATTCATTCAAAAACAGTTTGTTTCGAGCAGTTTTAAAGAGCCTGGAGGTGTTTCCTTGTTTTGCCGTACCAATGTGTGTCACTTCATATAATTGTGGAGGAAAAACAACTTCTACCTAAATTAGTCACAAACGTTTTGCGTTAAAACGATTTTGATTTCTTAGTGTGCCGCCAGCCTTACTTTCCAGCCGAGTTCAACACAAGTGCAAAAAAGCCTTTTTCTACTAGCGCACTCATTTTAGTTTTGAAAGTCACTTTTCCGCACTCTTTTTGGTGCCGAAAAAACATTTTAGTGCCGAAAAGTAGATTTGTTTAGTTTTTGCGGATTATACTGACATTTAAATATTGCGTCGCAGAAGGTTAAAATAGAAAGCTTACCAAGTATGGTGGTATAGTTTAATATATATTTAATAATTAATGTTCTTTATGTTAACTTTTGGGTGTTTTTTCCGCTAGTAGAAAAAATAGTGTACCTAACACGAGCGTAAAGTGTCTTTTCCGCACGCGATTTCTGGCCGAACGACGCGTTAGCGGAAAAGTATCACTTTCCGCACTTTTTAGGTAAACTACCATTACGAAAGTGTATCATACAAAGTTTTCAAATTTTCTTTGCCTTAATACGGCAGATCATTTGTTTTTCATTAGACAAAAAGATGCCTCTTTTTATTTCTTAAGGTACAAACATAGAAGAGCGACGCGACAAGCGGCAGGCGACGCGACTAGCGGCAGGCGACGCGACTAGCGACAAGACAAAAAACATGCACATAGTAACGCGACACTTTTTGAACTCTTGTCAGTTCGAAATATGAGTTCGATTATGTTAATCACCTGTTAATTTACTTTCTTCAACTACTTACTGCCCATAATTCACCCAGTGAATACCGATTTCGTTGATCAGGGTGGAATTGATTCCATATAGCTTGTCTTTTGAACACAGAATTTATTATCTGTTCGGTTTCCATCGTTCTTCTATACTTATCCCAAGTACTGGAAGCAATAATCAAATTTGCAAAATGCACCCTCCTTTCAAATCAAACGATTGCACTCACTCCCACGCTAGACGCAGCTGTCACGCGTGAATAAACATTGTCGCTCGAGATACGTCGGGCGTCATCGCGTCGCTTACCTCCTCACTATGTGCACTCTCATACAAAATCCACAGAAATATTCTAGTCGCGTCGCTAGTCGCTAGTCGCTAGTCGCGTCGCTGGCCGCTTGACGCGTCGCTCCTGTATGTTTGTACCTTTAGACATGATGTTTCAAATACCTACTTCATTAAACTCTATTTCAAAAATAACGTAGAGTAAATTCTCATAAGAACCAGGCATAATACATAGGAATTCACTCTACGTTATTCCTGAAATGAAATATAGAGATCAGTCTTAAATTCTGGCTATCGCCTAGTTCAGAAACATGCATGAACATCCGTTTAGAATAATATAACCCACAGGCCCGGTCTGGCTCCATTGGTGGCCCTCGGCTAGACGGTGATTTGCCCCCCCCCCCCCCGCCGGAAATATAACGAGGACACTATGTCCTCTCACGACAAAACAGTTAGCCTATGTTTAATAGATAGATAGATTAGATAACTAAGCTGTGGCTAAGCTGTCTGCTTGAGTCCTGACAGGGCGCAGACGCGCCGCTGTCGCGTCACTGCCGCTCGCTGAGCCGAGCCGAACGGTGCGGCGATCGTTTTAAAAAAATTATTTTTGCAAGATTATGTCGCAAACTTGTGGCCCCCTTGAGCCGGAGGCCCTCGGCGATCGCCGACCAGCCGCCCTGGCCAGACCGGGCAACCCAATAAACAATACCATTTAGATCAATATATATGCGTAATACCACATCATACATATTTTCTTGGTGACTTTCGACCTAGTACAAGTGTTCACATGTATGACTAGGTTTTGAATCATTCTATTTATTGTCTTATTGATACGTACTTTTAATCAGACCCAAGTAGTCTTGAATTCTACAGTGACGGATTTTGGCGGGAATAGTTCACATAGAAAGTCAAGTTCAGATCGTGAATCTGTATAAAATATATACATTGAAGGAATCTGCAGTTTGTTCACAATGACCTTGTCAAGAAAGAAACAACAAAATATAAAATTAATTAATAATGGTATACATGTCAGAAATTGGGTAATATTTGAAACACAAAAATAAATAAATTTACTTCTTTTCAGGTTGATTATTCAGCTCTAGTGTTTGAATGTTTTTTTTTTCTATTGAAACTTTTGTAAAAATAGTCGAAAACATTGGAAAAATAGTTAAAACATCGAATAACTTATCTTTAAAATGATATTACCTCATGCACTCTCCAAAAAATTTGCGAAAACTCACGAAAATTAAATCCGAAAAATCTTCAAAAATAGTGAAAAACATGGAACCAGCGAATAATTTAACTTAAATAAATTGTACGCCCCTACCCCTCTTTTTCTCGAAATAAACGAAAACTCGCTAAAATAAAATCAGTGAAAATAGTAAAAATCATGGGAAAAATAGTAAAACATTGAATAATTTATCTTTAAAATAGTAATACCCCATACCCCCTCCAAAAAAATTGCGAAAACTCGTAAAAATAAAATCCGAAAAGTCCTCAAAACCATGGAACCAGAGAAAAATTTAATTAAAAAAAATATACACCCCTACCCCTCTTTTTCTAGAAAAAAAAATGTAAAAACTCGTGAAAATAAAATCGAACATATTCGTAAAAATAGTTAAAAACATGGTATCATTGAATAATGCAATTTAAAACAATTTCACCGCACTATCCCTATCAAATCCAGAAAGAAAACTACATAAAAGTTTCGTACGTCTAAAATGTCATAAAGGTTTCGGACTTCGAAAATTACGGCAAAAAATTTAAAAAGTAAAGAAGTCTCGCGAAAATGAAATTGGAACAATTATTTAAAAATCTGATAAAAATGGGCAGGTCAAAGAGTCTAGTTTGAAAAAATGTTACTCCCTTGACATCCTGAAGGCTATTTTATTTATTATTATAATATACTTTTCAATTGACTCCCTGAATCCGGCACTGCATCTCTGAATTAACATCTGGCCAATCGAGAAGAGGTGGCCCATTTAACGGTTTAAAAATCGCACTGTACTGTAAGTACTCACATTTCCCGGCTATGAAGCAACGGGTAATAGAAGCCGTTATTTCAACGACGTTAAATCAAACTTATGTTTTATCCTCTTAGTGCCTTTGGAACCAGATCAATCGGCCAAAACAGTTATAAGCACTTCCAACGGACGGCCGCTATTGCATTTTGATTGTACATCATTTGCACAGTGTCTTCGTACAGTACGATTCGGTTAATTGAAATCACGGGGCCATTTCTATCTCGAAAATTCCAAGAGGTGATTCACCCGGTATTGTTAATATCAGTTTGAAACAAATTCAAGTGAACTAATCAATGAATTGAAAATAAAAACAATTACCGTCAGCTTGCCACAGTTTTGAAAGATGGTTATCAGTTTTGTCGCAGAACTGATTGTGATATCAGTTATCCTAACAACTCCACCAGCTAGTACTGAAAAGGCCGAGGAAAATCGTTCGATAAGGAAGGGGAAGCTGCTTTTTCCACTAAAATATCAATCTCAGATAGATAATGGTATTTATGGTACGTAAGAACACTAACATATTTTTTTTTTCTACAACTGTCAAAAAAAGGCCACTTTTTTTGTGTGGTTTGTGCGCGTAAAGTATTACAATATTTCATTATCAACATACGATTTCATTATTAAAAGTGCACTTTTTTAAACGGCTGTTGATAGGCAACCGACAGTTTCATGCAACAACAGTGACAGATCCGAATAATAACGAAATCCTGTCATAAAGCCAGTTCTCATTTTCTTTGGCAACTGATAACCTATAAATATCTGATATACAAATGTTTCACCAATAATATTCTTAGCATTCTTACTATTAAATAAGTATTATCAAAATTCCAAACTATCGCGGCGAATATATTCAAAATAATAGCATATACCTCCAAGGAACTATTGGACCTAATCTACACTAGGTAATCCAAGGTAGCTATGGCTGTTTGGCCGTCAGAAACTAGTTGACAACAATAATTAATGAAATTTGTGAAATTGGGCTATCCAGTTAACGAATTCTTGATAACTATATATTTAATTTAAGTAGAAATGAAAAGTGATGAAGATTGAACGGAGAAAATCGTGGATAATACAAATATGAGATTTCCTTGACATAGTTCAAAGAAAGAAAAAGGTATTCGTTGCTTCACGAGGATTGTTTATTTATTTTGAATACAAATCTAAGAAAATGAAAAGTTACTTCGATGCACTAGTTAAGTCAAGTCAACAAGAAGAAGAGAAAGGGATTTCGACTCTGTCGAAATTATTCGTTTCATTTGTTTGAAACTCAACTCTCCGTCATACTCTTCCAATAATGAATCAATAAAAATATGCCAAATTTATTTCATATTTGCAAAAAAATATGAATTTTCATTTTCAAAATACGAATTATACGAAGGCGTAGAAGGGCCAACAACACAAAATATTTTTTGAAACATTTGGAATTTCCACTTCAAAGTGACAATTGCCAGTTCGAAGTGACAATCGCCAGTTCGAAGTGGCAATTGTCAGTTCAGAGTGACAAATGCCAGTTCAAAGTGACAATTTTCAGTTTAAAGTGGCAATTGTCAGTTTAAAGTGGCAATTGTCAGTTCAAAGTAAATTATCTCTTCCTTGTATCAAAATCAAAATTTCTCGATATTTTCGCAGGTGATCCCGTCTCGGTAGACAACGAATCTTTCGACTTCATCGTCATAGGTTCCGGCCCTTCAGGATCAGTGATCGCCAACAGATTAACAGAAATTCCAGAATGGCGAGTACTTCTGTTGGAAGTGGGCGATGAAGCCAACCCACTGAGTGACATACCTTTACTGGCAGGATCCTTCCAATTCACCGACTACAATTGGGGATACACCACAGAACCGCAGAAGGGGAACCTTTCTTGCTGGGGTGAGTAAAAGGGGTAGTTACCTGAAATAGAAGAAAAAAATTATTAGTAACTTATACAAATCCGCAAAATTATATTGCGATTTGGGTCATAGTTACTTTTCCTCACTAGTTACTTTTCGCATTCGTGATGAAAAGTTACTCTTCCGCATTAGTGCTGAAAAGTTACTTTTCCGCATTGGTTCTGAAAAGTTACTTTTTCGCACGATTTTTGTATTGTTGAAAATGAGGATGTTTAGGACTAACGAAATGATTTGTCTTATGTGTAATTTTGTAGCATTATAATAAATTATTAAAAATCTTTTTTTTTTTCATAAATAACACTCGTAGGAAAACATTGTACCTGACTCTAGCGGAAAATGTCTTTTCCACCCTTGACGGCTTGCCCGAACTCCGCTTCGCGTCGCGTGCGGAAAAGTACCACTTGCCAGTGTAGTTTCTGAAATGCTCAAAGCTGCAGGTATAATTCTGCTATCTACTTCGTCACAAAACCCTTTTTAAATCCATTTTTATTTTTCATAGTTAGTTATTTACCTAACAGGTGCGGATAGTATTTTTTCCTACGAGCTTGCGGAAAAGTTTTTTTTCCTACGAGCTTTTACTTTTCCGCACGATTTTAGTTGTACTTTTCCGTACGATTTTTACTGTTCCGTACGATTTTTACTTTTCCGTACGATTTTTACTTTTCCGTACGATTTTTACTTTTCCGCACAATTTTTGTATTGTTGAAAATGACGATATTTAGGACTAACTAAATGATCTATGTAAATATTCTGTCTTGTTAGTCATTTTGTAGCATTATTATAAAAACTTGTTCATTAAAAACCTTGTCTTTTCATAAATAAGATGGACAAAAATACTCGTAGGAAAAATATTGTACCTAACTCTTACGGAAAATATTTTTTTCCGCCCTCAACGGCTTGCCCGAACTCCGCTCCGCGTCGTTCGTGCAACTGCCGTCGCGAGCGGAAAAGTACAACTTTCCGCACTTGTTAGGTAAATAACTATTTCAGCACTAGTGCGGAAAAGTACCTTTTCACGATTTTAAATCGTACGGAAAAATACAACTTTAAAATGAAAAATCGTGCGGAAAAGTAACTTTTCAGCGATAATGCGGAAAAGTAACTTTTCAACACTAGTGCGGAAAAGTTATTTTTCCGCACGCTCGCAGGAAAAAGTTATTTCACAATTCCTGCGTAGGTTGCCCCCAAAACCGGATGTGGTGGCCCCACGGGCGAGTTCTCGGTGGCAGCTCGGTCATAAACTACATGCTCCACGTACGCGGCAACCCGCTGGACTACGACAAATGGGAGCAAATGGATAATCCGGGATGGTCGTACAACGACGTACTGCCTTACTTCAAAAAATCGGAAGACGCCAATATGGCTACGAAGGATCCCGGTTTTCACACGAAAGGAGGCTATTTGAGCGTGAGCGACGTTCCTCACAGGACCGATTCCGCCCATGCGTTCGTCAGGGCGGCACAAGAAGCGGGCCACCTATATGTAGATTATAATGGAAAGCGACAAATGGGGGTAAGTTGACGTTTGTTCAAATACAGTTAGTTTATTACCATAAATGGCAGGTTTAGTACAACGGAAAATGTCGATTTCCATGCAAAATAATATGGGAATTGAGACGAAGTTTTGTAGAATATTTACTACTACTACTAGTGACCCGCCCTGATTCGCAACGGGTGCAATTTAGATGTAGTGCCATTCAAGTTTAAAAAGTCGTTTTTTGGAATTAACTAATGTAAATCAAAATTAATCAAAAATAACTAACATATCTATTTAGATGAGTATATTTTCATCGGAACACTGACCGGGAACGGAGTCACTTGCCTAGGATATGCGGACGACATAGTCATTATGGCCAAAGGCAAATTTGAAGGAACCCTCGCGATATCATAGAAAGAGAGCTAGAGACAACCAGAACGTGGTGCCTCTTGGTGGGGTTGAGAATTAACTCATCATAAACCACAGTAGTACCATTCACTAGAATAACAAAGATTCAGCATCTAAGGACTGTTCGCCTTGACGGAGCAGACCACTCTGGAACTGACACGTAAAAAATATCGCCAATAAGGCAAAATCATCACTGATGGTGTGCAGGAAAATTGCAGGAAAAACATGGGGTTGTAACCCATCAATAATGCGATGGATGTACACCATGATAGTGAGACCTATGATCACCTACGGATGTGGCACGGCAGAACTGAGCTCGCCACAACTAAGAAGATCTTGGAGAAAGTGCAAAGACTAGCATGTCTTTGTATGACAGGAGCGATGAGGTCAACTCCAACAGCAGCAATAGATGTCATTCTGGACCTCACTCATCTCCTTATCATGGTGAGGAAAACTGCTTGGGAAGCAAACCTCAGGTTGGCTAAAGTCGGACTCAAAGGAACAGCACACGGTGTAAGGGGCTCAACCCCCACCGACTGTGCACACCTTGCCGATCTCCCAACTGACAAAATTACCAGGAAATTCAGTTTCAAGAATATTTTTCGAACGGAACTTAACACCAAGCGAGAATGGAACATAGAATCCATTCGAGCACTGGGGAAGAATACCATAACATGGTACACGGACTGGTCCAAAACTCTCGAGGGAACTGGAGCAGGAGTCTTTGGGACTCGCACCAAATACTCCGAACCCATGGGCCAGTTCCTCAGCATTTTTTAAGCGGAAATTAACGCCATAGAAAGGTGCATTAGGTTCAACCTCAACAGGAAATCGTGATGCTTTCCGATAGTCAAGCAGCCATCAAAGCGTTGAGCTCTTCTAACATCAACTCGAAGATGGTTTGGGAATGCCTAGACAAACTTAATGATCTAGGCAGGAACAACAAGGTGACCCTCCTCTGGGTGCCGGGACACCCTGGCACGGAAAGGCGCAGCAACGCCATTGATCGGGCCAGAAACATTCTGCGGACTCGGAAAATCTTACTTCCGAAAAGAACTCAATAAAGCTGAAGAAGCAATGAGAGCAACATACTGGCTTAGACTTCCAGGGCTGAGGCAGGCCAAAGACCTCGGCAATTTCAACCGAGCAAGATCGAAGACACTAATTAACCTCAGCAAAACTAGTCTGAAGACAATCACGGGATTTCTAATGGGGTATTGCAGACTCAAAGAACACTAAAGACATATTCTCAATTTTCTATCAATTATATAAATGGGTATCCTATTATTCAAAGAAAAGTAGCAATGTTGTCGAACTCTCTACAAACCTAGCTTTCTGTGTGCACTTTACAAAAAATCGTATAATACCGAAATGATATCATTTTTGAAGAAAAATTCAATCTTGAAATACTCAACTGAAATAAAAAGTTTATAAACTAAGTGAAACGCGATTAATTAATTATATTTGTACAGGTTTCATACGTGCAATCCACTACCAAGCAAGGAAAACGACATTCTGCAGAAAGGGCATTTCTAGAACCGATACGACATAGAAATAATCTAAAAATACTCAAAAACTCTAGAGCCACCAGAATATTGATAAATAATGGAACCAAACAGGCATACGGCGTCGAATACATAAGACATAGGAAATACCATGTAGCGATTGCAAATAAAGAAGTCATTTTATGTGCAGGAGCGCTCAATTCTCCACAATTAATGATGCTTTCGGGGCTAGGTCCGAAGCAACACATGAAAAAGTTGGGTAAGTGCAAATTTGATGTTGCTTCTCTTGAAGGTATGTTCTACTTCAAAACCTCGGTGTGTATTTCCAAATGATTTGATCAGTGTGGTACTAACTAGAAACTATAAAAGATATTCCAAACTTCAATTAATGCATTCAGCTTTATTATAATCGGTACTACTATCAGACCAGAGCCAAACCCCAAATACCCAAATATTTTATTAAAATTATAAGTGAATTGAGAATATTCAAGACGACTCAGTAAGAGTTCCGAAAGAGGGGTGGGAATAGCTAAATATCCATTTTGAGGGTTGGATATTGGTTTTTACGTCAGAAAAAGTTTACTTAAACTTTATTTATTGATCCCAAAAAGCATTATGTTTACAGAGGGCTACAAAATCATACATACATTGAACAATGGCAATGAATAAAAACAAAATCAATGAAGAAGGTCTTGATCTGGAAATGATTGTATTTTGAATTTCAGGTATACCACTGATACATCACTTGCCTGTTGGACAGACCATGTTCGATCACATTGCATTTGCTGGTCTGAATTTTTTGTTAAACGACAGCGTAGTCATAGATCAAGAAAAAGTGATTTCAGATCTCAACAACTTTGTTCGAATAAAATACGGAGAAGGTCCATTTACAACAATTTTAGGTAAGTAATCACTGCCCCAGTCCATAGCATTCAAACTTAGATGAGAATAGACCATAAGGCTGAGATGGACAGGTTCGTCCAAACTGAATTTCAACTGCTTTATTTTGTTCTTCCCAATTCAAATTGGCGTCTAGGCGGGTACCTGAAAATGTTATCTCTTCAGAACTTTGAATATCATAGTTTGGACATAGACCATTTGGAATATTCCGACTGAAGTGAAAATTGATACTGAAGAAACCATTGTATTGATAAATGGTACCCTTTAGACAAACTACTGGCTCTGCAGTATCGGTACCATGTCGGATTATAATTGATTATCGTCCAAAGGAAGTATCTGAAAAAAATGGTTTCGCATAAAGTCAAAATTGAAAGTTTTTTTCATTCAAATATAACGTTTCATTCCGATAGTGATGGAAACTTTTATTCTGATCTTTCATAATAGGAGGTATGGAGGCGTTGGCGTTTATTAAAACAAATGCATCCATGGAACCCGACCCACTTTATCCAGACGCGGAACTGCTGCTATTTGGAGGTGGAATGAGCGTAGATAAAGGGTCAGTCTACAAGAGAGTTTTCAGCATATCCCAAGAAATATACGATGCAGTATGGAGGCCATTGGAAAACAGATATGTATTACAGGTGAGAATTTACATATTTAATGCATAGTGTTAGAAAATACTGTCCTGTCACTATAGCCTGTTCGAGAACCCTCACACTGCCTACACTTGTCAGATGACTCAGCCGTAGCTATGAAATTGGGTAGAAATAATTTTTTTTCAATAAATTGACTTTTTCTTCAAGAAAAAAGTTTATTCTCAGGTTTCTTCTCTAGCAGCAAAAAACAAATACATTTTGGATGAATGTGGCACACCATTAGTGAACACTGCTTCAAATTATTACTTCAAGTGAAAATCTGGCCACGACTACAATTTTATATTCACATATTCATGATCGTAATTGTGTGGTAAACTTCCAGGTTCTACCCATACTGCTGCATCCAAAGTCACACGGTTTCGTGAAACTGAAATCAACAAATCCTTACCACTGGCCAAAATTCTATACACGCTTCCTCACCGATCCTGGCGGCCAGGATGTGAAGACGTTGATAGGAGCAATACGTGAGGCACAGAAGATATTTAAAAGTCCGGCTATGCAGAAATACGGAGCAACACTTGTAACCTTACCTATACCAGGTAAGACTGTATCGCAACAAAGTCAAAAAAAGTAGGATAACGTAGTGTACATACTAGAAAATGTAACACCGACCCTGGTTCCCAATCTTTATTATTGAATTAATTCGTTACTTAGTACGTACAGATTATGTGCATCCCATAATTTTATTACCATATAGTAGTATATTAGCACTTGCAGGCACCTGAGCTCAGTGTGCCATTCACTCCTCTCTTCATTCTCGATATTATCTGCTTGCTGTCCTCTAGCTATGTGAGCGTGTAGTGTTTCCGTGCTGTCAAGGGAGCAGCGAGTTCCTTCAATCCGCTTCTTCGTGGAATTCTATGTAGGGCTGGTTCTCAGGCCAGTCTAACACCCGATCCAAGGCCTCTCTCTGGGCTGAGACAGCTTCTGCAATTTCCAGCAGCGAGTGACTTCAATCTTCCTCCTCGTGAAAGCCCCAGTAGAGCTGGACCTCAGCAGGACGGTGCGACGACCGCAGGCAAATCTTTCACTTGCTACCAGTCCTGAATCACTCGGTCTAAGGCCATTTTTTGGTTTCCATTGCAGACAGGTTTTTCAGTGTCCGCCCCCTCGTCAAATCTTTGATAGCGCTGACTCTCAGCCGGATGGTACTGCGTCAGCAGGCAATTGGCTGATGTGAGAGGCTGGTTCCTCATCATTACATTTGAAACAATCCTGGGTATTTGAAATGATCAGTAGCTTGTAGTGTTATGCCAAAGAAATTTGGTTAGTTTCATCCACTTCAGAATTCTTTTTCGTGGGAAATGAATAAGTATTGCTAGGGTCTGCCCTCAGTCGTTTTTTTTCCTCTATGGTCATCAGTGCATTCTGCATTAGCTGAAGGGTATTTGGGCGTACTTTTCCTGTACGAAGAACACCATGACGTGCGCGTATCTTTGAAAGCACTATCCTTGATAATTTTAAAATTCCAGCAGTTTGTCTACTACCATGTCCCATGGTAGGGCAAACAGTATCCTGCCCCGTGGGGTGTCCCTGGCAATACATTGTGATCTGGGCCTGTTGATTTTGAAGCAAAGAGAGTATTTACCGGCAGGTGATTTCATGAATGCTTCGAAGGATGTTTTCGAAGGATGTATTGTCAAAGGCTCCTTCGGTATACGGAAAATGTCTTTTTGGTGGAAAGCCGTCTCGCACGATTTTGTATATAGGACAGGCATGCTCGTTGAAGTGTAAATGCTTGTCTACCAGAGCTGCCTCCCTTATGTCTCTGTCTATCAGTTTTCTAGACTTTTCAGGAGAAAGGATGATAGGCTTGATGTTCTGTAATCCTTGGCTTGTTGTATACGTTTCAACCAGATTTCAGAATGATGACAAGGTTTACAGATTTCCAGGTTAGTGGTAACCAGCAAAGTACTACAGTCTGTAAACATTCATTTTTCACCTCATAGTTATGTAAAATGTAATTATCAACAAAATAATTCAGATTTTTCAGATTTTCGCGTCTGCAATTTAGTGTATATTTTATGACTGAATTCGTTATATATCTAGAACGGTGGGATTTGAGATCCATGTTCTATGACATTCTGGTTTGCTAGAGTTTTAGCTCTCATTTGTTCAAATTACTTCAGTTATTCCCCCACCACCTGGTATATTTTAATCCTATGTGTACATCATCACCATTTCTCATATTGTGTTATTAATCTTGTTCATGGTATGTGAATAGATTATTATTTGGTCGGAATGTTTAGAAAAAATATTGCTCAATTGTTGAAGTTTCATAACTTTATTGTTTCATAAAAATGAAAAAAAAAACATTTAGTATAAATTTCACAAAATCCGTTGATCCCTAATAAATTTCTATAATGTTTCGAAACGTTGACAATTTAGCAATTGGGTTTAATTCACTTCGAACTGAACAATCGAAATCATATTCAACGGTCGCTATGCTATTCAACTGAATTATTATTATTATCGATAGGCTGTCAAAACTACATGTTCGACTCGGACGACTACTGGACATGCGCAATCAGGCAAATCTCAGCGACCATGGGCGACCAAACGTCCACGTGTAAGATGGGCCCGCAAAACGACCGAGGAGCCGTAGTCGATCCGAAACTGAGGGTGCACGGCATTTCGAATCTCAGAATCGCCGACGCCAGCGTCATTCCGTTGCCGTTGGCCGCGCACGTCGCGGCGCCGACGTACATGATCGGAGAAAAGGCCGCGGACATGATCAAGGATAGATGGTTGCAAGGGAGTAACTCTACCGGACCCTAGTGATGGCCACAAACATATTATTTATTTTTATATTTATTGATATTTATATTATTTTTGTTACTATTATTTATTTGTTTCATTTTTGTATATAGTAGCAATTCGAAACAGAGATATTTTGGTATTTATCAAAACTCAAAAAATGACTTTATAGTAGTCATGTGTATGGAATACACTATTTTTTGTTTTTTTTAATGCTTGCGCCATCTCTTGACGACATAAAATAGATCAAATTTATAAATATATGAGACTTCATGTTTTTGCATATTAGTAACACTTGAAATGTAAATATATTGTGTTTGATCGAAAATAAATATATCGGCACGCAAAATAATATATATTGCTACAATTAATAAATATATTGACAGAAATTATTTATATTTGCAAAAACACTCTTCACCCGAACGGCGCCTCATACAATTATCTTTTTTTTTAACTATTTAAAAAAAAATCAGTATAACTTTAGTACCTACAATATATTAATTTTATATGATCAGGGGACAGTTGATTGAATCGACAATGTCGAAAACCGTATTTTGAACAAAACAAAATAAGTGAGTCATATCAAATAATACTTCCGATCTAATTTATCAAGGATCGTGACTTTCAAAAAATACTGGATACAAGAATCAGATATAACAATAATCAGCATTGATCTCATCGACAAGTAACCTCAACTATTGTACCGAGAACGTAAGGCAAAAGTTATTTGCTACGGGGAGGTGGGCTTGGCCCTAGGATAGATTTACATAAATATAGTTACATGCACTTACAATTATCATTTCATGTTACTGTTTGACAATGATATAAACGATAAATTTAAACAGAAGACATTTAGTGGAGATTAATCTAATAGTTCATCGATAAAAAGTATTAAGGTATGTATAAAACCAGTTCAATAGGTTATTGTTTATTATTTACGAAAATCATCTGCATGAATGGAATTTAAAAATGTATCGATAGATCTGAAAAATCAGTTATTCACAATTTCTCTTCAACTTTTAATAGTTTTTACGTTTTTGGAAAGTTTCCTCCAAAATAATCAATATTGATAACTAGTAGGGCACTAAGAGAATGGATTGATTCGTCTTAAAAAATCTGTAGAGCTACTTACTAAATCCTAACCTATCTACCCCCTTTCGGGTCTAAGGTTTCAGAGTTTAGGCAGCTGTGTTAAAAGTCTACATGGTGCTAGCTTTCCATTTCTCCTTTTCTTAGGAGGGTGATTGGTTTTCTCCTAGGTTACTCCTTTACTAACTGTCTAACTAACTGTCGTTTTTCTCATATATTCTTTTTTCGTTTTGATATTCGAAGACTTTTTACTATTTTATTCTCTAGTTCACATAGTTCAATCGATTTTTTTGTCTACTAAGTTCACTTATTCAAGAGCCAGTAATACTATTAGGCAAATGATCGTTCTGATGGTTAGCACCCACATGAAACAATAGTGTATAATCGCCTATTTACCAAATGGATGGGTTGCTTTGGTTTTGATTGCCGGAATGTTATTTAATGACTCAATAATAATAATAATATTACTCCCTCCTAAACACTCGTAGAGTGTACCCAAAGGCATTGCCTGTGTGGGTAGAGGACTGCTATTACTTTTATCTGCCGTGGCGCACCCGGGCGACTCACTGATTTTTTGTGGCGTATTCACTTTTCAGCTGTAGGAGAACCCGGAAAACCTACAGCACCACCTCAGTGTTTTTATTAATGTTTCAACCAACGTCAATGAATAAGCTCTATTGGAAAAATAGTGCACTGCCCATTGGCGCAGCTAGGGGAAGGGCTTTGGGGCTGCAGCCCCCCCCCCAAGCCATCAAATGAACATTAAAATGATGGCGTAGAATACGGGAATTTTTTTTTTTAATTCTAGAACTTTCGGAAGTATTTTTCTTTGCGGTTTTATGTCCTAGGATGCCGGATCCTAGCGCACCTTTTACATTTTTCGCATTTTGCGACCATAACGAGACACATTCGTTAAATACATATGCATATAGAAAGAAAGCTAAGAAAATTTCCTACAAGAGGATGTTATCGTTTGCTGGCCTAACAGTTCGCTTGAAGGTGTTATAGGTGGTTTTGTGTGATAGGATGCCAGATTCGTGCGATACAATTTTTGTTGCACATTTATCTTTGTTTTATGGTACACCGTGTATCCGAGCATATTCAAATCATATATTTTCGGAATCAGCATGAAATTTTGAGTATATCGATGGTAATTTCGAGTGAATCTGATGACTTTGGATTTTTGGCCATTTTTCAGGTATAACCCTTAGATGTTTTTTCGTCTGAAAATTAATTTTGTGCCGATCGACTTGAAAATCACAGCATATACTAATTTCGGCATGCTGAATCGATTGGCGTTCGCAGAATTGCTCTATCTCGATTCGGTCGTCGGTTGAAAATGTTATCTGGAGGTTGCAGGTGCCGTTTTCATGCCAAATTTTTTTCTAATTTTTTTCTATGTTATATTCGTTAAACTCAATATTTTTTCTATACGCTGACCGAATTTGAAATCAATTGCTAGTCAAACATAGATTTGGTAGGCGTTTTTACGAACGTGTGCACTTTGAGTTGGACCGATTTTTAAATTTATTATTTTCTATTTTCCGAATACTGTTTCATATTGAATTGATGGCGTAGAATACGAGAAAAATACTGAAAAAATTCTAAAATTTTCGGAAATATTTTTCGTTGGCGGTTTTATGTCCTAGGATGCCGGATCCTAGCACACCTTTTAAATTTTTCGCATTTTGCGACCATAAGGAGACACATTCGTTAAATACATAGGTATATAGACAGAAAGCTAAGAAAATTTCCTACAAAATTATATTATCGTTCGCGTACCTAACAGTTCGCTTGTAGGTGTTATTCATCAAAAACAAAGCTCTGGCAACTGATAAATTGAACCATTTTTCAATTTAATGAAAAACCGGTACAAAACTTAATATTCAAAATCTGACTGGTTTTCTGACAGATCGATGAATACTCGTATTATTGCATTTATTTTGACTCTTTCATGGCCCTCTTCATAATATGCCATAAAGATGCTGTGGTGCATAATTATTCAAGGGAAACTATGAGTTTGCTATATGGCTGAATTCAGAATTTGATGCAGAATCGCAAAAGGCATTAAAAAATCTGGGGTGCCATTCAAAAAAGGTGGCGTCGGTGTCGCGACGCCCTCACGGATGACGCCCATTGATACGTAAAGAAGAGGACCCTTTGACATCAAAAACATCTGCTTTCACGAAATATAGATAACTTCTATAATTTTCCAAATATTTTCCCGCGGAGTTTTATATGGGACACCCTGTACAACTGAGGAAAATATTGTTCATGCAGACATTGGAAATGGCAAATGTGTCCAATTCATTAAATGAATTCTATTCTGAATCACTGCAAGTTCAGGAAAAACTAAAGATAATAAAAAATCAACAGCATTGTTTCATGTACATGCAGATGAAATGTATTATAAGGAATATTTGTTAGTTACAAGATTTTTTTCAGGTATTCATTCTCCTTTCAAGGTGAAACGCATAATAAATTCTCAATACTTACATATTCTACCTTGGATTTGTTTCTTGGAAACAAACAGGCAATTACATAGACATCGAAGTAACTGTTATGGATATTACTTTATGATATGAATTAATTTATTGATATGCTGAGAAACCTGAAAATAATTCTAGAGAAGTCTGGTCTGCTTTCACACTACCATCACTAATACAATCTAGTATGAGATACGTACCTAATTATTGTCCAGGGTACTTCTCCACCCACACTCTAATCTAATGATGTGATACTCAATATAAAGTATATATCACTCAATAGCCTTTTCATGTTCTTCTTTTATGAATCAATACAAACTGAACTGAAACTTGCATCTAAACAGGACACAAATTCCATAAAATGGAATTGCAATCTTTGCTAGAAGCCGTTTTCGATTGACGTTTGGTTCTGGTAGCGGTTGACATAAAAATGACAGCGGTTTACTTTCTGGTACTGTTAATGACGTCATAGTGAATAATGAAACGAATGTGTTGGTTAGTGGTTGCGGTAATCAATCAAAACATTCGTTTCATTATTCACTATGACGTCATTAACAGTACCAGAAAGTAAACCGCTGTCATTTTTATGTCAACCGCTACCAGAACAAACGCCAATCGAAAACGGCTATAATTATCAAAAACGTCTAATAATCCAGAAACGACAGGCAAACTCGAGCAAAAAGTGAAGAATGAAATGAAAAAATCAGGTGTGGAACCAAAAAAATTTTCACTTATTTTTTTTGTTGTTATTTCAGAAAATATAAGATTTATCAAAAAACGCTTTCGATGGGTTGAGAGATAATTCAATTCTCCCCAAGAATGATCATCAGTAATACCTCATGAAATACGCTTGTTTTCTCAGAAAACGTGGTTTAACGCCGACGTCACATTTCATGCTCGCGCCGAAAATTTTATTTGTCATAACTCTGCTAAAAATTATAGTAGAAGG
Source organism: Chrysolina haemoptera (assembly GCA_958298965.1). Lineage (NCBI taxonomy): Eukaryota > Metazoa > Arthropoda > Insecta > Coleoptera > Chrysomelidae > Chrysolina > Chrysolina haemoptera. Next base: position 5,662,598 of record OY282594.1, read on the forward strand.
AAAAGAAAAAGTGCATATCGTTCCTGAACATTGTACTTCCTCATGCAAATATAACATGTGAGTATCTGAGTACCTAAAATGTGTTTTGTCCCACTTCACATAACCCTTCTAAGAAATTTACGGAGGATCCGAAAGTCATGGATATTTTAGTTGATATGAAATAACTATACTGAAGTAGGAATCAGTACCCTCAACTCACCCATAATCCCGGCAATTTCTTCAGTAAATGTTGAAAATATTCGCTCATACACATCCTACATAAAAAATTATGTGATTTCAAGCTTGATATAATATATATAATATAAATCCTTTCAACAGTTAGTGAAGAGAATGCCGATTTTATGGGTAAGTTGAAAATGAAGCAGGAGTAAAACAAAGTTTTTTTTGGCATGTATAAGTGGGACCTGTTATACCATATTATATTTGTATGAGAATATACGAGTCTTCAGAAGCGATATGAACTTTTCCTTTTCCATCTCCGATCATTTTTAGCAGAGTTATGACCAATCAAATATTCTACTCCGCGAGAACTTTCAGCGGCGGGTAAGGGTTAACGTGAATTTGATATCGGCGTTCAATCACGTTTTCAGAGAAAACGAGCGCATTTCATAAGAAATTACTAGGAATAATTTTTGTGCAAAATTGAATTATTCTTCACCCTGTTGTGATGTAGATTTTCGATTTGTTTATTTACATTTTTTTCTTTTTCAGAACTGTCGAAACATGTTCACGAAATGCTGCCTACTCCTTTATTTACACCTCATAGCATATGTTAAAGCATCACCGTTTGAACTAACAGATGCATACATAGAAAGCTTTTCCAAAGGCTTGGATGAACTGAAGAAAATTTCAGACGAATATGCATACCAACAGGAAAGCTTCGTTCCTCAATCGTACGACTCGACTCAGTCTCTCACAGGTGAATTTGAATAGATTCTAGACACTCTAGACAGCTTTTCCACTACGTACTGGAAAAACTAATATAATGTAGATTATTGATGTCTTAAAAACATATTCGATGTATACTTTATGTTGATTATGGAGGTTGCAATCTTCACACGACACTTGCAACGTCAGGTGTGCCTCAGGGCTCAAATTTGGACCTCTATTATTTTTTGTTATTCATTAATAATGGTGTATGTACTAATTTCCAGCCTAGTACCCTTACAGTTGCTGATGACTAATTCAAGAAGGTTAACAATTCATTTGATCTTAATTCATTACGAAATGAATTTAATATGTTGAATATTTCAGTATGTTCGATTTAATTCCAAGAGACTTCACTAAGCCTCCCTGACGAGTGGTAAACCACGAAACAGCTGTCGGTTGATGGTGGACCTCTTGGGCATTAAATCGAAAAACTCTTTCTCTTCACCTCTCTCTGTATCAACTCTATCTTTATCACCTATAAATGCATATATATATATATATATATATGTATATAATTGAATTTGAAAAATAAAATTATTTTTCAAGACTTTCCAGTGCCAACTAAATTGACTTTTCACTCATTTGTAATTCACAAAGTTATTTGACAATTCTTTTCTAAAATATTTTTTTTATTCAGATGCCAAAGAATACGACTTCATTATCATAGGATCGGGATCGTCAGGGGCTGTAATAGCAAACAGGCTTTCGGAAGTTCCGGAATGGAAAGTGTTGCTCTTGGAAGCCGGAGCTCCAGAATCACAGATAAGTCAGGTCCCTGCCATGTACCAGCATCTACAAACTACACCATATGACTGGAGTTACACCACTGTCACACAAAACCATTCTTGCCTAGGTAAGGTTAACCTTGAAAGCATACCATGGAGAGTTTCAGAAGAATCCTATATTATTTATATAATTAAACGCCAACCTTCGCAACCACGCCACTGAATAAAGCAACTTTATTTTGACTCTCAGCCTACGAACTACAATGTTTGCGAACAACTGTAGTCTGCCAGTTCCAGTTTATTACTAACCGTGTTAAGGGAGACATTAATCGATTGTTCAAAAGGCTCAGCAGCTTGGATCGAATGTGATTTGTGCTTAATGAATATTAAGCTCGTGTACACAGAAAGTCAGGTCGTTTGACGCCAATATTATTCACGTAATTTTTGTGTTATGTTCTTCAAAAATTATCTGTTTTACAACTTCCTATTGGGAGTCATGCTAATAAAACTTTATTTTGAATAACGAGCTTCAGTTTGATTAAGGAACGAATTAACACTGATTATGCGTGTCTTCGTCCAGGGGCGGCGTTTTCCTACACTCACAATAGGTATTATCAGTCCAGATTTCACTTTATTTTCTACCTCTTCTGGTATGAGATCACACTGTATAACTTCCGTTAAGTTCGCCCTGTACATGTGTTCAAGGACAGATTATAATATAAAATAATTTTTTTGTTAGGCATGGAAGAACATAAGTGTTCGATTGCAGCCGGTAAGGCCCTTGGTGGAAACACAGCTGTAAACGATATGTTATACTGTCGAGGAAATCAAAGGGATTACGATATATGGGCAGATCTTGGATTACCACAGTGGTGTTGGAGAGATGTTCTGCCTTATTTCAAAAAAATCGAAGACGCCCATATTCCAGATTTGGATAGAAAACATCATAATTTAGGTAAGAAATTTTTCATGAAAAATTTTCAATGACGGCTAGTGACAATACAGATTTTTTTTCAAACTGTTTTAGTATCTTCGGTATCTTTATCAATATCTTCTTCGGTGGTGTAGGTCAATCTTTTTTTATATTGTTTCAAGAACAATTTTTTTAATTTTTTCTGAATTGTTCAAGAATGATCAAGCTGCTTCCCTTCAAGAGTCAATAGTTCGACTTCTTTCAACTAACGCTAAGTACCGATCAAGTATTCCTTATTCAAGATAAAGTTCCTTATTGTAAAGTTGATTTTTGTTATCTTTGTGATGGAAAAGTTCAAAACACCCTGCAGATAAATGGATAAATACAATTTTGAATAGTTTGTGCTTGGGAAAGAACATCATTCATGCCACTGATATATTTGTGTCAAATGAAAACTTAAACATTTTGTGTTTAAAACACAGAACTGAAAGATAATTAAAAATTAACGCGATCTGTATCTTTGTGGTGAAATTCCAGGTGGACCGGTACATATAGAAAACTACCAACATGCGTCAACGCTAGGACAAAGCATACTCCAAGCAGGCCATGAACTGGGTGTCAAAACTGTCGATTACAACGGCAAAGAACAGCTTGGACTAGCTCTTCCCCAAGCCGCAACCAAAAACGGCAAAAGAAACAGCGTTGCGCAGGCGTATCTGGTACCAGCTCAGAAGAGAAAAAACCTGGAGGTGGTACCACTCAGTAGAGTCATTCAAATCCTGATCAGTCCCCATACGAAGGAAGCTTATGGAGTCAAGTTTCTTCACGACGGTCATTTGTATGTGGCTAAAAGTACCAAGGAAATAATCTTGTCGGCGGGCGCAATCAATACTCCTCAGTTATTGATGCTTTCAGGTAACTAATTTTCAATAAAAAAGCATACGTATACAAGGGTACCTACAGAGAAATTATGAGGTCTGTCTCAACAATACATCATGTTTGTTGACAACAGAATTTCCAAACTATGCATAAAAAATCATTACAATCATAATGCCTTGTCGATGAGTTAGGGAATTTTGTGACCTAACCTGCAGGTGTGTCAAAAATTATTACATTGTCATCATGGACGAATAAATTATTGTACGTTACTCACGTCCATGGTTGTCATCAACGAAAAACGATAAGAGGTACAAAGTTTAGATTCACCTGATATGAATTCAAATTCAAAACAGGGCCAAGAAGAAAACTTTGCAGTATACCACAATGTATGTCATCACTGCTGCCTCAGTGTCTCTAGATCAGCGCACGCATGGGGGATTCACTTATAGGTATAATTCAACACAAATATAACCCTATGTAAATATGTTAAGAGTAACCTTACCAATTAAGTCATTCACGAAGCGATTCTCGGTGTTTTTTTTTCAGATTCTAGTTCCTATAATGTTCAAAGAACATCCTAAGAGCCGGGAAGTAGGTAGAAATTGGTGTTCTTTTCGAATTTCTGCAGGATGTGTGCCTCAGCAACAAGTTCCAGAGCTTTGCCGTTCGATGGAGGAACGAGAACTAGGAAAGTGACCAAATACCTTGGAGGTATCTAATGCAACAGCCTGGTGTTCCACCATATTTTTCTATAGATTGCTGTTAAATATATGAGATATAAGCATGCAGGTTACCAGTTGGTCTCTGATACCGGAAAGCATATTGTCGATCATCGATAATTCCTGAGCTTTCTAGATATTTCAAGAGCTTGATGTTGATGGCTTTTTCCATTATCTTCAAAATAACAGATAGTAGTGTGATTGGTCTGTAGTTGTTAGGTTTTTCCTTCTTTTGGTACTGGTTGGACTCTTGCCACTTTCCAGTTGAACGAAAATAAATTATAAGAAAGGTTCGATAAGTTGCAAAGAACTGGTGTTTCTGTTAGAGCCAGAAAATCAGACCATTTTGCCCGTAGGTGATGGTGGGTGTCACTGATGTTCTTGTTGAGTCCACGGCTGTTAGAGAAGTGAATCTTTAAATTGTTGGTAGTGTGTCACCACGAATACCTCACGCTTGAATATCCGAATGGAGAGGTATTTTGATTTCGGAGAATTTCACTCGAGGAGACTTCATCATCATTCTGTTAAATTAAGACCTGAAAAACAAAGGGGAAAGGAAAAAGGTGACCAGAAGTTATCGACCAAACACTGAATTTCACAGCATAGGGGTTAAGCCTTGGAACCTCCACATGTTCCCACAAAAGTTACATTTTGTCTTCCACAAAATCCACATTTTTGATTGTTTTCTATGAAACTTTCCGTTTTTCAGGAATTGGGCCCAAAGAAGAACTGGAATCCTTACACATCAAGCCTGTCGCCGATCTTAGAGTGGGAAAAAATCTGAAAGACCAAGTCGGTTTCATTGGTCTCAATTTCCTGTTCAACGAAACTAAGCAAAAAGAATCAGAAAAAACCGGAATAATCATGGATTACCTGAAGAATGGCAAAGGTCCGCTCACTTCTGCAGGAATCGAAGCCGTAGGTTTTCTCAAAACCGAGGCATCTAAAGAAAAAGCAGACTATCCCGACATCGAACTGTTAATGACAAACGACATTCATAACAAAGGTGAGCAAAAATGTTCCCGACGATTCATTGATTGGTGAATATTGATATTATTTTAAACAAAAGATCTTTTTACCCAATTCACCACACTCTATGGATTTTATTGAGCTTCTAATCTCCTTATTTTCACAGATCACCAAACCCAGAAAAGACTAAGAATCAAAAAAGAAATCTACGACGCAGTTTGGGCGCCAAGCAAAGAAGCAGACGGCTTTTCCATCCAAGTCGTATTACTCCACCCCAAATCCACCGGAAGCCTGAGCCTCCACGACGCCGACCCGCTTCACCGCCCTTTAATCAACACGAATTCCCTCACAGATCTAGACGATCAAGATATGGCCAGCCTGCTGGCCGGTATCAGACACTCTTTGAAGCTGTCACAAGCGGAAGCTCTGCAGAAGATCGGCATCCACTTGAACCACAACAAAGTACCGGGATGCGAACACCACGAGAACGACGAGTACTGGAAATGCGCTATAAAACATTTGTCCGTTAACCTAGGTCAAATTAGCGGTACGGCCAAAATGGGACCGGTGACGGACAAGGATGCGGTGGTGGACGAGAAGCTGAGGGTGTATGGTATACATAAATTAAGGGTGGCTGACGCCAGCGTCATCCCCGTGACTATTTCTTCGAATTTGATGGCCCCTTGTATCATGATCGGAGAGAAAGCCGCAGATTTGATCAAAGAAGACTGGAAGTGAATCTATTATGGTCGTTTGTTTAATAGTTTTTTCCTAACCAGTTTTTAATTACAATAATCAAAAAACGAAATGAAATGAACTGAAATAAAAACACTTTGAGCTGTGTCCACATTATTCAATATTGATTTTTCACTATAGCACGTATAGTACGAAACACTTTTCTGAGCTATAATCTCCTCGCCAGGATTCGCATGTTTTAGAATATTTAATCAGATTCTTTCAACAAAAAAATAATAATAAAATTCCATTAAAATCAACGAAAATAGAGGAAAAAAGCTAAATTGAGATGAAAGAAACCCTTTCCTTCTTCTTTCTAACAAACATATCAAGAAGACAAATAATTTTTTGATATTTCAAATAATTTGATATTGTTCTACAGTGCGGTTTTTAATATCCCCCCCCCCCCTGCAATTTAAATTCGAAGTTATTCAAATTGAAATAAATTAAATGAAACACAAAACAGGAAAACTTCAAAATAATTATCATATTCAGTGTGACCCATTAAAAATTGAAGCACAAACAGGTTAAAATTCACCCTCCAAGAGCGGATCCAGGCAACTTTTCTGGGGAGGTAAAACATAAGTATATTAAATCGGAAAAAAAAGACTATTTTTTAATTATTATAGTATTTTTTGTTATGAATCGAGTCCTGAATTACCTCAATTACCCCTCGATAGATCTACCCTTGTCACCCTCTATTTTGATCTATCCACTGCATTTCATCTCTAGCGCCATCTACAGCAACCGACGTAGCATCGAGAGAGAGAAGGCTGCCATCGCGATTAGGAAACTGCCAATAACACACATACACTTTTCAGACATAAGTCTACACATTCCTAGATGTCGCTACAACCAAATGGGAATTCTAATACCGTTGTTTGATACCAATAATGATTTTTTACTGAGTAATATATTTGTAATGATTAAATCGTTACAATACCAGGTCCTCATAAATGAGAAGCTTCTCTTCTCAGTTCTCGGATGACTCCTATCGTGTAATAGCATAATTTATTCCAAATTTCTATTAGCACATAATATATTCGTATATTCAGATTTTGTATTTGACTTTTCTCCAGTTCTACAGAGTGAACTACGACGATTTACAGAGAAGTATAGAGTGTGCTCTCCCCATCAAAAGAAGTAGGAGAAGGAAAGCGCCGCCCCTGGATGAACACACGTGGAAAGACAGATTTTCTTGGATTTACATTTTTCCATTTTCTGATTGTGGAGGGTTAAACAATCATGTCAAGAATCAGTATTTCGCCGTTCCTCATTCTTAATCAAACGAAAGCTCTTAATTGGAAATGAAGTTTTATTAGCATGACTCCCAGTGGGTTGCAAAATGAATGCTTCTTGAACAGCACACATCAGAACCATGAAAATTTAATAATTTTGGTGTTGAACAAACTTTCCGTATAAGCGAACACAGTGTTCTTGAGAGCACAAACACATTCGAATCAAGCAATTAATGCCTTTTAAACGATTGACAAAAATACATTGGAAGGAATGTCTCAGTAAACACGTTAACGACAGGTTGTCTGTCCAGTTGTTGATTCGCGAGAAACCACAGTTACTGTAGATCGAGAGTTCATACCTAGGCAACAAACACAATATAGGTAGTTCGATCGGTAGCGCGTCGTTGAAGGTTGGCGATCGAAATAATTGCAAAAATGATATCGGATTGCTCTAAAATTTCATACAAAAAAATATGAAAGAAAAGCCTCGAGAAAATTCGGGGGATTTGAAGGTAGAACTTCAACAAAATTTGAAGAAACCTTTTGGTGATACAAAAAGAAACTTTTAGATCAAACAGATCACTCTTGGTATATTTTCCTTTTCTACAAAATAATCAAATTTCCTACACACTGAAACATTGTCAACCATTTTCAAACAAATACTTTTAAAGTATCGGGTATCTTAGCTCAGGAGTTTTCATAGCCAATTACACTTAGATTATCAGATACTCTACAAATTTCTTAGATGACTTCAACTGGAAATAATTTATTTTCGGTCTCAAGGTCATCTCATAACGAGTGTTAATCATACGATATACTAGCAGAGGCTACTGAATTATGGATGCGTTATAAACATGAAAATACTATTCCGATTAAAATATGACCTTTTAATTGAACAAAAGATTCTCACATTATTAATGAATATTTATTATACCTACAGAAAAGTTTCCTTTCCTGGTAATTGTACTGAATCATAAATATTCAGAATTTCAAAATGACAGATAAAATGTTGAAAACGACAGTTTGACGAAAGTGAAAATTCACAAAGTCCGACGAGAAGCCCATTTGATCATATAATTCCGATTATATGATCAAGTCCCCGGACTTTAAAAAAAGTTTGATTCGTACAAAGTCGACACTATCACACAGAGAGGAAAATTTTAAGCAAATATCTGTCAGGAAACAGCTTTCTCTAAGGCTAGGAACATTGAACTATATGTGATTTATTCGTGCATGTTTCTCCAAGAGAACACAATTGGTAATTACACTAGTAATTTTTTTTTAATAACTGCTTGAAAAAGAATTTTTAAATTTTTTATTTTGATTCAGAAAAAAAAAATGGAGGAGAATTCAAATACTAGCTATTTTCGCGCGAACTATTACCGGTATTTCATTGGACGGATATAGATGACGTCAAAGTCTCTCCGTATATTGAACGTCTGGAATCTAAACAACGTTGAAAAACTATGATTTCCTCAACCTATCAGTATTTCACTATTATCTAGCTTTTAACTTACCAAAAGATGGCACAAATGGAGAAAACTACCCAATCAAATCCCGTATTTAAAAAAAAAATCATATATTTGATTTTTCATCCAATACGATAAAACATTATTGATGAAGATTCAATGCTTAATTTGAAGAGTTAATTTTTCCGTTACAATATTTATATAATTTCTGTATGAACATCATTTTCAATTATTCAATTCCCGAACAATATATTGATACTCACAGCAAATATTAACTTCATTCTTCATCTTCCGAGAACTCTGGAATCCAAAAGTTTTTTTATTTCTTTCGAAGAAATTAATATCGACTCTTTGAGTTTACCTAAACACCATTAAAAACAACTGAACTTTTCCAACGACACCTGTTGATAAGAAACTACTTAGTAATTAATTTTCAGAATGAGATTCTTTGTAATCAATGAACCGGGTAGTATTTGGGAATTTACCGAAACCCCGTGATTCCCGTATATCAGTTGGTTCAAAAAACTTCCAATAATGCGAAGAGTTTACTCAAGAGAATTAAAATTAGATACTTTTACTCCCGCATAGAAGTAATTATGTAAGAAATGAGTAAATTTCGATATCTATCTATAATTTGTATATTTTGGATTTTCGATTTGCGAGTGTTTATTTTTTTCACAATTATTTTCTATGGTGTCATAGTATTGTATGTACAAATTTTCACGTTTTTAAATTGGTGGGAAATTGCTCAAAATACGAGTCGTACTTTAAGGGTATTTACCTCAGATCAATAAAAAACCGTATTTACCCCCATATCTCCCGTTATATCAATTTGCGAGTGTTTATTTTATCACAATTATTTTCTATGGTATCATAGTAATGTAAGTACAAATTTTCACGTTTTTAAATTGGTGGGAAATTGCTCAAAATACGAGTCGTACTTTAAGGGTATTTACCTCATATCAATAAAAAACCGTATTAACCCTCATATCTCCCGTTATATCAATTTGCGAGTGTTTATTTTATCACAATTATTTTCTATGGTGTCATAGTAATGTATGTACAAATTTTCAAGTTTTAAAATTGGTAGGAAATTGTTCAAAATACGAGTCATACTTTAAGAGTATTTACCTCAGATCAATAAAAAACCGTATTTACCCTCATATCTCCTGTTATATCAATTTGCGAGTATTTATTTTTTCACAATTATTTTCTATGGTGTCATAGTAATGTATGTAAAAATTTTCACGTTTTTGAATTGGTGGGAAATAGTTCAAAATACGAGTCATACTTCGGAGAAACACGATATTTTTAGATTTTCCTATCATCGAAATCATCGTGGAATTCTGATACAACAAACCAATGTAACAGCCAGGGATCTGACAAAATCCTTTTTTTTTTAATTTAGTGCTTATGATGTGTAGAAAATAAAAAAGTTTTGTCATTATCATACAAATATTTCAGTATGATCGAGCTATTCATAAGAAAATAATTTGATATTTTCATAGCTAGAAAAAAATGCTATTTTAAATTTGTCTTCATTATATTCTGAAACTCTATGTGTAAAAAATTGAATTCTAAGCAACTTTTTCAAATAACTTTTTTGGATATCTTGCCATATTACCCAACTTTTTGCCTTTTCATAGTAATTTTTTTCAATTTGCCGGCATACCAGCGATCACATGACATGTATCAAAATCAATTCTTAGGTTATCAGACCTGCACAAACTTTTCCTCAATTTTTTTTTCCAATGCTCAATAATAAACTTTTTCCCCATATGGTAGGTTCAAGGCACTGCACTAATTGCATTGTATTGCAATAACTAATTGAGCTAAAAAAAAATTTGAAAGCGCGTTACTGACAAAATTAGTTTGAATTTTGATTCTACTTGTCAAAGTCGATAATTTAATTAAGATTGACATGTCTGGCTCACAATAGCCTTTAACTGCTGTATGACTTTTTTATGCACACAACTGTACATACTTTGTGGCGGTCACTATATAACCGAAGAAGACCATTACCCACTCGAGTTCTGAGGCGCGGAACATTCAAATTCCATCAAAAAAGCTCCATATTTCGAAAATTGAGCTTTGTGGCTATGGGCACTTTTGATCAGCCCATCAAGAACTACAACCTACCAAACATTCAGCCAAATTCACGGAATAATGCAAAATTTAGAGAAAAGATATATTCTTCAATTATTTTTGGACTTGCTACATACAACTCGATGAGAAAGTACTTGCAAAAAGTACTCTTAGAATTCGAGTACTTTTACTCAGAGTACTGTACTCGAGAGCATGTGTAACGAGTGAAGTACTTGGTACCTGTACTCGTACTTCAATTATTGGAAGTACCCGGTACCCAGTACTCGAGTACGATTTATCAGTACCCGGCCCAGCTCTGCCTACAGGTAACTCCAGATCATTACCAATCGATTACTAAAAACCCAGGAAAATCCAACGATACATCTCCCGATGACGGTGCTTCTACAAGAACCAACGACCTATATAATGACCCAGCCGTTCGCTCCTCAACAGTTCTAATTTCACCTTCGAAGATGATTATTTCGAAATTACTTACATTGTTAGTTCTAGCGATAGTCCAGGCGATAGTCCAGGCGACGGCGGCCTTTTCCCCGTTTGACTTTGGCGATTATTATGTGGAACAGTTCAGATATGGTTTGGAAGATTTGAGGAAGTGGTCTGACGAATACAAGTTCCAACAATTGAAGTACGACGCCTTGATACATAATGAGAGTTTGGCGTTTTTAGGTAAGGACTATATGTTAATTTTAGGGAAGGGTGAAAAAATACTAAGAAAAAATCTTTTTAAAACGCTTATACAGTGACCGACAAATATCGATATGCTTGATCGCTTCTGCACCAAAAGAAACCCCAAAAACCGTTGTTCAGCGCCGTTCATATTTTCGTGTTTGGCGGGAAATTTAAAAAAATTAAAAATTATTTCTAAAAATACGCTTGTTTGAGAAAATATCAAAGAATGTTATTCGGAAAAGATGTTCAGAATGACATTTTATAGCTATGTACAGATTTTGAAAAAGATCTTGGATAAAAAAATTAAAATAGATTTTTTGCCACAAAAAAAATCTGTTTGGTAAAGATTCGCAAGCTATTTTTATTTTATTCGGAGAAAATTTGAAATATGTGAATTTGCCATGTGTTCAGCCGCTTCACAAGAGCTCTCTGCAATATCTTTAGGACATTATTATCTTATTGGGTTTTGCGTCGAGGATCAATTGTAGCACCACCAAACTGGGTATGGTAGTAGTTGGAACCATGATACACACGAAAAAAAATTGTTTACCGAAATTCCAGGGGTGGAATTTTTTTTTTTTCGTTCAAAAATAAATGAAGAGATTTTAGCTATAATCTTCGAAAGTATATGATTTTTCGAAAAAACAACTCAACAAGGTGAAAGACAATTCAATAATCCACAAAAATTATTTTTGGTAATTTCTTATAAGATGCGCTCGTTTTCTCAAAAAACGTGATTGAACGCCGACATCAACTTTCAGGTTCACGCTTAACCACCGCTGAAAGTTCTGGCGGAGCCGAATATTTGATTGATCACAACTCTGCTAAAAATGATCGGAGAAGGAAAAGGAAAAGTTCATATCGTTTCTGAAGACTCCTGCAAACATAATATGCGAGTATTTGTGTACCTAAAATGTGTTTTGTCGCACTTCACGGAGATGTTTGCGGATGATACGGAAATCAGGAATAATTTAGTAAAAATATGGAATCATTATACTGAAGCAGCAACCCATACCCTCTTTGGACTATATGCAACAATTTCAAAGTAGTGGGACAGGTCCTACTTATACAAGCTTGAAATCACATAATTAATTTTATGTAGGATGTGTATAAGAGATTATTTTCAACATTAACTGAAGAAATTGCCGAGATTATGGATGAGTTAAAAACTGAGGCAGGAGAAAAACTCAGTTTTTTCTTTGGCATGTATAAGTGAGACGTGTCTCACTAGTCTAAAATCGTTGCATATGGTCCTAAGAGGGTACTGATTCCTGCTCCAGTACAATTATTTCAACTAAAATATCCATCACTTTCGGATCCTCCGTAAATATCGTAGAAGAGTATTGTGAAGTGGGACAAAACACATTTTGGGTACTCAGATACTCACATGTTATATTTGCATGAGGAAGTAGAAGTCTTCAGAAACGATATCCACTTTTTCTTTTCCTTCTATAATTTTTAACAAAAGTATGACAAATCTAATTCTCGGCCCTGCCGGAAATTGCAGTGGCGGGTTAATGCGAGCCTGAAATTTTATATCGGAATTCCATTGAATTATCTTCCGCCTTGTTGAAATTGTTTCTTGATAAATCGTATACTTTCCGAAACAACAGCAAAAAAATATATAATTTTTTTAAATAAAAATGTTCAAAAAAAAAGTTCCTCTGTATTCATACTTTTTTTTGTTGGAATGAGTTTTGTGAGTGACTGTGCTCAAAATGTATTCATACCAAGTATAAAAGGAAGTGTAAAGAAAATCAACCATCCTTGATGCATTATTTTGCATAACGGTTCATTATCACAGCATCAAGCAAGAAAATCATGTTAATTTGTTTAGAAAATCATTATAAGAAACTGGATTTTCCAAATCAGTAATTCAATGCACTTGCAATTGTTTTGTTCTTGTATTTGTTTCGCATCCTATTCAGAATTATTCATGCAAATATATGTAGAAACGGAAAATTGTTTGTTACTATATACTTTTGATTGGTCAAATATCAACAGTTTAATTTGATTATTTTCAAGTTTTATTTTCTGAAAATTTCCATTGAAGGGAGGCCAAACTTCGAGTTTTTCAACTATATTCCTAATAGAAGACAAAATATTAATTAAAAGTAAATAAATACATCGCATACAATGATTTTTTTGTTATGCTCAGCACTATTTTGCTTTTGAAATCAAAATTTAATTGTTCATTTGTTTATCAATAATACAGGGTGTTGCTGAATATCATCTTCATGTTGGAGGAGGTATAATTCCTTGGCTTATTATATTTTCGTGTTTTCGAATATTAAATTCATACTATGAAAGAGTGGCTTTTCACTTTCTTTTAATTTAACTGTGATAAATAAAGATTTTGGTGAAACACTAGTTACTTTCAAGTTGTCCAGGAATAGGCATGTAACGAAATTTTATTTGTTTTTGTGGCAACCAATGCGAAACAAGAAAAATTTATATTTTTCATGGACCAATTTAAAAATTAAATTAAATATATTAAAAACCAGTGGAACGTTTTTTTTTTAAATGAATACCTTTACAGAGCTTCTTACTAGTACAGTGACAGTTAGGGACAATTTTTTTAGCATGTAATAAATTATAAAAAACATGACACCCTGTATCTTTCAAAATCAGTAAATAACGACATATGTAAATATAAACTTCCAGTTTTGAAATAATAAAATAAGACTCCTTCAATATGTGCATAACATTTAGAAACAACTTGTATATGTCATTTGTCTATTTATTCATTTGCTCATTGGTAGCTCAAGAGAAAAATTTCAATTATGGTCGTACATAAATTACGATAGCATATAATAAAGCTTTTCTCTAAACTCTAATGTAACAAAAATCCATAAGAATGCTTTCTACATGTTATTTAAAATATTTCTTTTGAGGTGATATTATCCTAGCACTTTCCAGATAGTAAGTGAAATGGGTCATTACCAAAAAAATGTGGAAGTATATACGTGTTGCACGCGTAATATAGGAGCGTTCAAAAGGTAATTACTCAAATTCGAATTTGAAATTGTTATGAGGCATGGAAAAAGTATTAAGTGGTTTGGAATGATAATCTTTCTGTGTAGCAACTACCAATGATTTTATTACTCAAAATCATGGAATGGAACACTATGTGAAAATCTATTGTAGATACATAAAACATTTAAATACATAGTTCAAAGTTCTTAGGGGGAGATCGTTGAAAAGATCCTATTTCAGTGAGGTGAATGTTCATGGGACATACTTCCCAATTTTCCTCCTTTTTCTCATTTTTTTTTTTTCATACTATCAAAATTTTAATCATATCATCTTTGTATCGTTTCAAACTCATTATCATTTTTCATATACTTATATTCATACTTGCTATATTTCCTATAAATACTCATATGTAGTGTTCCTTGGTCGTTTTTTATTCATTTACACAAAAGAGTTCAATTTTTTATTATAATAAACAAAATGTTTAGTTCTTGCGTTTAAAGAAAAATTTCACACTTTGCTTTAAACGTTAACATTTTCGTATCTTCCACCTCAACAGAATATGTAAATGGTATCAGCTCATAGAATCTGAGGCCGTTTGATACCTCCGATTGAATAAAGCATCTTCCTGAATTCGATATAATATTTATAACACCAAAAAACAGAACAGTCAAATTAGTCCACAACTCTCAATATCATATTCACGAAAATGACGAGTAATCTTCTATTATTGAAATCTATCCAAACTTATAATGGAGGACGAATTCCCTTAGACATAACTAATACACACGACATTGTCAAACTACATCCCAAATTTAGGCTTTCTACGAATCCAAATACTGTGGTAAAAAACAATTAATTAGAGATATGTTTCGCACAAAAAATTAGGAAATAAATAAATTTCTCGAAAACCGTCAGAGATAGATATAGGAAAGCATCATACAAAAGTAGTAGCGAAGCGAAAAATCCAATAATATACAGGGTGTCCTATTTGAAATATCAAAGATGTTGCTACTTTTCAATAGAAGCGGCAACACCGCACCTGAAAACCTAATTTTCAGAATAATCCCATGTATATGCATATATTTGTTTTATTATGTCATTATTGAGATCTGAGAGGATTCAATAAAGAATTATATACATTTTTTTTAAATTGATATATTAAATTTTCAGAGGCCGAGGAATTCGATTTCATCATCGTTGGTGGAGGAGCATCTGGAGCTGCTTTGGCAAATAGACTATCGGAAGAACCGAAATGGAGAGTACTGTTATTGGAAGCCGGAGGTTCGGAAACTAGCATAACGCAAGTTCCATCTATGCATCCCCATCTCCTGACTACACCCTATACATGGGGATACCATACTGTTCCTCAAAAATCTGCATGCTTAGGTAAAGTCAACGAAATTAATTATTTTGGGGTATGAATGTATATTCTCTTCACTGTTCCATGGTTGATTTTGAAAAGGAATTTCACTTTGTTTGTGATCTGGTTGGGTTAAGCATATATTCAAAAATATATTGGCTATTCAGTTTCCATATGCAACTCATTTTCATTCAGAAACTAATTCAGGGTTCAGATGGAAAATCAAACCTCAAGGAGAAAACGTAATTATGATAATATCAGAACGTTGAATTTGATGAGCAAAACCCGGTAGTTTCAAGATTAATCGTCAAATAATGTTAACGGATTTTTATAGGAATGATGGACGCAAAATGCACCATAACCAAAGGAAAAGCGCTTGGAGGTGACACTTCGATAAACGATATGTTGTACACCAGAGGTCATCCAAGAGACTACGACATCTGGTCAGATATTGGACTGAAGGGATGGTGTTGGACTAGCGTGTTACCGTTTTTCAAAAGACTCGAAAATGCCTGTGTTGAAGAAATGGACAAAAAGTTTCGTCATTACGGTATGTACAAATATATATAAGAGCATTCGAATAAAAATATATAATATAATTATAATGAAACTCTTCGAGAGTGATTAATACAAAATTATGAATATCAACTCCTACTCGAAGACGATAATGATAATATTAATAAGAAACAATACAGCAACAAGCGTGAATCTCTCAAACAATTTTCACAATATTTTTCAAAAGGAGGAAGTTGATGTTACTTGCATTGTTCCAAAGTTATTCAATTATTTTGATCTCGTGTAGTTGAATCTGATTAAGATATATAGAAACATACACTTAATATACATATATAGGTACCTTTATTGGTTTCGACTTACACTTGAGTTTGGTTTATTTCTATGATTACTAGTTTCCAAATATCTTGTATGATGATTTCGAAAGGTTAATATTAAATTTCATACATTGAAATATAAAAGAATTTGAGAAAATTTTTAACCAACACGGACATTTTTGCCTTAAAAACAATAGTGACTATGTCGAAACTTAAAAAACGTCATTATTTCCTAAATGTAATCATTTAGGTATACGACATGCTAGATATATTGAGTTCAGAATTGAATTTTAAATTCTCAACTGTAACAGAATGCTATTATACTATTGAAGATAAAAAACACTTGATGCTGAACTAACTGAAGACAACCTATATTCGTTTGGCTAAAGAGCACGAACAAACGTTATGTATTAGCATATATTTATTAAGAATTAAACACCGTTGAATGAAAAACGGTGCCAGAATACAGTTATTCAAGGACTATGTACACCAAAACCGTGTTATCCAACACTTCTGTCGTATAACCTCCTCTCCGAATTCCAAAAGTTCCATCCTCTATCTAGTACAATGTAAATAAAACACATTGGCAAATTATTGATGATAATTTTCCTCATCTGCTGAAATTTATTCTCTTATAATTACACAAGCGGTTTCTTTTTAACGGAAAATGATTTAGTTTTAACGACGATTTGTTAAACCGAGTTACCATTCAGCATCTAAACTGGAAAAATTCATCCGAAAATGAAAACAAAGCTGGAGGTCGGTAGGTGTTCCCTGAGGCATACAGCCTACAGGAATTCAAGGACAGGATTTTCCTTTTCGTGGGAACCAGCACTTGAAAAAATGCAATTAAGTGAGATACCGGCTATAGATGTAAGTAGACGAAACATCGCGAATAATATAATTGGAGACAGTTAAATTTCTCTGTTTTTTTTCCAACAAAATTTAAAATTTCCACAATTTTTTTTCGAATTTTTCAGACTTGCCATTGTTTATAAAATGGTATTATTCACCTCTTTCACGGGAGTGCCAGAGGTTAGATTACACCCTGTATAAGTGTGCTACTTAGGAAGCATAGATGGCTCAATTTGATAAATGTAGAAATAAAGGAAACCTCAATAAATATTTTTTATTCTGTACACCAGGCGGTCCCGTCCACATGGAAAACTTCCACCACGACCCCCTCTTCGCCGAACATCTGAACCTCGCAGGCCACGAAATCGGCCTGCACACCTCCATCGACTACAACGGAAAAGACCACCTGGGTCTCGGCCTTCCGCAGGTCATCACCAGACACGGCATCCGGCACAGCGCCGCGCAGGCGTACCTCGGTTGCGCGCATGAGAGGAAGAACCTGGTGGTGCTGCCGCACAGTCACGTGATCGAAGTTCTGGTCAGTCCGCACACCAAGGAAGCGAGCGGCGTCAAGTTCGTCACGGAAGGAAAACTGTTCATCGCGAAAGCGGCCAAGGAGGTGATATTGGCCGCAGGGGCTATCAACACGCCGCAACTCTTGATGCTTTCTGGTAAGACACTTTCAGATTATACTCCTTTATTATTGATGCTACGACTTAGTTACATCGGCAAACTGGTGAAGTTTTTTATGGCCATTTCGAAGTAGCGCGAGTGGCTAGCTTCTTCAGAGGCTTATACGTAGATAATCACCAATCACTGAAGATTCCGTCTGCGGAGATTGTATTTATTCTGACTCAGGTCGTTTCGTGCGTTAATTACCGTATCTGTATCATCTATATCAACATTAGTTGGCCCCTTTCTACCTGCTGACTTAATGTCGTAGTTTTCCTCTGTTATCTTGGAATATCTGATTAGCGTATCTGGATTTGGTAAATTTTCAATAACATTAGTTGACCCCTTTCTACCTGTTGATGTAATGTTGTAGTTTTCCTTTGTTATTTTTAAATTTCTATGAATAGGATTCCATATTCTGTTGAGGTTCACAGCTTTTTCTTCTCTGTTGAAATTATACGTGTGCTTGTGGATCTCTATTGCCTCCAGTACAAGTCGGCTATGGTATCCCTGATTCAACAGAATCCTGTGATTTTCCTCAGTGAACGCCAATGCCAGCTTGTCCGTTTGGCCTAATCTGCACTTCCTCTAATGCTCCTTCAGTCTTGTTCCCATGGATTTTTTTGTGGTTCCGATGTACACCTTTCCGCAAGTGGATGGTATGCTATATACCCCCGCTGCTGATAGTGGGTCTCTTCTGTCTTTCGGTCCTGGTCCTGTTCAGTCTCCATGGAGAACTTAATGCTGGGATGTTGAGCATTTAGGTGGTCTGGGAAACGGTTCAGTGCGTCCCTTCCGTGTCTTCAAATAACGTTACGTGGGCAGTGTTTTCGAACATTCAATTCACTCAAGAAACTGAGCATTTCATCAAATCCGAACTATCACTATCAACAAATGGTAGAAGTTCGGTCATAATCCGAAAGGTTTGCCGGAAAGTTAATATAGCTATACTTAAAGACGGAAATAATAGTCAGTGACGTTAGTCACTAGTTCAAAAACAACCCAATAAAAGCAGCTGAAATTTCCGTCCATCTTCCCTTGCCTCGATTGGGTTCCCTAACACTAAAAATACGTCACTGACTAGTATTTCCGTCTCATATTGAAAAACGGAAATAATGTTTCATTAGGAAAAGTTGCCTCATAGATATATCCAAAAGTATATGGATCTAAAGAGAGTTGAGGTGTGACTGTTCTCTTCAACTAGTTTTCCTCGAATAAGAAAAGAAAGACTAAGAAAACTAAAAATAATTCGTCCATAAATAAGTAAATATATGAGTCCCAATCAAGATTTGTAATGATAAAATGATTTATAAAATTGTTCAGTGCCGCGTTGATTGAAAATATCAACTCGTTTTCAAAGAATAAATTGATACATTATAGTAAATCCCAAGTTCTCATTTTCGAGTGGCTTCATTTAGACCATGAGTATTAAAACTTCATTTATTCCACAGGTATTGGTCCACATGACGTTCTTCTACATCTGGGAATACCGGTAATAGCAGATCTCTGTGTTGGTTGTTACTTAAAAGACCAGGTCTCCTTCATGGGACTCAACTTCATATTTGACCCACTTCACGGTTTACATGAGGTACCACTGGAACATCACGAAGTGCACCACGATTTGAACGAAGTCCACCTAGGCATCAACGAAGTACTCCATGAAGTTCTAATTAAACCCTCTCCGTCTCATATACCGATTCATGAACCAATTCATGAAGTACCCAATGACCTCCTGCATAAACCTATCCTAGACCATGTTAACGAACTTCCTCATCATCCTCTTCCAGAATATATTCATGAACCTCACATTGAACCTCACCATGAACATCACATTGAACCTCACCATGAACCTCACATTGAACCTCACCATGAACCTCACATTGAACCTCACCATGAACCTCACATTGAACCTCACCATGAACCTCACATTGAGCCTCACCACGAACCTCACTATGAACCTCACCACGAAACTCACCACGAAACTCACCATGAACATCTGGTACACAGCGTAGAAGAACTTGTTAGCTATTTGAGACATGGCGGAGGACCTCTAAGCACGACTGGTTTGGAGATGGTATCGTTCGTGAAAACAGAACATTCCAAAGATAGATCACCCTACCCAGATATTCAATTCCTGATAAGAAAAATTCGTCCTAACGAAGGTAAAGACAAACTTCGAGAGATTTTTTTTACACAATTATTTACAAAATAGGCATCCAATACGTCTGTTTGACATTTCGGATGTCCTTCGTCATAATGGTTGAAAAATTTCCAACTCTATAAAATTTTCACATTTCAATAACTGCTTGAATCCGCAAACGTCTTCAGGTGAACATTGACAAATTCAGATGCTATGCGATATTTCTATAGGTCTATAATTATGGTGTGATTATGCTGTAATCACGTTGTAATTACGCGTGATCTTGTAGCGCACGTAGTTTCGCGATTTTTCGTTTCTGGCCGAAAACACTTTTGGCTTCGAAACAGGCAGTTTCTATGAATTTGCCTTTGAACCAATGTTTCTTTCTATGAAGAACACTAGCCTAGCCACTTCAGATGTTTCCCCTCGTTGAGTCCACTTTTTGTGTTCAGTTAATCTTACGGATAATGGCCTCTTCAACTCTCCGATGTAGGGTTTTCCATATTCACATGTAACCTCGTTAAAACAGTTTTTGCTGGATTCTGTTGTGTTGTCTGATTTCGTCTTGGTGAGGAAGCTTTGTAAGGTACTGCCGGATGGGAAGCTACTCTTGATATTGTACTTGTAAAACTCCGTCCTCGTCCTTCCCTACATCAGGAATATCTCCGAGAAGATCAGAAGGATCGGGAACAAGTGTAATATCAAGAGTTGTTTTTAATCTGGCAGTACCTTACGGTGCTTCTTAACCATGACAAAACTAGAAAACAACAAAATCTAGCAAAAACAGTATTTACGAGGTTCCATGTGAATGTGGAGAGTCCTACATCGGAGAGACCAAGAAGCCGTTATCGAAAAGAATAACCGATCACAAAAAGTAGACTCAACGGAGGAAAACATCTAAATTTGAAATTGCAGACCACGCCTGGACAGAGCACCATCTCGGTGAAAACAGAATAATGAAGACTACATTTTTTCCATAACTCAAATGATGCATCCGAATCTCAGCTGGATATCAAAAATTCGTTGGATGGCCACCATGGGGTACTGGGGATTCTTAATTCTTACAGATTTGCAATGATATATCAAAAATTTGTTGGAATGTTCACCCTGGTGTTTCGGGTGCCTCATTATCGTGTACACGGTCCTCTCCAAAATTACGCCAAATTACAAAAGATTTATTATTATACGTGTGATGTCATGATTTACAAGTTTATCAATTTCAGAAAAAGTACCTACATCAATGGCGTATCAAAAATTTGCTACGTTGTTCAAAATGGGGTACAGGGCGGCGAGTGGTCTTTTTTCCACAGATTCATAATGGCACATCAAAAATTTGTCTGCGTTGATGTTTCGGGTCCACATCATAGAAGATATATTTATTATAATCTTCAATAAGATATTGACAGTGCTTGGCCTTGAATTCTTCAGTTCTCTCGTTGATACACTACTTATCGCTATTATAGATATCCTTCATGGATTGGTACCAAAGTATAAAAAGTATGAATTGTGATAATTATTTCAACTTTGGTACTATTAAAAACAAACAACCCGTGAGCTGAGTGTTCTAATGTATTAGTTCTTTAGTACTCTGCTCTCGTGTTTCGTTCACCCATTTTTCTTCATTTCAGGTTGCAATCACCTCAGAGGAATCAACATCAAGCACGACATACATGAAACCCTGTGCAATCCGATCGTAGGTCCCGAAAGCTTCCATATCGAGGTTGTATTACTCCACCCCAAATCCAAAGGATCGCTAACACTCAACGACAGAGACCCATTCCACCATCCTTGGATCAATCCGGAAGCTCTGGGCGACGAAGATGAGGAAGACGTGGAAACTCTGCTGGCAGGGATACATAAGGCCATCAAACTTGCCGAAAGTCCATCAATGCTGAAGCTTGGAGTCAAGCTGGTTCACCAGATGTTGCCCGAATGCGACAGTCTCCATATGAACGACGAATACTGGAGGTGTGCGATAAGGTAAGTGCAATATTAATACCTGAACACCCTTCAAAGATAACTCATGTCAAACTATGACTGTACACCTCTTGTATGGCATTAAATATCAACAAAAAGTCGATGTTATGAGGAAGTTCCTCATAAACCCATTTACCTCACAGTAACTTTTCATAAACTCACTACCTTATTTCATTTACCGTACGGTGAGTCGCTCGTATGACATAGGGAGATGCTATGTACTTATATCTACGGGCAATGAGAACAGACATGAATAAATACATGGGATTTCCATATAGCGGTTCTCCGTACTGTATATACATAAGACCGAGAGGAACCATGACTTTTAAAAGCACATACCTCACATACCTTTTTACGACTCAATCTCTTTCATACCATGACAGGAAGCTTAAATGATCTTTGGTCAAACACTAGTTTTTGATTGTAACTCATTACTTTTTTTATCTTCAGATACTAAGTATCAACACTTTTATGGATTTCTGTATTCAAATAAACTCATCAAATTGTTATTGATTGATGTAGGGGACTATTAGCCCAGGAAGAGGTTAAAAACGACTCAATAAAACAAAGATTTCAAGAAAAAACAAAAAAGATATTGCCGAATTTTTTAATGTTTTTTAATCTATCAGTTTTAACGAAATCAAATTATTCAAAGAACGTTCTCACGAATTTTTTGCCTAGCTTGACTCAAAACTGAATTGAACACCGAGAATCGTCAAATTTGGCGCAGTCATCATTCCTCTAACAATATAGAACTGCCCGTTCGAGAGAGTGGGAATCTGGAAATCCATAGGCGCGTACATTATTGAACTTCGTAACAGTATACTTTTTTGTTTCAGATATCTATCAGTGACAAAAGGAAACGTTATTGGAACGGCAAAAATGGCTCCGATCACCGTCCAAGGAGGAGTGGTGGACCACGAATTACGGGTGTACGGTGTCAATAAACTGAGAGTAGCCGACGCAAGTATTATTCCTGTTACCATTTCTGGAAACACGATGGGACCAGAGCTCATGATAGGCGAACACGCGGCGGATCTGATAAAAAAAGAGTGGCTAGTGTGAATCAAAAACTATTGTGATATTTTGTATTATTAGACGCTGTATGACATTCTCAGTCGACGTTTAAAGTGTGACAAATTGATCAGATATACCGGGTGACCGGAAATGACATCAACTTTCGATTTTCAAATGGGACATCCTGTATATCATTACATGATCGATTAGGGAAGATAATCAAAATCCAACGATACCAGATTCCATGGTATTAACTCCGATGACTACGGAGATATCGCTATTTATTTTATACATAAGATCAATGAGTGGGTGAGAGTTGGATGGACTTGCCAGAAAAAGTTTCTCTCTCCTACTCATTGAGCTTATGTATAAAATAAGTGATATCTCCGTATTCATTGGAGATAATACCATCAAACCTGGTATCGTTGGATTCCTCATCACGTGATAAAATATAGGGTGTGGAATTTGAAAATGGAAAGTTGATGTCATTTCCGGAAAAACTGGAAGTGGTAAACTATCAGTGGTGGCACCAAAATATGTGTTTTCAAATACTACAGCAAATTTGCTAATTATATATATATATATATATATATATATATATATATATATTCTACATTTTACAGTGTGCTGTCACTTGAACGAGTATTGATCAGGATTTCTTACTCGTAGGCAAATACGGTTGTAGAACTTTTGCCCGATAATTGCGTTACTATATGTATATTCAAATATCTTATCATAATTTATGCAACTTGGACTAAATATACTAATAACTACACTACCCTTTATCTTTAATAATACCATAATCCCTTCAATATTATAATTTCAAATGTTCTCTTTACAAGTCATTAAAACAATAGATATTGTTCCCACTCACTAAGTGTGCTATTGTTTAAACGAGTGTGAGTCAGTATTTATGTACTCGTACTCTTATTATGTGGTTGTAGAATTTTCCACGAAAATTTCAATGAATACAATCCAGGTTTAATTCAGCCCACACAAATATCGATTGTTTGAAAAATTGTCTATAGTCTATACAACTCCAGGTGAAGCCGCATCAAAACAACTGCACGCTGTTACTTCGTGATCATCGATGTCGGATTGGTGAAAAAGGCAGGGCGTGTTTCCCACTCTAACCTGCCTGAGAAACATACACCAATAGCGGCCCGCCTTTCCTCGATCACGAGCAAAGCACGCGTTGATCACGTCTTTACCACTATTGTTTACTGGCTTGAGTTTAACTTGAATTTACTGTAGATATAAAGGACAGAACGCTTAGAATTAGAAAAAAATATATATATTGATATGGTTCATTTATGCTAAAATGAACTCCTAATAATTTTAATTTTCTTTTGTAAATCCCCTCACTCCAGCAGCCACATCCCCACAAAGTTGAAAATATATTTGCCTTATATTCTCCATTTTGCGAAAATGTGTGTAGAATGGTATTTCGACTCTGTAGAAATTATGCGTTTTGTTCGTTACATGTTTAGATAAAAAAATTAACAAACTTGCTATCTGCGTGTAGACAATCAAACCGAGCAAGAACCTCCAAACTAATACCGGTTTTAAATGTTCGAAATTGGCATTGAAAAAAATTCTCTAACCCAATGATCTTGTTTAGGTCAGGACAGCGGATGACAGTTGGTGTGCAAAGCGCGGCTACAAAAGTAGAGGAACTCACTGACAGTCGAAGAAATCGCCCCAGTCATTAAATGATTCATAATTATTCCTAACTTTTCCGTAATTATCACTAATTATAGTTAAATTGAAATACGAACACGAAAAATTAATAACCTCAGTGGGAAAAGTATATGGTAAATCATTTACTTTCTGTGTTGACGTCCTGTGAGATACATCACTGGGTGGTAAGTACCTTTATTATGATCAATTAGTGAATTTAAACAAGATTATTGAAATATCGTCAAAACATTCACGATAAAAACCACAAATCTTATTCAAGTTTTCCACTAATTTTTTCATTTTACATTTCCCAACGGAAATGAAAAGACTAAAACCCCCTTTTGTCGAAATTACTGGGCAAAATTATCCACAGAATTTTTTCATGGAACTACATATATTTTCAAGTTCTGATTTATAAATCTTTTATTTTATAAATTTTGTATTTGCAATTGTAGTACTATTCTCTTTTTTATTCATATTTTGCATTTTGACATCATCTGTTTTTAAAATTATGTAGATTTTTCACTACACGTACCTGCAGCCCCCCAAGCAATGACTATTGAAATGAAGGCGTAGAATACGGAAAAAATATTGAAAAAATTCTAGAACTTTCGGAAGTATTTTTTTTGCGGTTTTATGTGCTAGGATAAGATCCTAGCGCACCATTTACATTTATCGCATTTTACGACCATACCGAGAAACATTCGTTAAATACATAGGTATATAGAAAGGAAGCTAAGAAAATTTCCTACAAGAAGATGTTATTGTTTGCTGGCCTAACAGTTTGCTTGTAGGTGTTATAGGTGGTTTTGTGTGCTAGGATGCCGGGTTTGTGCGATACAATTTTTGTTGCACATTTATCTTTGTTTTATGGTACACAGTGTATCCGAACATATTCAAATCATACATTTTCGGAATCAGCATAAAATTTTAAGTATATCGGTGGTAATTTCTAGTGAATCTGATGACTTTGGATTTTTGGCCATTTTTAAGGTATAACCCTTTGATGTTTTTTCCGCTGAAAATTCATTTTGTTCCGATCGACTCGAAAATCACAGAATATACTAATTTTGGCATGCTGAATCGATTGGCGTTCGCAGAATTGCTCTATCTCGATTGGGTCGTCGGATGAAAACGTTATCTAGAGGTTGCAGGTGCCATTTTTCCGCCAAAAATTTTTCAAATTTTTTTCTATGTTATATTCGTTAAACTCAATCTTTTTTCTATACGCTGACCGAATTTGAAATCGATTGCTAGTCAAACATAGATTTGGTGGGCGTTTTTACGAACGTGTGCACTTTGAGCTGGACCGATTTTTAAATTTATCATTTTTCATTTTTCGAATACTGAATCATGTTGAATTGATAGCGTAGAATACGGGAAAAATATTGAAAAAATTCTGTAATTTTCGGAAGTATTTTTGTTGGCGGTTTCATCTGCTAGGATGGCGGATCCTAGCTAATCTTTTACATTTAAAAAAAACACAGAAAACCTATTCGGTAAAAATAAGTTAGTGGGAAAAGTACAGGGAAATATATTTTCCGTCGAGAGACTTACAGCCCTGGCTTATCCGTAAAAAAAATACAAATTCAACAAAATAATGAGTCACGCACAAAGTATATTCTCAATGTAATTACAAGTCGGAAGGAACACCTGTACAAGGCAAACCGGTACCAAATTGTAACATAACTCATAGAGACAACTTGAACTTTTCGCAATCCAAACAGGTTACTTATGATTAAAAAGAATGTCCGATTTATCATTTTCAATGTCTTATTTGTTGTTTTGATGAGCGGGAAGTCATTTCATACCAATGCCCTTCAAACTTTCATCTTTTTTGCTGTTTTCCTCTCGGTTTTCCTATACACTATGCCTCTGTTTGTTTATCTACTTGCATTCATCATCCTGATCTCTATTTGTCATTATTGATGCCCGTTTCCTGCCTGATGTTAACGAATGAATTTTTTTCGTTAATCGATCGTTTGAAAGGCGTTGATTGATATTTATGGGTCGTATGGGATTTGTGCCCAAAAGAACAATATGTTTGCGTTCGCGGAAAGTTTATTTGTCAACAACTACATTTACTTTAGCTTTTATTTTGTGTTGTGTTATGTATGCCCTGCAAAAATCATTAATTTTTGCAATTTTCTATCACGCGTTAAAATATCTCGATTGTTAATCGCCTTTATTAATGAATGCACTTGTTCGTTAAATAAGCATAAATTGGTCAATAAATTATCTATACATATGAAAAACGAATCAATACAATATTTTTATTTCAGGACCATGAATATTCTCTTATCAGTTCTGATTCTGGGCCTAGCGTTATTGGAAATAGAAGGATTTGGATTTTTATCAGTCTTATCCCAAGTGAGGAATTTGATGAATGGCATGGTGCCAACTGAGAAATACCACTACTCACCAAATCGACGGCAGTCAAATAATATAGGTAAGAGTTAGTCAAAAAATATAAACAACAAAATATTTGAAAAAGGCAACATTCTCAATCGGCATTGAGTCCAACAGTCCAACCCGAATGGTCTGAATCAACTTGCCTTCCTGGAGTGGCTGTGTGATACACACCTTAAATTTTATATACCCCACAGAAAAAAGTCCATAGTTGTCATACCAGGTGACCTAGCCGGCCATTTAATGGGGCCATGTCGGCCGATCCACCAATTTCAAACGTTTGTTAGTTCGAAATGGCTTGGCCGATTTTCGCAAAATAATCAGAAGACCTTCCAAACCAGGTACCACGTGACCCCCCTTTACATTTCAAAAAAAATTGATGGTGCCCTCTTGACACTAGGACACGTGGCTACAATCAATTTCATGCCAAAAAGTAGTACCTGAATTTTACCTCGATTTTACTTCGATAGTTTGTTCCGTTCGAAAGTTAAGGGGGAAACAAACTTGGGCGGTCAAGAAAAATCTCAAAATTTCAATAAAACTGATTATCATTGAAAACTAAATAATTGAGTAATCAACTATCTGACAAAAATTTTCACTTTCAAGTTTTATTCTTTTTAATTGAAGTATTTTCACAATATCTATCAGATGTAGTTCAATGTCCAGCGTGGCTTTAGCCGGGGAAGTAATTATTTTCTGTTATATATTACAAAAAAAACATATTTTTCATTTTCAATATACCAAGCACGACTTTATCGAATGCTGGCGATTACGTCTTGCCAGTTTCACTCCGGTATTTATTGAAGGTATTATAAGCAAAACGAGGGTCAACGCAGATTCCGTGTATACTGACAAGTAGTTTCCTCCCAGTGTCACCTTGAAGATTATATTGAAGAGTTTTTTAAGATGTTGCCAAATTTAGGATGGGGCGTCTTCTAATAAACACCCTGAAGATCAGTTTTGATATAATTGATAAATTTCTCTTTTTGGTACAGCAGCAGAAGAATACGACTTCATCATAGTAGGTTCCGGATCGGCGGGATCCGTCATAGCCAACAGACTTTCCGAAAACCCAGAATGGAAGATCCTCCTTCTGGAGGCGGGTAACCGAGCCAACGCTTTAACAGAAATCCCATTCCTGGCACCACTTTTTCAACTAACGCCCTTCAATTGGGGCTACAACATGGAGAAACAAGATGGCATCTGCAACGCCATGGAGGACGGTATTTGCGCCTGGCCGCGTGGGAGAGCCGTTGGTGGAACTAGCGTCATTAACTATATGATATATACCAGAGGAAACCCCCTAGATTACCAGAAGTGGGAATCCCTAGGTGAATAAATCTGTTCGTTTTTTATTCAACCAAAACACAATTCTTCGCTATATAATTGTTTTACAAGGAATTTTATATCACGTTTAGTACAAATCGCTAGAGTCTTTCGAATAGTTGGATGGTGTTTTGCAATAATGAGTCAAGCCACATTGTTTTAATAATTGAGTTATCACAATCATTTGAATCGCAAAGTGTTATTCTACAATAAACAGAAGTGATTCGCCCCACAATTATAAATAACATCTATTGACGATAGTACTAAGCCACAACTATTTTGATAATATTTACGAAACTAGCTAACCTGACTGTGGCTTGACCCCGTATTGCATAACACCGTCCAGTTATGAAACTGTTTAGTTCACAGAAAATTATGATATTTCGGGTTTCTTTGTAACTGAATTATTGGTCAGAACTGAATAAATATCTATTAAAAAAAGAAATACGAGTGTAATAAGAATGAAAATATATACTTTTATTCGATCACTGACATATAGAGGTCCATATATTGAAAATTCGAATGAGTTTAACAAGGAAATGAAAAAACAAGATGAACTTTGCAAAAACAAAGAATTTCTGGCGGGGCATTTATTTATTCTTCCGGTAACAGAGCGATTTGGATATTTTCTGGGCAAGATATGATGTTGAAGTCTCGTAGTCATCAAAATTATGCAATTTGAATCATGTTTCGTTCGAATCGATAAAGCGAAAGATTCGAGATTGGAATAACTCAAAAAAATTGGAAAAGTGACAGTAGAAAGTCCAAATTTGCAGCAAATGTATAAAATTGGAAACTGAGCAACTTTTTTATTCAACATTTTTTGAGATTTCCACAAAAAAACATGATTTTTTGAGGATTTTGGACAAAACAAAAGAGGCTGTTTTTTACTAATTTTTCAAGCACAAACTAACTGCGGAGTCAAATTTTCATTATATTTGTTAATAAAAAAACTTCCATATCTGGCGAACTGTATGTGTGACACTATATGATTTGCACTGAATATAAAGTTAATTTTTTTGAAATTTGTGTGCAAATGTTATGGGTATAATAACTGTTAAATGTTTGGACTAATTCAATGCCCAAATACTAAGAAATCATATTGGTTTGTTTAGGTGTTCTCTGTAGCTGAATCAACATAAGTACCAGAAACATATAAACCTGTATCATCAGCAAAAACAGGTGTTTAAATTTTGGGAAAAATCTCTTTTACAAACATTATGAAGAGCAGAGGCCCCAAAATACTACCTTGAGGTACTCGGTTTTACCTTTCATTTTTTCCAGTATTTTCCACCAACTGTAATAATTTGGTACTCAGAACCATAATAAAATTTGGACCATTATTACATTTTGATTTGATGAGAGTCGTGCTTCGTAATGAAAGTGTTTCGTAAAGGCTGATCAGCATATAGTCCAAGAAACGAGGAAGCGGCCCAATGTTTAATGTGCAAAAATTATTATTCAGGATGAGTTTCTATTTGCGACTCGATCCTGATTACCGAACATAACCTAAAAAATTGGCAAAGTTGCGAAAAGCGGTTTTTTGTTGATAACTAAAAAACTACAGCTATAAGATCGAAAAAAGTTAATGCTACAGTAATCGGGGAATGATGCTACAGTAACGAGTCAGGGCTTATTTTTTTCTGTAAGAGTTGTACTTTCATATTATCGAATAAGTATTGATATATTCCGTTCTATAGGCATTACAAATCCAGGGTCTTTCAATCAGCAGCTGAACTTTCAACGGTACCGAACCAGAAATAATGGCCATGTGTTTCTTGAATTTCAGGTAATCCTGGATGGTCTTACGACGAAGTTCTGCCCTTTTATTTGAAATCAGAAAATTGTAATTTAGGAAAGGAGTGCTCTAGTAGATACCATAATAAAGATGGATATCTCAGCGTTGAATACCCGTTCGCATCAAAATTGACGGATGTATTCTTGAGAGCGGGTAAGTAAGTCAACACAAAATGATAATATATTCTCTATTATTATAATCTAATAAAATAAATTTTAATACAATATTATAAATCAAAATAGAATTTGAAGTTCATTCGAATATTGACAATTTAAGAGATATTCAACCATTTCCATAGAACTGATACACACACTGTATAAATATGACTAATTATAGTTGTGTATGTTTTTACTTATAAGCAAATTAGGTATATTTGTTCATACTGTTACAAATCTGCCATGGGTCCTCCAAAATAACACTCAATTAAAAAACGCTTCAACTTTCATTACTACACAATTAATAGATAGAATTTCTAAAATTCCTTGAACTCAACTGAAAATGATTTAACTAGCATTCCATTCCATTCCATTTACTTTTCCTAACTAGCAGTCGGAAATATATGAACATTGAGGTCGTCAACAGTTTGTTTACAATAATACATCGAACACTTCAGGAGGATCCTTGGGTCCAGTTTATCAATATCCTGTTAGCGTAGTTCGACTTCCAGCTAAATTTGACTGGTGGTTAAAATGAATGTGTGATGAAGGAAACTCACATTCTAACCAACATTCAATTAGTAGAGACATTTGACCGACCACTGATAAACAGGTCCTAGATTTCATTCCAGGAACTAACTACTTAAATGAAATAGTAAAATCGACAGATATTTGTGCAACGTTTTTCCAGGAAGACCCAGTTGCAATTGCTTATTGTAATTCTATTCTAATTCTACAGCAGATTATCCTTCATTTGGCTGGGGAAGACCACCTGCAGACGCGTTTCGTGGTTCTTGCCGCTCGTCAGTGACAGGGTAGGTCGGACAACATTGGAGTCGTCCTGCCCCAGCCCAATGAATCATAATCCACTCTATAACTAATATTTCCTCACAAATGAAGCAGCGACTTGGAGTAAAAGTCAGTCGCAGCGCCACCCGTGGGAAAACCAATAATCAATCCTCGGTAGCAAAGACACCAGTGTTATAAATAATGTATTATTCTATACTATAAGCGACTGTTAATTGTACTCCGTAATGGATCCTATCGTGTTTTTCGCTGAACAAAATATATCAACAGATTTGAATCCCATAACAAATTTTATCCAAGTTGTAATATTTCAGAATAATAACTTTTTCCATCAGAATTCACTACTTTTTTAAAATAATATTAATGCTTGGGACTGCTAGTTAGTTATTCGAAGGATTGTTCATTTTCTTTCTATCAATATTCTGTTGTTGGTTTAGCTGAAAGTTACGACTTTACTCAACGGTGAGAAAATCGTATGGGTTTTCACACATTCTTATTTTTTCAACTTTTCATTGTCCAATATCTAATATTTATCTTTCTCCACTGTCATTTACTTTCCTGAATGTCTGCAAAATACTTTTGATCTTATGTTTATGCTGAAGACTAGACCTCTCTCTATTCGAGATCGAGACCATGCACTGGTATCTTGAATGAAATAAAATACATTTTTTTAACAACTGTCAAACAAGTGCTCTTTTTTGTAAAGTTTGTGTGCCTAAAATATATATATTTTTTTCAATTTCGAAATGCTATCTCATTCTGAAAAGAAACACATTCTCAATTGAAAATTGAAACGTACCATACAAGTAAAAAAAAAATATTTCTTTTGTGATAGTCAACAGAAAACAACTCCTTTTTCGGCCTAAGACATACTGGATATTATACTACATTTTCGGTCGACCGTTCATCAACCGCTCGATCAGAAATTCAAAATGTCGAAAGATTTCACAAAACGTGATAACGCCCCTGTACATTCATTCTAATTCAACTTACAGGAGAAGAATTGGGCCACAGAACGGTGGATTACAACACTCCTGACTATATGGGCTTCTCGCAAATTCAGGCGACCCAAAAACGCGGGAAAAGACACAGCGTCGCCGCAGCCTTCTTAGATCCGATCCGAGGAAAAAGAAGTCGTTTGGAAATAATAACATCGGCTAGAGTGACCAAAATTCTGATTGACCCGGAAATCAAAGCCGCTTACGGTGTAGAATTTCACAAAAAGAAACAAATGTATACCGCGATAGCGAAGAAAGAAGTTATCCTGTCGGCGGGAACGTTCCATTCGCCACAGTTGCTGATGCTCAGTGGCGTAGGACCAACGGAGCACTTGAAAGAGTTGGGTGAGTCAAATTTTTCGAATAAAAACATGGTTAAAAAATATTTTTTAACCGTGTACAATTTTTGAGCCTTGATAAAGACAATAAATTTGTCGAAAGCTCGGGAAAGTAAAGAAGAGTTTTTCTCCTTGACCTGACTTAATACTAGCAAAATATTTTTTACTAAGTATGTACAATTTTGTAGCCTTGATAAAGATAATAAATTTGTCGAAAGCTCGGGAAAGTAAAGAAGAGTTTTTCTCCTTGACCTGACTGAATACCTACAAAATATTTTTTACTAAGTATGTACAATTTTGTAGCATTGATAAAGACAATACATTTGTCGAAAGCTCGGGAAAGTAAAGAAGAGTTTTCCCCCTGACCTGACCTGACTGAATACCTGTAAATTCTACAAAAAAATATATATATAAACAGGGTGTCCCAGAGCTTTTTGGCCAGCAGATACCTCAGTTATTTCAAAAAAAAATATGTGTCGTAGGAGACCATAAGCTCTTTCATACAGCATAGCAAATTCACCTCCTAGTAAACAACCCCTGAGAAACCCCCATGTTTGTTTTGGTTCAACTGACAGTTTTTTTCATTTTTCATTCAATGTTATAACGTGGAAGCAATCATGGCATGCAGAACTATGGCAAAAAATATACAATGAAATATTAGCTTATAAGCTCATCTGTATTTTGAATAATACCTTACACCACAGAAATTTTTCAAAATTTTGAAAAGCACTTGCCAAACATGCTGAATCAGTGCGCGAGAAAACTAATAATTTCCGGTGTAACGGTAAAACTTGTTTCACATATACCAATAGAGGAAAGTCAATCCAACGGTCTCGAAACGTATTATTGAGGAATGTAGTAACTATATTATTGTTATGTGCAGGAGCACCATCTTGTTGCCACCACATTTGTTGTTGTGTTTCAATTGGAATATCTACTAGTAGTGCAAGAAAGAGGGCCGATGAGACGTCCATTATGTAAACCACACCACTTGTTCACAATCCACATTGTTTGGAAATTGGTTTCTCTTATCCAGTGAGGGTAGCCCTGTAACCGAAGCACAAAAAATTTCAACATTTTCTTCAACTTTCACTTTTTCTTGTCTCTACAACTTCGAACAATTGATTCAGTCCATTTAATAGTACCCACTAATGAATTCAATTTTCTCGACTAACTATCTTCATACCTACATATTATGATATATGGTTGATCAAGAAATCAAAAGGGCTGTGAATTGAATAACAACAAACATGGGAGTGCAATTCGAAAAATAAAATTTAGTGGTGGTTTCTCAGGGGTTGATCACTAGGGGTGGATTTTGCTATGCTGCATGAAAGTTCTCATAGACGTTTTAAAAGACGTTTCTGGACAAATTATCGCTTGCAGGTATATTTAATTATCAGTATTTTCAACACTTGTATTTTCATCACAAAGTGGTATGAGAAATTAGTAAATAAATGTCATGTTTCGATTCTGTTTTTGTTAAACTTTTCTTGTCGTTGGGCGAATTTTTATAACTGAAGGGAAAGTCCCACAATTCACCTCTATCGACTGTCGAAATATCAATTTGAATAAAATGTTCAAGGTATTCCATTGATTCAAGATCTTCCTGTTGGGGAAACCATGTACGATCATTTATCATATCTAACAGCGATTTTCACCACAAATGAGACCATAATCGGACCATTACAAGCACTGAGTCCCAAGGAATGGCTGGACTGGTTAAAGTATGGAAAAGGATTTTTGAGTTCCTTGGGAGGAGTAGAAGCTATAGGTTATATCAAAACAGAAATTTCGAAAGAAAAAGGCGATTATCCCGACATAGAGCTTTTATTGACGAGTAAGTATGAACCAATTTTCGTTTTCAATCATTCCAATCACCAAATGAAACAATCCTTAATTTAAAAAAAAATCGAAGAATCTGCTATGTCCATTTAAAATCATTTTGATTACAGCAAAAGTTACCTCCTCTATCTTAATAAGAGTCTCTCTTGAAGAACAAATTTGAAATTATTTCCTATGGCGTTTGCTGACTTTTTCGTTACATTTATTATTTTTTGTCCTACATTACAGATTAAAATATTTCAGGCATCGGTTCTCTACAATACGACTTGGGCGTCATATCTCGACCGGAACTAAGGATAAGAAAGGACGTGTACAAGGAATACTTCCGGCCCTTGGAAGGCAAACCGTGCTTTTCAATCCTGCCCATGCTGCTGCATCCAAAATCGAAGGGATACCTCAAACTTCGATCGGCCAACCCTTTCGACGCTCCGCTGCTCTACGGAAACTTCTTAACTGAAAATCACGATTTGAACACGTTGATAAGTTCCATCAGGTATATTCAGAAACTTTGCGATACTGAGCCTTTTCGGAAGCTGGGGACGAAGATATATGAAAAACCTATACCTGGTGAGTATCCGTTTTTCTATTCCTTTTAATATGTGTTCTCGCTTGATTAAGAACAATTTTTTTGTTTTGATATACAACGTTTGTTTGAAAAGTTCTGGCCTGAACCGGTATACGTATCAAGTTATAATTATTTGGATCCTTATTTACTTTTTTATAAAGGACATTTATTTTGTTTGAAGACAGATTGCACTATATCGCTTATATAGGAGGTAAGGTTGGGTTAGGTTAGGCCAGCTCATGAAATTTGGAGAGAGAGAGAAGAGAGATACAAAGGCGGGGAATCATTCTAGCAAATGGAGATGAAGACAACGATGATGACATATGATCTGTAAGATGTCGCCTATTCTTGATGATATAGTTAAGATGTTTCCAAAGATGTTACGACCGGAAAATAAAGCACATGCGAACAGTTCAATACTTTATTTATACTATACTGACTTTTACAATGCACCTAGTCAGACTCCAGCCAGGAATAATGCTTTAGTCGCTCTTTTATCTAATTACGCAAGTAACCCAGATAGCGTACCGGTACGTTGCCTATACTATTGAAACTAACTCGAAGATGGTTTGGGAATGCTTATACAAACTTAATGAAAAGGCGCAGCAATGCCACTGATCGGGCCAGAACCATTCCGCGGACTTGGAAAATCTTACTTCCGAGAAGAGCTCAATAAAGCTGAAGAAGCAATGAGAGCAACATGCTGGCTAAGACTTCCAGGGCTGAGGCAGGCCAAAGATCTCCTCGGCAATTTCAACCGAGCAAGATCGAAGACACTGATTAACCTCAGCAAAACTAGTCCAAAGACAATCACGGGATTTCTAACGGGGCATTGCAGACTCAAAGAACACCTGAGGAAGCTAGGCGTAGAGGAATACAGCACCTGCAGATTCTGTGGGGAACATCCAGAAACACCCCACCATATATTGATGGACTGTCACGCTGTACATTGTAAAAGATTGAATTTACTGGGATCACACCAGCTGACTGTGGGAGAAATACCACAAGTAGACCCCTCAAAATACTAAAATTCCTGAAGGAACTGAGGCTTGGAGAGCTGCTGTAAACAAGAACACCTTGTGATAGCAGAAGAAGATGGGGCACAATAGATCTAATCAGGTCGCAGCGCATCAGTCACCATCCATACTTACCAATACCAATACCAATACTATTGAAACTAACATGTACAAGGTGCTTCCAGACAACACCACGGTTAGATATTAGGATGATAACAATAATAATATTGATTGTAACGCTGACATTGATAGAACTAATAATTATAGCCGTAATAATAAAGGTCCAATCGGAAATTGTTGTCACACATAGTAGAGGGCGAGATGGGGTTTCAGTCGGATTGGCGGCCGATACTACTAGAGCTGATTGACACAAGGCTCTGGTGTCAAGCCTTTCGCCCCTCCCCAGAAAAAATTAAGGTTAGGTAAACTATACTGACATTCTGAAACCAATTCTTTTCAAATTGAACAAATTATTCAGATGTATCTATGAACCTTACAGATACATCTGATGGCAGATTTCATTCTGTCCAAAAATATAACTTAACGGAGATCATAAATGCTATTAAATTTTATGTGTTATTTGCAGGGTGCGAAAACCACATTTTCGACACGGACAACTACTGGGAGTGCGCGTTGAGAAGCATGTCCGTGACGCTCCACCACCAAATCGCCACGTGCAAAATGGGGCCCGATGGCGAAGCCGTAGTCGACCCTCGTTTGCGGGTGCATGGCGTGAAAAATCTGAGGGTTGCAGACAGCAGCGTGATACCAGTAACGCTTTCGGCGCATACAAACGCGCCATCTATAATGGTGGGAGAAAGACTGGCAGAATTTTTGAAAGAAGATTGGAGATCTTGATAAAGAGTGATTGTCAATTCAACGAAGCAAAGCAAGCGTAACGGCCATTGTGTATTTGGTTAGGACCACCTATTTATTTATTTTATTTATTTATTTGGAAAATGAAGACTTAAAAATATACTTAATCTTATAGGTTATTATGTTATTCACGTTGAGATGAGCATGACGTCATGTTTGATAATGTTGTATATGCGACATAACAACGTTTAACAAATTCCCAATGAAATGCGTTCAATAGCGATGAAACTTAGTAAAATTTCATTTCATCGCTATTGAACGCATTTCATTGAGAATTTTAACTTTGTTATGTCGGATATGCAGCATCATCAAACATAACGTTATGCTCATCTTAACCTAAATAACCTAAATAAACTTTTTTTACATGTAAAATTTCATTTTTGGTGGCTGTAAAAATGAAGTACCTATATCGATGTTTTAGATATGTGAAATATGATGTGTATATATTATACCTAATGAAATGTGTATTGATGATGATGGTGTTGTTGAGTTT
Source organism: Chrysolina haemoptera (assembly GCA_958298965.1). Lineage (NCBI taxonomy): Eukaryota > Metazoa > Arthropoda > Insecta > Coleoptera > Chrysomelidae > Chrysolina > Chrysolina haemoptera. The sequence goes on from OY282594.1 coordinate 5,700,083, forward strand.
TTGGTTTAGATTTTATTTGGTTCAACTGACTGCTTGATTTAATCAAGAAAAACCGAGAGAGAAACTGATTGAGACAAACTTGTATAGAAATACTCTTGATGTACATCGTTAACTGTTTATTTTTCTAATAATTAAATCCAAAGAGATGATTTTATTTCTAGTTTCCATTTTGACGTCGAATAAAGCATGAACAGAGGGGGATCACTCGTTCATTTGGTGTACAGCATAACATTTTCATTACTTCATTACTCGCATTTTGTGCCGGTCTTTAATCAACTCTTATATCATTAGGTGTACAAAAAATTACTAGTTGTTTCCTCTCGCCATGAATTAAATTTTGAAATGTATTCAGTTATCTGTGTCTATAAATAAAACAAACTGACTATACAATATAAACAGTTTATGATGAGACGCAAGGTTTTAAGAGACATTTTTGCTGATAATGAACTTATCTTAGAGGCAGGATCGAAAGGCTTTATGATGGCCAACGTTTTCACAGCCACGAAATTGTATTCACCCAAACGGTTATACTAAAATGCAAGTTCCATGTATGTAAGTTAACTCAAAACTTTTCGGGACTGTCTGGAACTCCTGTAAGAATTGAGCTTTCAAATCAATCAGGACACACATAACGGCAACGAGTAGGTTTAGTCATTTACCCTGAAAAGGATAAAGTACTCTGATAGACCATTGGATAGGCCCAGTACTCTCTTATGGGATAGCGAAAGCGCCAAAAAAGCAAACAGCAGTTTTTGGATGAAAAATAAATGATCATTGAAGAACAATCGCTAAACTATCAAGCCAGAAGACAAGAGCAATCAGTTGTAACAATTGCCATATCGGTTAGTTCATTTCCTCAAATTCATAAATTTATATTGAAAGATACTCTGCTCGTGGGTAAATACCCAATCTTAAAATTCGTTCTCGTCGGAAATATCCCATAAAAATAAGAATCAATGAGTAAAGGTCCGGTAATCTCGCAATCGATATTAATCCAACTAAAAAAATGAATGAATGAAATAACTGAGTTGTGAGACAGCTTAGTGAAGAGCTATTCTCACGACCATGAGCTTCGTTCTTGTGTTTGATGAATTTCACTTCCTAGGTCCATGATATTTCGTACTTTAAAAATGTATCGAACTTTCTCAGGTTAGTTTCAACAATAGTTCTTATTCGTATTCTCGCAAGTCTCCAATTACAATTTACATAACCTATTATTTGCAGATTAAACTGAAGAAAACTTCGAAGAACTTGATGAAAAGTTTTTTATTTATAAGTATGTATAACAGAATCAATCATTGCATATTCAACAGAAGTAAGTTGGAGTCATTTTGTCCAATGGCATCTCAGATGTGTCGGTTCTTATGACCTCCATGGCCTAGATGTTGCCCCTCCATTGGTCTGGACTGTCAGGAGGCTTGTAGATGTGCTGGACATAGCATCGGTGAACCCGAGAGTATATTTTACTTATGTTTGCAATTTAGGCGTGTTTTCAAAAGTCAATGACAAATGATAGTTGGTAATTTGATGAGTGCCGTAATTCATATCTCATATGGTCTTCTTTAATCATAGTTTCCGATCTACTACCATATTAATTTGATGTATAATCCAACTAGTTGACATATATTCTTGTTAACGTTGTCAACAAGTGAATAGTGTTAAACCGTTGGTCCTCCAAATCCACATAAAAAGTACCTACTTTATATTAATTCTAAAGGGGAGCAAGATCTACATCCTGGTTCTGAATAACGGTAAGAGCGACACCTCTCGTCGTCTCTCGGAGCCTGTCGAATCATCCAGAAGAAAGTTTACTGTGAACATGAATACATAATCCGTGACAGTGAAGAAGTTACAGTTAGTAGACGAAAAGAGAGTCAGTGGTGAACATAAATTAATATTTCTACTAACTGGTATAAATAAATGAGTTCAAACCGTCAATAGTATTTTTATTACAATATGTACACATCCATTATGTTCTTAATAGTTATTTACATCTATGTTAAATCACTTATATCTTTTGTCTACTTATTAATATTTTTCAGCATTTATTTCTAAAATATCCTGAAGGTTCTAGTTTCTATATTTAGTTAGATCAATTGTTCATGAATTCATTCATGATATTCACGATATTAGGAATATCCGTATGGCTTTCCATTAATCCATAAATTTTTTGGTCATTTCTGTTCATTCCAACTGACTAATGGGCAAAGTATAACGGTGTCTCGTTATCTTTTTTTAATTCTTCTTGAACATATTGAACTAACTCGAATTTGACATCAGTTTTGTTATCAAACCCTCGTGTCAAATTTGGATAACACATGAATGACAAAGATAGCGTTTTTTTTTTTTCAAATAGAACCTGCCGTTTATTATCTTATAGTTAAGTTTATTAACACACTATTTATTTCTGATCCGAACGATATCATCATTCTCTGCGCCAATCTCTTCTAGCTTTCTTCCAGGAGAAGTCTTTTTGAATTTTTGTTCGCAAAATGGATATTTTTGGGATTTATTCCTAGAGTAGGCATTGACTCAAAAATAAAATGAAGAAGGCGTCAGTTGGATCGCCTTTGAATACCTATGTGTAGCCACTGTGATATTGACTTGTTCAACCAGAATTGTGTTCATTTAGAACAAGTTTTTGATTAGATTATTTACGTTGTTTCTTTTTTTAGTTGAAGGTCGAAATAACTGGCTTCGTGATAACATTCCGGATTCGATTTTGTCGAAATTTACAACATTTATTCTTCTATATTCAAATATTTTTTCTTGAATATTCTACAAGCTCGTTATTGCAAACGCCATGGATATTGAATTGGTGTTATCAGGGTAATATTTTTTTCTGTTATTATTGTTCTGTTATTGTTGTTCGATATAAAAGCATATAGTCGCATTCTGAAGACTGAAAATACCAAGGAAAATACATCAATGATAATATATATGGAAAACTTCTGAAGAAAAACTAGATAGACAATACTGATGTCACTCGAAGCATAAATAAACACCTTGTAGAAATAAACTATCAGTACCTGGGCGACCGAGCTCCGGTTTTTTCTGTACCATCTTGATTATTTGGGAGATTATTTAGATAAGAATCACATACTCATTACATAATATGAATATATTGCAATGTTCCCTACATATGAACTGCATTAATTTGAATAAAAAAAAACATAAATGCACCCAGTTTGACACTTCATTTCGAACAATCTTAACCTAACAATATTTTCTTCCATACTTACTATGTTTCTTGTAGGTCTAGGATTTTCAGCTGGAATGAGTACTTTTAATGAATTTGGTCGCCAGACTCCTTAAAAAGCTACATGTAACATGCATAACAATAAAAAATGGGACAACTCTACTGTATCAGATTAAGTATAATAGTTGTCCCATTTTTTATCGACTGCAACTTTACATTTTCTTGCACACGTGTTTTGTTTAACTAGGTTACACCTTACACCTCATTTAACAAATTTCACACTCATACAAAAAAGTCCCACTTTACGAACATATATCATAAATAAATATCGTTATTTTTGTTCTGTTCTGTATGTACTACCAGTTTGTACCAATGAACCTGATTCGTTTATTTTCGCAAACTCAAATATATGAGTTTATGTGGTTTTTGTATTGGATTGTTTCTGAGTATGTTACAGTGGCGGATACAAGGAGACGGCAATGGAGGCAATTCCTATCACTTTCTCGGTCGTTTCAAATTTCAACCATATCTAATTTAACCCCCAGTCCTCAAAAAAGTTCTGGATACGCCCCTGTATATTTCTTTGTTTTTCATGTTTTATTAAACTTCTATATTATATTATGTAAGTATTAACCTAGTAATTTTTTTGCTTTACTGGTAACTTATGTTAGATATTTTCTCAATTGAAGTTGAAACATTTCCAAATAAGGATTAATTAACTCTCGTAAGTATTAATTTTTGTATGAAAAAAAAACTGACAGCTACACAACAAGACATTGTCGAACTTATTCATTTAATTTATCTGACACTATTCGACAAAAATTCTTCGATATTTGTTGAAATCCATCACAGAATCAATTAGTAATAAGTCCATCTCTGTAATACAGGTTTGATGTTTTTCCATTGGGAACGATGGATCATAGATGGCAAGTGGCAAGGCTGTCTAGCTGTCAAACCATTAAAACAGCGGACTTGACCTAGACAACAAAATATAAATAGTTGTGTAATACGTTCAACTCGTCTCGTACCATTTACCTACATGAAATTAGCTAATCCATGGCATGACGTAAAAGTCGTAGGTACTTTTCTGGTTTTTACACCAGAGCAAAACAATAACATAACCTAACTTTTACATTTAAGACCAAATAAATCGAGTTTGCTCCGATTCGGAATAGAAAAAAATCCATAAACATTCATTAGTGTCCTATTTATTGATGTTATCACCAAATGAACCCGCTCTCATTTATTAGGAAAGGCGGACAAACAGGGGCGAGGCAAATTTAACAAATGAAGATGACCCATTTAATTGGTATTTGTTTACCAGATAGGTATTTCATTCACTCTGAATTATGATCATCAATATAAAGTGGAACTATATTAACATTTTCCCAAGATGTACTTCATACAAATATTAATGAATGTTAGGTAGATTTGACTTACCTGAAACTATCAAAGCCTCGTTCGGTCCTACGGTGTGAATGTTTCCCATCTTCAAAATAACTGTAGTTAATTCACTAAACTGTAAAATTTAAACACAATCGGGTTAATTTTCTACCAAAAATGGATATAAACAATAAAACTCCACAGATCACCAACGACCGCTTATTTACCGACTTTGTCGAGGACAACCAATATCAAAATCTGGATTGCGTTTGCTCAAAGGGGACTCGTGAATTTGGTGTTCGCGACTCGGAAAACGGAGCACGGAGCGATGATGTAATTATACAAGGGGCGTTGGAAAGGAGGAGGATGCTTAAGTGAGGCGACTATCTGCAAAACATTCCTGATTCAATATAAATGTTATATTTCTCTGTCGTAATCCAATTAGAATTGAATCTAGGATAGAACTCCTTCAACAGAAATCTCTCCGAAAAATAAAAATCTCGGAAAAAAAATTCTCGGAAAACAACTCTCTGTAAACAATCCTCTGTGGAAAATTCTCCATCGGAAAAATTTCATAAGACAAAAAATGAGCCGGAGACGACCAATAATAAATATAAAAAAGGGGAAATCGAATTTGAATACATACATTTTGCGAGGAGTTATTATATAGTACGATCTAATCAGAACGAACTAACCTCACGTAGACATTTGAGTTAATGGAAATTTAATACATGCATTTTGCGAAGGTAATTATTTAGTCTTATCTAACCAGAACGAACTAACCTTATGTGAACATTTTTTTCCATTAGAGTTTCCAGATGAAATTTTCATTGTGCTGTAGGATTATGAGTTTTCTTACAGCTGAGAAGTGAATACGACAGCAAAAATCAATAATTCGCTCCGGAGCGCCACGGCAAAAATAATGATAGCCGTCCTCTACCAACATAGGCCTTTAGGTAGAATTATCATAATTGTTATTTGAATTCCGCCCATCATTTTCTATTTGTTGCTCAAATGTCACTTAAGCCATTTTTGAAAATAATGAAAATTATTATTACTATTATTATTTTCTATCCGCAAAGATTGTTCCAGTCAGGCCCTGTCTCCGGAGCCACGATACATCTGGAGGGCGCGCTGGTGTCATTTACCCAGATAGTCACTCCACACGTCCGTGGGGTAAGTGATCACTGGGTCCGAGAGTCATGTGACGGAGTGAACCAAGGATGGCGGCCTTCGGCATTCCTCCGGCTAAGATTTCTGCCGCATTACGGCAAGCCGGCATGATTTTTAGATTAGAGAGCAGCGTGTCCATCTTTCCACCAAGGACCCCTATAATCAGAACCACCAATTTAACAGAATAGTTTGAGTACAGCCCGCGGAGTTCAAAGAATAACTCTCGATAAAGTCGTTCGGTATAGATCTGACTCTGACTCTGTTGCCTTTGCTTTGCTCCTGGGAATATTGAGTCCGTTGTGGAGAACGAGAAGTGCAAATCTCTTGGAACTACTCCCCACCCTCAAGCAAATACAATTCAATAAGCCTGATGTCTCTTCGACCACGTACTACTTGAACTTGAAAGGCTGAAAATCATAGAACAAAATAGCAATTTACGTTACAAGTCCGGAAAATACTGTTTTTTGGACGAGTGAACAAGATTCCAACAACTCCAACGAGTCCAAAAAAAAATATTTCGGACGTGTTGCGTACACTATTTTTTCATCACTCTGCATATATAAGCAGAACGTACCACGTTTCAGTCAGCGGCAGATATTCTGGCTCTCTGATTGGTTGTGACCAAACACAGGTGCATTTTGCCCATCCAGACTGAGACGTGGTGCACATAAATAACTAACAGCCGTTTCACATGTGAATGACCGTCAGTCAGTATCGTCCGGACTGACAATACGATTGGTCACCGGTCAGGTACGCAGTTCATGTGAAAGGACCATTTAATGCAATGAAACGAACGGACCGACCGGACTGACGGTACGGTGCATGTGAAACAGCTATAAGTAAACCGAGAGCAGCGAAATAGTTCTGCGCCTTCGAAATTCATTGTGAAAACTGAGGGTTGAACTGTTTGTGTGTAAAGTACTGAACTGTTCAGTTGACAGTGAACGTGTTTGACCGGCCTATATAGTTAACCAAAACATCTGCTTATAACAAAATTTCACCGTTGCCAACATATACCTATCAACGACCAAAACTAAAATTCAGTTGTATGCAACCCAAACATCAAGATAATAAACTTTACTTTCTTCCCTCGTAAATAATTTCACGCATGCGTGTTTTTTAAAGGCAAAGGCAGTGATATTTGGGGAGTTATTCGAAAATTGAAATTAAAGTCTTTTTATGTAAAAATTGTTTGGATATTTGATCTAATTGAATAATTCTCAAAAATTCCTGTCACTGGCAATGAGACTTTTTTTTTGAAAAACTAAATCAGGAACTACAAGGGGCATTTAAACTTTACAGTTTCTTCTTCAAGGAAGTTATCAACGACACACGTTTATGGCGTCCTTACGTTGAACAAATGATTCATTTTGTGATCGTGTGTCGTTGATACTTTTGTATGCTTTGGGAGGCACATAGTGGAAAAAGTGATAACTGTAAGTATTTTTACTCGTTTTTCTTTAAAATATCACTGTTTGTTTAAAAATTACTTTAAAACGTTTACTTTTCAAATTGTTCACAACAGTTTTGGCTTTGTTGAAACAAAGTTAGAAGACTGCTAAAAATTATGTCAACATAACCTATTGTTTAAAAAACCATAGTTTGTTTCCTTTTAAATAAACATTTTAAGTTAAATATTTTTCAGATGGGTGATACTAGTGATTTGGACCGACAAATAGATCAGCTTAAAAGATGTGAAATCATAAAAGAAGGCGAAGTAAAAGCATTGTGTGCTAAGGCTAGGGAAATACTGGTGGAAGAAAGTAATGTACAAAGAGTCGATTCCCCTGTTACAGTAAGCAATATTCATACTTTCATCAATAATTAAACTCTATCACCGTTTTTGATTCCTCAGGTTTGTGGAGATATACATGGTCAGTTCTACGATTTGAAAGAACTCTTTAAAGTAGGTGGAGATGTTCCGGAAACGAATTATTTGTTCATGGGGGACTTTGTTGACCGAGGCTTTTATAGTGTAGAAACATTTTTATTACTCCTAGCACTCAAGGTAATCATTTATGATGTATAATCGAACTGATTACTGATTACTAAATTCAGTTCAGGTAACTAACTAAACATCAGAAAGAGGAAGGATATCCACTTTCATTAGTTTCATTCATATTTTTTATTTATATTTCCAATGTTTTCAGGTTAGATATCCAGATCGCATAACGTTAATTCGAGGAAACCATGAGTCCCGTCAAATTACTCAGGTATATGGTTTCTATGACGAATGTCTGAGGAAATACGGATCGATAACCGTTTGGAGATACTGTACAGAAATTTTTGATTACCTCTCTCTATCTGCTATTATAGATGGAAAAATATTTTGTGTACATGGGGGACTATCTCCATCGATCCAAACTTTGGATCAAATTAGGGTTATTGATAGGAAACAGGAAGTACCTCATGATGGACCAATGTGTGACTTATTGTGGAGTGATCCAGAAGGTAAGATGATTTTCAGTTGTCTTGATTTTTCAAAGGATTTTCTGATTGAATTTGATAAACATTGGCTAAGTTGTGGTTTCTTGTGAATAATTTTTGGGGCTCAGGACAAAGTCCAAGATATTTGACCAAAGTGAAAAACTGGAATCTTATAAACCATCTTCAGTGTAGCAAATATTCTAAATTCTCTAGAAATATCACAGAAAATATCGTCGGGTTACTACAAAAACAAGATAAGTCACATGTTTCAAGTTTTCAGAAGAAGTTGTTTGAAAGTTTAACCATTTTACATTATAAGTTCTTATTTCCATTACTTGTAATAGTGAAACCAGTATTTATGATTTCAAAGTGCAGCAATTGAAAAAAATTACGTAAAGTATTCGTGGATAACTGATCATTCAAACACTTGCTCTATTTCAAGCACGACTGTGGATTGCATTACTACTTAAACAGGTCTGGGTTTGGTATTATTATTATCATGGTATCCAATCCTGAATGTTTTCATGCCGTCTTGTGAAATACGGAGTATTTCTTGATTGCATTCCACCAGTTTACCGTGGCACATACAAGTATTCTAAAAAACAATACTAAAATTATTTTTATTTTTCAGATACTCAAGGATGGGGTGTATCCCCAAGAGGCGCAGGTTATCTTTTCGGATCCGACGTGGTGGCTCAGTTCAATGCAGCCAATGATATTGATATGATCTGTCGCGCTCACCAACTGGTGATGGAAGGATATAAATGGCATTTCAATGAGACTGTACTCACAGTTTGGTCAGCTCCCAACTATTGTTATAGGTAATTCCGGACTCCCGTTGCCTGAATCACAGATTATACCGTTGGGTGCACTCTAGGAGTGTTCACAAGGAATTATTATTATTATTATCAAGCATATACTTGCACAATGTGTACCACTATTTATGATCTACAGTATCGGAAAGTTTTCATCTTGGGTATGGTGGTTTCATGAGAGGGTAAAGAATAGCTTGCTATATGTTGAGAGAGCATTACAATTTCTCTTCAATTCACTCGAGGAAGGGATATCGACGTGCGGTGTGTCGCATTGTCACGTGGTCCGTTATTGCATCGGGTGGAGTAACAGGAGAGGCTCACAGTAGTGCGTCTCTCTATACCCCAGATAAATTGTTTCCGATACTGTATAGAAAAACAATTACACTTGATTATATCTGATTTTTCAGGTGTGGTAATGTTGCCGCAATCCTGGAACTGAACGAACACCTGCAAAGAGATTTCACAATATTCGAGGCGGCCCCTCAAGAAACGCGGGGGATCCCTTCGAAAAAACCGCAGTCAGCTTATTTTTTATAGGATGTATTATCAATAAGTTCCTTGTATCGGTTACATTTTATTATCCATCTTCCACTTCGTTTGCCGAAGTGAACTGAAATTTAGTTAATATTTACCCATTAAGTTATTTAAACCTGGTTAGATAGTTTTGTAAAGCGGAAATGAAGAAACTGACAGCTGTTGACAATACATTCGAGAAGTCAAGGGGGTATATTTCCGATCTGCGAGGTAGGCAAGTATTATTTAAACTTTTCTCAGTGGGCCAGTCTTGATTGTTGTAATAGAAATACAGTGTGTTCCATCTATTCCTGATCGAAGCATTTTCGCTGCATTCATTATTTGAAATGTATTGACTGATTAAAATATAAAAGAATATATTATTGGGCAGATATATTGGAAAGTTACTAAGGCATTTTTTCTTCTTTTCAAAGTACAGAGAATGGAAAAACAAAAAATTAATGAAAAGACGGTTTTTCACTTGGAATTTCCTGAAGTGATCTTCACGGGATGCGAGTTTAATAAATGTTTTTTAAACTTTTCATGTCCTTCAGTTTTTCTTGAATATCGCGAAAATTTTAACTGTAATAATTTTTTTTGTAGAGGATCAGTGATTGAATTTCATTTATTTACAAAATGAAGAAAAAAATTTCAAAGTTCGAGAACAACTGTTGAAAATATTGTAGCATAAGCTTTACAACTGGTGTTGATGTCCTAAAAATGTGTTTTCAAAACTATTATTTGTTTCAGGCAATTTATTCACTCGTTCGTTACATTTTGTTTGACAGAATTTTATAATTTTCTGGTTTTTCTTAATGTAATTGCTGACCAATTAATTTTTTGAAAATGTTTAGTACCCTGTATCACCAGTTACCTGAAAAAATATGTGCTCATTATCAAATTCGTTGATGACTGTGGTTGAATGACTTGTAACATTTGCGTGTAAATATTTGAAGGTCTTGATTCAAACAGTCGAGAATAGAGATTATTAAAGCATTTTGTGAAGCATTTCGTTTGCTCAAGGATGTAAATTAATCATGTGCCCATATCACATGTAAATCATGTATTTTTGAGATGAGAAAGATGATATTTACGTTCAATAAAACCATAATGCAGACTAAAGAAAGACTTGAATGAGAAGAATGTCAACAGTTTAATATCTTGTAGGAGTATCCATGCTTCTTTCCCGAATATATGACACACCCTGTATTGTAGGATAATTCTGAAAAACCAAATATTTTTGTTCTATCGAGGAACGCAAAAAATAATTCCAATGAAATTGAAGTATCTCCAATTTCCATCGAACATACCATATATTTATATTATTTGCTGAAGAAAATCGACTTGTAATTACTAATAAAAGTTTTTTTACCAATATTTGAGATTATATGCAGAACATACTTTAACCTCACATCCCATATGAAAAACTACTGGCAGACAGGCAAACTCCCAAATTTTTATAACTTTGAGAACTTTCGTGCTTGATTGAGAAATATTTAGCGTGTGTTTGAATGTAACGGATTTATGGGAATATTTGTTTGTATTGTCTCTTCTTGGGATAGAAATCATTTTTGATATGTTGAATGGAATACCTCGTACATTTTGTGAACATTCGGTTTCTTTCATGAAATAATTTTTTTTTTGTCTGAAAGATTCTCTGAAAACAATGAGTGTCAGAAACTCTTCTATAGTTTGTTGTGATCAACATTTCATATACAATGAGAACAAGAAGAATTTTCCCCATTACCACACAATTAAATCAATCTCTAGATTTGCAAACTATGAGGTCAGTATTACATATTGATGATAACTTGGTTATGGTTATTGTTGCTGTTTTATATGAAAATATTGCGGGCATTATTAATAATAATGAAACAGTGTACAGAGAAAATTTTAGACCTACAAGCAGATACATCCATACTTGAAGAATTCGAGGATGCTCATTCAGTTGGCTGTGATTGAAATATTCCTGGACGCGCCGGTAGAAATAAAAAAATTATTTGCAAAAATTGAAAAAAAGTCCCTTAATATATTTCAGAAAAAAATTGTATGTCCTTAATCAAATATTGATTTGCTTCCTAAGTTTGTTTTTTCAGCAAAAATATGTTATTTTTGACAGTTTGTCTTCTGATAATTGTCCGTGTCTTCAAATATACGAGTCAACTATTTCCAAAAGAATGCGTTTGACAGAAAAACGAAAAATTAGTTAAATCACGGACGACATCGACTCCACAAGGCGCGTTTCATGGCATTTTTTGCGTTTTGAATCGATTTTTCTTTATAACGCAAAAAGTTGGTAACCATGAGCATAGAACCCTGTAAATATCTATTTAATTTCGAGTTGTAACACGAAATTAGCATAGAACATTTTTGTATTTATTTCGAATTTTTCGAGTTACAATTCGAAATTAAGCTAATTTCGAGTCGTAACTCGAAATTTAATTTTAAAAAATCGCATCTCCGTTCTACGCCTTCATAGAGCAACATACTTTTTATCCTTGCGAGTCGTTCTGTGGCATAGACTTTTATACCATATACTTTATATTGGAATAGTATGATTTGAAACTGGATGAACTACAGTCACCGCAATTATTTTTTTTTGTTCCACACCTGATTTTTTGGTAAACAATTTTTTTTCTAACAATACATGATGTCAAGAAGTCATGTGCCGAGTTTCAAAGAAGACAACTGTAGCGGATAAGTCTATACTATTCATTGTTGAATGCGGCCATCACTTGGATGGGCGAGTTACGTTCTTGTACGGATTTAGGGAGGTTAAATTCTCGTTCGTGCATGGCAAGGTAAGGGGCTCGTCTTCCCTAGCCCGCACAAGTAACTTAAAGACTTCTGAGGATTGTGTTTCTGATGATATCACCTTCAAATTCGCCACAGCCATCTTTGATCTCTGTCACCGTCTTCCATGTATTCTAGACACGTAGAAGCCTTCATGAAGTCCAGTTTTGAAGAAACAAAATAGTGATAATGACAATTTTATTTTATAGATTACAGTATTTACTGATAAATGTTACAAACTAATGAAATGAAATTATAGTCAGGAGCAGGGTCTCAGCCACGGGAGGGAATGTTTACATGTTTTTGCACTTTACCCTACCACTCAATGTCCTGAGATTTGCAGACATCAACCGAGTTTTGTTCTGTCTAAGGACATTTATATTTGAGAAATTTTTATTAGACTTTCTTTCCTTTAGTTCAAGAAAGATATCGAAAAATATTAAAACCACTCTGTAAGTTGCTAATAATCAGTGGCGCAGCCAAGAGGCAGGGGGCTGCAGCCCCCCCCAAGCCACCAATTTACTACCGTTATTCATAATATCGGGCTGACGAAAAAAAAAGAAAAAAACTCTTGTGACTGATAAATTTTATGTTCAGCCCCCAAACTGAAATCGTATCAAGTATGAAATCTCGGCCATCATTTCCAATAAGTCCGAGTTGGTATAATGTATATAAAGTGCAAATTGAGTTGGCCAAAGTTAGTGCTATCAAAACGTTTCATATCTTATGGTGTTGCCGTTGTGAAAAATCAGGCATTTATTATAAACTGCTGCCACAAAAAGTATTTAGACTTCAAGACCATAATTAAAACTTTTTCGTAACCAATATCAAAAATGGGTATTACGAGTAGTAGTAATATATTAGTAATATATTCATAATAGATACATTTGATGTTTTATCAAAAAACATTTCTATTTTATTCAAAAATAAATTTACTCAACAAATACATATTTTTTTTTCGTATGGGTGTTAGTGTGTAAGACATATTCAATTCAGTTATAATTTACTTCTCCCAATAACTTTTTTGTGTATTTTGAAAGCAGTGCCTAGGATTTACAGCCAATTTGTAGAAATGTATTTACCTCCAGAAATATTTTCAGATAAAATATACGGGGTATTCTGTTATTTCAGTCTACTTTTACAATTTTTTAGTAGATCCACCCAATCTTAGGAAACCCACACCTACTAGGTGCCTTTTTGTGAATAATCCTTCATATATTTATACAGCATATCTATTGATTTTAGTATCCCAATTTTATAAATGTTAGATGTTAGAATTAATAATGTGAAATGGGAACTGCATTAGTGATCTCACATCTGCTGGATTACTTTTGTAAAATGCCTGCAATTTCTTGAAATTAGTTGAAAATAATATTGATTCAACCATACATTAAATCTTATTTTTCCGTTACATGCAGTATTTTCAGTGCTGATACTTTGGTATTGCCATCTTGAAAATAAGTATTGAGATTATCATAATATTGTAAATTTACTGCCAAATACAACTCTTTTTATAACCAATGCCTTTTATTTGCTCCTGTTACCCAAAGCTACACTATCAGAACAACTACGTTTCTGACTCATACCACATTGTCTATATAATTTCGTATAATTTTTACATCAATGTGGGAGTTTATTTATTTCTTTTTTCTTTGATAACCTTTTTGTTATAGTCATCACTTCGCTAAATATAATCCATCAAGCACATAATATAATTCGGCAGCTTTGCAATAGTTATTTACCTAACAAGTGCGGAAAGTAGTACTTTTCCGCACGCGACGGCAGTTGCACGAACGACGCGAAGCGGAGTTCGGGCAAGCCGTTAAGGGCGGAAAAGACATTTTCCGTAAGAGTTAGGTACAATATTTTTCCTACGAGTGTTTTTGTCAATCTTATTTATGAAAAAACAAGGTTTTTAATAAACAAGTTTTCATAATAATGCTACAAAATGACTAATACGACAGAATAGTTACATAGATCATTTATTTAGTTGTAATAATCCTCATTTTCAAAAATACAAAAATCGTGCGGAAAAGTAAAAATCGTGCGGAAAAGTAAAAATCGTGCGGGAAAGTAACTTTTCCGCACGATTTTAAATCGTACGGAAAAGTACAACTTTCAAAACAAAAAATCGTGCGGAAAAGTTACTTTTCCGCACGCTCGTAGGAAATATTCTTTTCCGATAATAAACATTAGTAAACTGAAAGTCACTGGCATGTTATTTTTTACAATTGTTTGTTATACAGGGAGGACGAGAAGTTACGGGGGGGCAACGGTCTTCTGGTCCTCACTATATCTGCAGCACACAGAAAATGTAGAAGAGCTATGTTTTGTTAGGAGGCCATAGGCGCGATCATATTTTGGCCGTTTTTTAGGGTAAATGAGTCGATAACTAAAAACCGATTCGTCGTATCGATTTCAATCAAGGATAGTCTTCTAGAGGACGTTAGATTCTATGTAACTATGTCTGCGGCAGCACCTCAAAAGTCTTGCAAATTAAATTTCCATTACAGCACGTACGTAGAATCAAACTTCCTCTAAAAGCCTGTCCTTGTTTGAAATCGATAAAACGAACCGTTTTTGAGTTATCACGTGATCTCGCTCGTGGCCTCTCAAACTCTAACCTGATATTTTTTTTCGGATGGTTGAATCACAATTATGTTACTTATAAGTTTTTCAAGAAATGTGACCCCAACATACACAGGGAACGCAAAGAAGGCACTGAGCTGATTTCCGAGTTGGTACTCGAAAAATAATATGCCATTTTTTTCTGGAAGAAAATTTGAAACTAGGACTAGTGACAGAGAATGTGGAAAGTGAAAGTTACAAGTTTTGTTTCATTTAAGGTATGTATGAACTAATTGAACATATGTTCCAGGGACAAAAATATAATCTTCAGATTGTGAGAAAATTGCAGAATGAATGTTTATTTTTTTTTTTTTTCATTGGTGTGTTGGCATCGACTACTATGGTCATTAGCCAATGAATGTTTATATAAATGAAATAGTAAAATCGGCGAAGTCTAAGTACCCTTCTCTCTTAATATTTCCACCAGATGGAAAAGGTGGGGCAGGACGACTCTGAAGTTGTACGACCTACCAAGAACCTCGAAACGCGTCTGCAGGTAATCTTCCCCAGCTAAATGAAGGATAATCTGCTGTATAATTACAATACGCATTTACAACTGGGTGTTCTTGGAAGAACGTAGCACAAATATATGTCAGATGTAATTCAATATCCGTCGTGGTATTGGCCAGGGAAGTAGTTGTTTTCTGTCAGATGTTGGTCTCATATTTTCCACCTGGTGCAAATATTTGGAGAGAAGGATGAACTTATACAATTTATGTTCGCATTTTCAAAAAATGATCGAGGATGATCTCTGGATTAAACATCTGATGTTGCCCCTTCTAATGGGTCTTTATATCGTATAAATAATACTGTCATCATGTCAATTTTGGAGTCTCTTTTTCAACAAAAAAGTGCACATTTTTACCACAAAAAACGATAGCAATTTTTGTAAAAAATTATAACGTTTCACTATCAAAAGGAGCAGTTTTTCAGTATAAAAAAACGACACATTTTTTTTTAATGCAATAATTGTGAGAAATGAAATTATCAAAATTTTGAATTTTGATAATTTTTGAATTGAAAAATATACTCGCTCTCTCTAGCTCACCTATTCATCCTAGCATAAAAAAGTTATTACTTGAAAACCATTTTTGAGCATTCCTGTTTCTTCATATATTAATAATGATGTGTGTCATCACCATATATATTACATAGTGATGAATAAGTCCGTATTGTATTGTGTACAAGAATGGACCCAAAATAGAGCATTGTGGTACCCCAATAAAATAAGGTTTACCTCGAGATTTAGCTATACTCATTTACGTTAACTTGGTGATAAATACTCTTCAAATAACTGTCAAACTATTCTTTGTGTACTTCTCTGATGATTCCGTACATTTGAAATTTTGTAAAGGGATTTTCATGATCAATCAGATTAAAGCCTTTACTCAGGTCTTTGCAAATGAACCCAATAGAAAAAAAAAACTAGGAAATTCTCCAGGTCCGTTTCATTCTCAGTGTTATGCATTGGAACAATTTTATATTTTATCAGGTATGTGGGAGGTTCAACTATGAAACCTATCGTTTTTCAAAATATTTGTGCTTATAGGTAGCCTTATAGCTAAAATTTTTTTATTATACCTACTGTGATACTACCATCCCAAATTTTCATTTTATATCCACTTTAACCAAAAATTATCAACAATAATTTTGCAGTTAAATGTTTACATTTCAACAAATTGCTACTAAAACGTTCATATAACGCCAATTTAGAAAAAAAACGCATTAGCCAAATTGATAAGACTGTGAATAATGAATGAATAATTGGTAAATGCAAGTTTTTCAAAGTTTTTGCGGATAACTAAGTCAGAGACATTCTCGTCGATAATGAAACTCTGCATATTCTTCTTTATTACAATTTTAGGCGGATCTGCTTCCAATATTATCAATGATATTGAAAGTAAAGTGTTGGTAGCACTCGTAAACACAATCAGCAGGCTATGCAGATTTTACGAAAAATATATTCTGAGGGTTGATGACTTCTTATGGAATACTGAAAAACTCGCAGGTGAAGTATAAATCTTCGGTTTATTGTTTTTTTCTACTAGCGTGCGGAAAAATCCACTTTTCCACACTAATTTTAGTTTTGAAAGAGTCAATTTTCCGCACTCTTTTTAGTGCGGAAAAAACATTTTAGTGCGGAAAAGTAGATTTGTTTAGTTTTTGCGGATTATACTGACATTTAAATATTTTGCGTCGCAGAAAATTGTTTGAATTTTTCCTGCTTTTCCTGAATAAGTATGAAATATGAGATACGCCACTACGTGTTTTAAGGGACGATATATGGGAATTAACGTTTTTATATATTTGTAATGCTTGGAAAGTAAATATATTGTGAAAATATTTGCTACGACTAATAAATATATTGACACAAAATTGAATATATTTGCGAAAAAACTTTTTACCCGAACGGCGCCTTATACCCCACAGTGTTCAATACGTTGTTCTCCAGGGGCTCCATTTGTGACCACTATTTTTTCTCGTCATTATAAATGATTATTTTCGCCGTTAACATATTGCTTTCATCTGTTGAGATTTAAAAAGAACGAACTGAACGGTGATTTCTTGCCAACACAATGAAAGTCAACTATTCAAAAACAGAACCTATTCTTTTCAGACTGAAAAATATTGAAAATCATAGACACATCTAAATTCACGCAATTTCTCGGGGTCTACATCAAGGATAAACCCAGGTCCTGGCAACTAAATAGCGATTATACATGTACTCTAGTCACATAGTCTACCACAGTCTCATTCAATCTTCCATAGAAATAGCTTTCAAATAAACGCGGTTAATTAAAAATAATTGAAATTTTTCCCTTTTGACCAATTGATTTTCAGATGATGAGTACGATTTCGTTATCGTTGGGGCTGGATCGGCTGGATGTGTACTAGCTAACAGACTCTCCGAGATAGCGAATTGGAAGATACTCCTTCTCGAAGCAGGAGAACCCGAAACCAGCCTGGTTGACATTCCCTTACTGGCCCTCGGTTTCGAAAATGGAGCATACGACTGGTCGTACCTGACAGAAAAACAACCGAACACCTCTCTAGGACTGATTAACGAACAAATGGCGATTCCCAGGGGAAAAGGGTTGGGAGGATCCAGCATTCTCAACTTCATGATATACTCAAGAGGGGCCAAAGGAGATTACGATAAATGGGAGGAAGATGGAAATAAAGGTAATAAACCAAGAGCCAGCAACGTATTTCATGTCGACATTTTATAAATCATGATATTTTTGGTAGTGAATCTAATATACCTGTTGAAAAGTACTTTCCGCACGCCCGTGGACTGTATTATACAGTGTCCAGCATAAAGTTCACAGCATATGGAAAACTTTTTTATTGTTTTCACAAAAAAACAATATAAAAAGTTCTGCTTCATCCGAAACCTGGATTTCCAATACCAGAGTTAAATTTTTCACGACCCCTATACGAGGGAGCAAAAGAGTAGCTACTATTGCGCCCATTCTTTCGTCCTTCCCCTGACCCCCTGGGTTATGAAGCACTAGAAGAAATGTTTGTGATATGTCATTATACTATTATACATGAAATGTTAAAATGTGATAATTTAAAATAAAAATCTTTTTAGTTAGTTAGTTAGTCTTCGGCTTGTAATCTGAAGGTCCCGGGTTCATCTCCTAGCAAATACAACTTTTTTTTTAAGAATGTTATTTTACTTTTTTCTTGTTATTTGAATTATTGGACATTTAGATAGCTTATACATTTCGGATTGCTATTGAGTGTCTTTCTCATAAGTAATGTTATGTGCCTATTTGAATAAAGTGTCGATAATTTTTTTTCTAAGAGCTGCGCTTGTAGAAAAAATAATGTGTGTAATTCGATCACAAAGTGTCATTGTCGTTCTCCAAAGATTAATCTTTTTGTCGAGCGACAATCAATCACTTCGCGCTCTAAATACACAAATAGCTATTAAATAACTAAAGTAGAATTGATATTCATGTTTGATTTTTATCAGAATACAGGATATATAAAATGTTCAAATTACGAAAACAATTTGATTGTAATAGATTCACAAGTTTCATCGTTTACAACTCACTTGAAACGAGGGGGAGGAAAAGTATGAGTTTCCTCCCCGGTTTGACGGAGGAAAGTGTGTACTTTCTATAGAGGTAGGAGGAAATAAAGATTAACATGCCTGACTTACAATAACCTATAACTGCTGTCTTTTTTATGCACACAACTGTACGATATGAGGAATACTATGCTAGACGGATGGTATATTCTTAGATATGATGATAATACTCTCTGGACATTCTCTTCTTTCTCCCCCCCCCCTATCGTAAAATAATATTAATTGAAAAAACTCCATCACAACGCCAAACAAATTTGAACTTTTCACGCATTCATTGGAAATTTTTCTTCAGATAAAATGCTTACAATGCATACACACTATGTAACTAGAGGAAGAAAATAGCTATTTATACAAAAAGTTACAAAGTGAGCGTGTTTTTACAATATACAAGAATGATAATTATTATAGTAAATTCAAGTTAAACTCAAGCCAGTAAACAATAGTGGTAAAGACGTGATCAACGCGTGCTTTGCTCGTGATCGAGGGAAGGCGGGCCGCTATTGGTCTATGTTTTTCAGGCAGAGTGGAGTGGGAAACACGCCCTGCCTATTTCACCAATCCGACATCGATCACGAAGTAACAGCGTGCATTTGTTTTGAAGCGGCTTGACCTGGAGTTGTATTGACAATACTATCAATCATCTATACAGATGTCGACATATTCCTTTTCTTCAATTTCTGCAAATTAAAGTTTCAATCAACTTTTCCACAAAAAAATCTCAAAAATGTCCCAAAAATGCAGTTACTTTGAAGTAATTTTTCGGGTAGATGAACAAATAACTTCCTTACCTTTCTTTTTATACCAAATTCATTTCGATCGGATGAAGATTGCTTCTAATGGATGGGATAAAAAATCTCAGCCGGATGTTTCGCAGTTAGAGAAATTGCTAAAGAACTTGGAGTTCCAACTGCCAAAACTGCATATTATGCTTTGATAGAGCCACATTTGAGGTATGGGGAGTGTGTAGCTCAAATTTACTTGACTCGGTCCTCAAAATACAAAAAAGAGCAATTAGAAATATTGGCAAAATTGGACCACGTGAATCATGTAGGCAACTATTTATACATAATAAGATCCTGACCGTTGTAGCTCTCTACATCTTGGAAACTGTTTGTATTCTAAGAAAACATATTCAGAAGTTTGAAATCGTTTCTTCTCGTTATTCCACACGACTAAGTTCCAAAAATAACTTGAAATTACCTATACCTTCGTCCTCTCTGATCAAAGATTCATTTATTTATAGCGGAATCAAGATGTATAATCATTTGCCAATCGAAGTCAAAGATTATAATGTAGGTACGAGGGATTTTTTCTCAAGTACCCAATATCGGAATCGATAGACGACCACAGTCCTTGTTGAAAGCAAGTGTATTGTGTGTTGTCTAGATGCCAATCTCGGCTAGTGCTAGCTTGGAGTGCACGCCGGCCACCCAGGGGCGGATACAGGACGAATTTCAGGGGGGGGCGCAAGTTGAATTGAAGGAATGTTTTTTGTAGACATATAGTGGCGTGGGGGATAGGAACCAATTTTTTTTATTCACATATTGAATATACGATTTTTGGATATTTTGAAGTATTGAGAGTAGGTCAGATCACACCATAAAAACATAATTATAAGTAAATTATTGTTGGCCACCAACTAAAAGGTCTGATGAAAACACCGCACAGTATTTGCAAAATAGTCCTTATTTTCAAATATGCACCAACATCATAAATGAATTGTGATGTGCTTGATGGATCACTCTGATCAGTATTCCAATTCTCATTAATTTTGATATCATTTTGTTTTTGCACCATGACCATATCTTCATTTGTTGAATTTGTTCCAATATCAAGTTCAGCCTCATTTTCGTTATCGGGTTTTAGCTTTTTGAAATAGGCGTGAAGGGTATTTTCAGCAGCTTTGCGTGACGATCGAACACACTATTGTATGGTAGGTAACTAGGGCTTCACTCAAACTTCACACTCGGTCAAATTGAATTATAAAACGAATGATATCATTACTGCATAAATACGTTTATATATAAATGAATTATCAATTTAAATTATTCATTAAAGTTATTTTGATCCATTACCCGTAAATAAAGGATTTAAATATACCCAGGTAGTGTTGGGATAATACCGATAATAATTAGGTAGTTTGTTCCAGGAACGGCTTATAGCAATTGATAATTTGTTTTGTTGGGTTTGATTATGAGGTATTTTCAAAATTCCATGGAATTTCAAATAAAATCGTTTCAATTTATCTATTATTGAATACCAGGGTCGATAACGATCGTACATGAGATCCGCATTTCAATATCGGAATTCATGATTATGGTACAAAACAATTTTTAGTTGTTTGGTACATTTATAATAAAATATATCCGGTTGGGTTGTATCACAGATCACCGCCCAGGGAGGGGCGCGCGCCCCCTGCGTCCCCCCTCTGTATCCGCCAATGCGGCCACCCGAGGTGGTGCTGTAGGTTTTCCGGGTTTTCCTGCAGCTGAAAAGTGAATACGCCACCAAAAATCAGTACGTCGCCCCGGAGCGACACGGCAAATAATAATAATAGCCGTCCTCTACCCGCACAGGCCATGCGCCTTTGGGTACACTCTACGAGTGTTTATGAGGGAGTATTATTATTATTATTATTATTATTTTGTCCTTAAAAACGGTCAAAATGTGATCGCGCTAATGTCCTCAATAATTTTCATTTTATTTCATACAAGGTTGGTCATATGAGGACGTACTACCATATTTCCTGAAATCTGAAGGTGCCCACAATCTCTCGAAGGCTGACTGGAGATATCACAACAGAGATGGTCCTCTGAGTATCGACAATACTTACCAGTCTCTGCTGGTTGGATCGGCTGTATCAGGTGAGTGACCCATAAAGAGCGTGTACCTGTATATTGAAGAAGGGGCGTTTAATTTGACCATATGAACTGGCCACGCTTGAAATGGGTTTTGGACTTCTGGAAATCTATTTTTACTGAAAATACACAGAGGCTATACAGAACAGTAGTATATATACAAATAGTTTTACTCACACAATTAAAAAAAAGTCAGGAAAATGTGTGTACATATATATACTGTACAGTGACCAAAAGTCTGCCCCCCCTCGTAATTTCTTTATTTTACATATTAAAAAAAAGACTACGGAGATAACAGCATCAAACTTGGTATTGTTGGATTCCTTATGATCATCCCTAATCGGTCATGTAATGATATACATACTTTCAACTTGCAGATGAAAGATGATGAAACCGTGCAGTTCCATGGTAGCAATATTGACGTTCAATGATTGTGAAAACTTTCAGTGTCGCTCTTATAGATAGTACAGAATAAATATGTGACTAAAGGCCGATTCATAAACTTGACGTTTCGTTCGCCGTTGATAATGCTGCATTCCGTCGGTGCTAACGTCAAGCCCAAACGGCAAAAGACGATCGGCGAGCGAGGCGAGCGGAACGTCAAGCTTATAAATCGTCCTCAAAACTTTTTTTTGTCGTTCGACCTATCTCCATAGTTCCAAAAATGTGATTTAAATAATGCTCAATAATTACCTATGTCTTTTTCAAGGTGGTCAAGAAATCGGCTATCCATACGTAGATTACAACTCACCGTTAACACCATTGGGGTTTTCTCCTGCACAGTCAACGTTAAAAAATGGTAAGAGATTCAGCGCAGCCAGGGCCTATCTCGAACCCATAGCGGATACTAGATTGAATTTGGACATCGTTACTTCTGCACTTGTAACTAAACTCCTAATCGAACCAAAAACAAAGAAGGCCTATGGAGTAGAGTACGAGAAAGGTGGCGAAACATATACTGTTCGCGCACGAAAAGAGGTCATACTATCGGCAGGTATAGATACACTTTTATTTATTGACGAATACACTAGTTGGTTTATACGAATTTACGATGGATCCGGAAACATTATACACAAAATATCAATTCACACATCATACTAACCTGAAATATTGAAATATCACAATGGCCTATATACTAACATGAAAGCCTCCGGTTTGTTAGTTGAGAAATAGTGGTGTAGTTGATGATAACCATACTTTTTTATATTGGATTTTTGTGTTTTATAATGTTAAATTTACGAATGCGTGGAAGGGCCACAGTAATTATTTTTAAAATTCTGACTTACCATCTAGGAATTCCGATTTTTAAGTCGGAATTTGCTAATTCCGAATTTGCTAATTCCGAATTTGCTAATTCCGACCTACTATCTCGGAAATCCGACTTAGTAAGTCGGAATTAACTAATAATTACCTAGTTCCGACTTACTATCTCGGAATTAGGAGTTACCAACTTTGAGTCAGCAAATTCCCTAGCCAGTTTTGTATAGTACGAGCCAGATTGTTCATTTGCTTGGATAACAATAATTGTTCCCCTAATTATTCATTTCAACAGGGTGTACCTCGCAATTTTTATGAACTTATTTACTTACCATAATTTCCTTTCATGTGAGATATCACAAGGATATCGAGTTATTCCAGAATAATATCTTTTGCTTGTTTGTTTTATATATTATTGTATATGCTGTAATATACCTACCATAAACACATATTTTTTTTATTTTTTTCTTAAATGAGGCTGTTTTTGTTTTATGAGACATATAAATAACTGGGATATTTTGAAACTAACCTAAAATAGGTGAAGTGTTTTCATGTTTCATGTGGTGAATTGGCACATAAAAACACTCCACCTATTTTAGGATAGTTACAAAATATCCCAGTTCTTTATATTTCCCATAAAATGAAAACAACTTCATTTCAGGGAGAAATAAAAAAATCTGATTATGGTACATTAGAAAATATACAATAATACATCATTCTGATATAAAATAACTCAACTATAATCATTCTCAAATCAATCAGTGCGAATAGTTGCCATTGAAAGAGTCCACCTCAAAATCAAAAAATATTTTTTGAGAAAACCATAGAACAATTCGATTCTGTTTGAAAAGGGGATTTATTCAGTGGCGCAGCCAGGATTTCAGTTTGGGGCTTTTTTTTTCGTCATCCGGATGTTATGAATAACACCTACAAGCGAACTGTTAGGCCAGCAAAGAACATCTTCCTGTAGGATATTTTCTTAGCTTTTCTTCTATAGCCATATGTATTTAACGAATGTGTCTCGTTATGGTCGCAAAATGCGAAAAATGTAAATCCAGCATCCTAGCACATAAAACCGCCAATGAAAAATACTTCCGAGAATTCTAGAATTTTTTGAATATGTTTCCCGTATTCTACAGCATCAATTCAACATAACACAGTATTCGAAAAATAAAAAATGATAGATTTAAAAATCGGTCCAACTCAAAGTGCACACGTTCGTAAAAACGCCCACCAAATCTATGTTTGACTAGCAATCGATTTCAAATTTGGTCAGCGCATAGAAAAAAGATTGAATTTAACGAATATATTATAAAAAAAAATAAGAAAAATGTTTGGCGAGACAACGGAACCTGCAACCTATAGATAACATTTTCAATCGACGACAGAGTCGAGATAGAGCAATTCTGCGAATGCCAATCGATTCAGCATGCCAAAATTAGTATATTCTGTGATTTTTCAATCGATCGGCACAAAATGAATTTTCAGCCAAAAAAACATCAAAGGGTTATACCTTAAAAATGGCCAAAAATCCAAAGTCATCAGATTCACTCGAAATTACCACCGATATACTCAAAATTTTATGCTGATTCCGAAAATGTATGATTCGAATATGTTCGGATACACGGTGTACTATAAAATAAAGATAAATGTGCAACAAAAATTGTATCGCACGAATCCGGCATCCTAGCACACCAAACCACTTCTAACACCTACAAGCGAACTGTTAGGCCAACAAACAATAACATCCTCTTGTAGCAAATTTTCTTAGCTTTTTTTCTATACACATATGTATTTAACGAATGTCTCTAGTTATGGTCGCAAAATGCGAAAAATGTAAAAGGAGCGCTAGGATCCTATCCTAGCACATAAAACCGCAAAAAAAAAATACTTCCGAAAGTTCTAGAATTTTTTCAATATTTTTACCGTATTCTACGCCATCATTTTAATAGTCATTTGGTGGCTTGAGGGGGCTGCAGCCCCAAAGCCCCCCTGGCTGCGCCAATGGATTTATTACCAACTCCCTAACAAAACGCAATTTAAAAACCCGGAATAAAACAATACCCTTATAATATCTCATAGAAAAGGTAATTATGATATTGAGTGAATAAGTTCATAAAAATTGCAAAGTAGGAATTAGTTAATTCTGACATAGTAAGTCGTAGAAATTGCCTCTAATGTAGTTGATCATTATTTGAAAGTAATAATGAATGAAGGAACTTTTTTATTTTTCATGCACAATCGAGAAATCCTTCCTCAAAAAATTAATGATAGTATCTACATAGGGAATAAGATACAATTCTCAACCAATAAATGATGAATAAAAGTATATTTTTTCTGTCAGGTGCAGTCAATACTCCTCAACTCTTGATGTTAGCAGGCGTGGGGCCCAAGGACCATTTGGACGAGATGGGAATCCCCTGTCTCCAAAATTTAGCAGTGGGAAAACATTTGATCGACCATCTTACTTTTCACGGGGTGGTTTTTCGCATCTTTTTTGATATAGATCAAACCACCATGAGGTACATTTTGACTGCTCCTGAAATCATTACGAGGGGAGGCGGACCGTTGTCTACGTTAGGAGGAATTGAAGGGGTAGGTTTCGTAAAAAAAAATACATCGACGGATCAAGAAGATAATAATATACCCGATTTTGAGATTTTGTTTGGAAGAGGACATATGGGCTCTGATCATGGAAATTGGGTGAAAGCAGGTTAGTTTTACTTGTTTAAATATTGACAACATAGTGCAGTCAGCGTCATTCTGCCAAGGTCACAAAACTAGTATATCGTTCAGGTCTTCAAATTCAGAACAAAATGCCATTCTTACAAATGGTGCTTTACCACATGTGATTCAGCCGAGCAGGAACCAATTATAATAAAAATAATAATACTACTCCCTGCTAAATACTCATGAAGTGGAGGTAAAGTACGGCTATTATTATTATTATTTTCCTTGGTGCTCCGAGGCGACTCACTGGTTTTTGGTGGCGTATTCTTTTTTCAGCTGTAGGAAAACTTGAAAAACCTATAGCACCTTCCCGAGTGGTCAGCCGACGGCCGTTTCGTTGTTTATGAACTCGTCAGGACAGCTTCATGGAGCTCACAACATCGAAACAAATGCATTCTGAAATAATATCTTACGTCAAAGACATAGTATGACGAAAAGTAACTTGTGATATCTAGTCACTAGTTGAAACTTAATTTGAAACGAACCATGAAATCCAAACTTAGATGATATCTACTCATTGGCAGGCAGCCAACAATTTTCTCGTTCTCACCAATCCAAGGTTCAATCAAGTTTTTTTAACGTGTTAAGAGGAACGCAAACAGAATCTAAAGTGAAGAGTGTTCGATTTATTTCTGAAAGTTCCATCATCTACCGATAGCTGTTTCGTTGTTTACAAACTCGTCAGGACAGCTTTGTTAGATTCTGAGTGGATTGATTTTTCAATATCGAATGTCTTTTGAGGAGTGGTCATTTTATTTGCCATATTTTATAGTTGTTGAAATTATTTGTGATTTCTTTTTTATTTTGTATTAATGTAACATCACTTAGTTTTGTTTCGTTTATCTGTTTTTTTTTTGTTTGAAGTTCATCAATGTTTTAGTTATTTCTTGTAGCTTTTTGTTAGAATTCGCAATTTTTTGTCAGCAAGTTTTTTTTCGTTTTTAATTACACTGAATATGGATAAGCAAGCAAGTACTGAAATTTCAACATCGAAATCGAGAGATGTCAATTTGAAATCCGAATTATGGAAATTGAACAATTAAATTTCTATCAAAATATATATACAGTATCGGAAACTTTTCATCTGGGGTATAGACAGAAATCTACACGAGCAACAAGGAACGCAATGATATGATAATACCACATAAATAAGAGAGACGCACTACCGCGCGCCTCTCCTGTTACCTCGCCTGACGAATTAACAACACGCGTTGATATCCATTCCTCGAGCGAGTCGAAGACAAATTGTAATGCTCTCTCCACATTATAGCAAGCTATTCGTCACACTCTCATAAAACCACCATACCGAAGATGAAAACTTTCCGATACTGTAGAATGATAAAGTATAACGTGAATTTTCGTTCTCAGCTTTCAGATTCTCAGACGAACTATACGACAACACATTCGCACCTCTAGAAAAGAAACCTGGTTGGACCTTATCACCAGTTCTTCTCCATCCCAAATCCGAGGGACAAGTAAAACTGAAATCAAGAGACCCTCACGACGCCCCTCTGATTTACGCCAACTATTTCACCGACGAGGGCAACGAAGACATCAAAGAATTCATAGCTGCCATCAGAATAATAGAGGAATTCCAACACACGAGAGCTTTCAGGAGTAACGGAGGAAGGCTGAGCAAAATACCCATTCACGGATGTCAGCATCATGAATTTGACAGCGACGCTTACTGGGAATGTGGGCTCAGGAGCATGGCGAATACCCTGTATCACCAAATGGGCACTTGCAAAATGGGTCCGAAAGGAGATGCGACCGCCGTGGTTGACAGTCGGCTGCGGGTGTACGGGATGAAATCTTTGCGAGTTGTGGATGCCGGCATAATTCCGTACATTAGTGGGCATACTAATGCTCCATGTATAATGTTCGGAGAGATAGCGTCAGATATGATCAAACAAGATCATGGAAAGTTATGAAGATGCTGTGTTTTTGATTCCAGAGTATTTGTTAGCAATAAAAATTAATTCAATTTTTCTTTTCATTACAATAATTTAAATGAAATGACTCTTAGAAATGTATTCAATTGAATGATTCTTCCTACACTAATAAGGAATACAATATTTTTGTATGTGCCTCCAGCGCCATCTGTAGAGTAATTGCAAAGTATCTTCTCTCAAAAAGTAGTATCGGTACCATTGTTTAAATAAGGGGGATAGTTAGTCAGTGCCTGTGGAATTGGTATTGGAGCCAAACGCGAGTGCCATCTAGCGTAATTATTTGCTAACCTGAATATGTGACGCCATTTAAGTGCTGTACTGATGCGCCCACTATAAGAAATGTGGACATTGAGAGGAACTACAAAAATATTGTAGAAGGTTTCTACACGTAAACAAAAGATTTCCTAGTTTCCTCCTTTACATCTTTATACATGTTTATACCATTTATTTTAAAGCAGTGGAAGCAGAGTTGGACTTGCCTAATGATCATGAAGAAGTATTGAGAGCTATTTTGTTTGAACTTTTTATTGGATATTTTTCAGTTGAGCAAATTGTCTGTTAATTATTGAAAGTACAGTATATTTCAGGATTGAGAGACTATTTTTGTACTTGCAGTTCTTTTTGCAAAAGAACCTCAACACGGAAACCTAACCTGAGCAAGCTAACCTGGTCATCAAATATCACTAGCTTCTTCAGTAGGTTCAGCGATGTCTTGTACTATATCTGGAATATATTGTAAAGTATTACTAGTTTACACAGGGGCACAGGGTACTGCGATGTAGCGTACCCAAGTACATTCTGGCACCATACCTATTTTTGAGGTTAGAACGGGGTGATTGAAGATGAGGGATGTTTCGAAATATCAATCTGAAATTAATTAAAGGCGATTACTTCGCAATAATGTTCAGTTGTAACCAGCTAGCTTTAAAATGATTTAAATTAAGTTCCACCTAATAACTAAACTAAAAAGTCAAAAGTGGCATTTATATATTCCTGCCACCATTTACCGCTGTCCAAATTGCTTTTAATTATCAGTTATATTTAAATCACTTTACAAAATCTAAAACACATCCACTGAATCTACATTTCAAATTAACAACTAAATCACCACACCCCAAATATACCTACCTACTTTACGGCGTGACCCTAATTATAGCGGATATGGTCCATGAAACATCAGAAGAAATAATTTTTTGAATTGAACCATATTTCTAATTTTATTGCAGTCATTGGTGCCACCTACCTACTCTATTTAGAATTCATCACATGATCCGCCATCTACTTTACGGAAATTCAACGTATTCTGCCATTCAAGTTACGACATGACTTGGATGCGAACACCACTGACGCCATCTACATGTCGCCTCCATTTGAATCCAATATTAATCCCATAAGGTTGACCAACTATCCTCCTTATATTTAAACAATGGTATCGGTACTAACCTTAAAAACATTTTCGGTTCCATTGTTCCACATTAAACTATTCAAATTTATCGAGCTATGAGTACCATTCAGATCCGCACTTAAAATACCAACGAAATTCAAAATAATGTAGATGGTTGAAAAGAGAATTAGGTTCTCTTTTCAACAATGTGACACTTGATCCCCATGCTATTTGAAATTTTCAAGTTTATGTGCCTCCTCGCGCCCTTTGTCGACCAATAACCATGTCTTTGATTTCAAAAACTAGTATCGGTTACACCCCCAACGGTTTTTTCCCATGTTAACTCGTTCAAAAATTGACAAAGGATGTGGGAATATAAAAAGCCACACTGTGATAAGAAAATGAAAAGGAACTATGTTTTCCATTCGTTTTGAACCTTCGAGAAAATGACATAAACAAATCACAAATAGGATACTTCGGTATTCCAAACACATACAAACTTAAAATATGTTTAATGACTAACTTGTATTACCCTATAACTGCTGACAAATTTATTTATAGCTATATACTTCTGGACAATATATAACAGCAATTTTGAAATTGGAATGGGCACGTCCGTCATCAAATTGTTGAAATAGCTGACGTGCCCGATCCACATTAAAAAACACATTTCAGTTAAAACAATAAATAGTTGAAATTCAGTTACTCGAAGCTGCAATTTGGGTGTTTGCATTTGTCGTCTGGTTGTTAGTATGCTTGCATTGGTTAGGAATCTCTCCGCAGTCCCTCTGTAGTTCGGAAAAACAGTTGGTGCACACACGCACAGGGTTGAACAGGTGTTCGGAGGGGAGGGGTGTACTGTTTTCTGAGCAGTCTGCGCAAAATATTTTCCCGCATTTCCTGAAACAAAATCTTCATTTCATAATTTTCATCACTGGGAAATATAAATAATGATGAAAAAAAATGTTGTCGTTGGGATATAAAGAGCAAAGACTGTTATTTGAAGCTTTCAAAACCTAATTTTTATATGACTTACCAGTAAACATGAAGAAAATAGTTTCTATGATATACGATCATTAAAACATTGGAAGGATAAAAAACTAGTTTCAGGAAGATTGTAATGAAAATCACCAAGAGTTGCCTTGTATAACATGTCCAAAGATTCATTACTAGCTTTGATATACGGAGTGTTCCTAAATGTTATGTACATAAGGAAGGAGGTATTACTAAAAATTCAATAAACATAGGTTCGCAAACGCTCCGTTAACTATCTATCTACAGGGTATCGAAAGTTCAAGATTTTTTTATATTTTTGTCTTTATAACTTCTACACTGTCTTCCTAAGCAGAACCCCCGTTTTTACAAAAATGGTAAAATGGAGTAGAAATGGAGTTTTTACTTAGCAGGAGTGCATTATTTTATAGATACGGGTTAACAGATATCGCAGTGTCCTACGCGAGCGGCAACACGCGCTCGGCGTGGCCGACGTGGTGATATCAGAGCGATGATAATGATTGGTATGTCCTCCGTGTCAACTATCGCGCGGTGGGCCCTGCTCAAGTAGTTTTGAGGCGGCACAACAAGTCAA
Source organism: Chrysolina haemoptera (assembly GCA_958298965.1). Classification (NCBI taxonomy): domain Eukaryota; kingdom Metazoa; phylum Arthropoda; class Insecta; order Coleoptera; family Chrysomelidae; genus Chrysolina; species Chrysolina haemoptera. The sequence goes on from OY282594.1 coordinate 5,730,882, forward strand.
CATATTTGATATTTCCGCTTTTGCCGCTTCAGTCTAGGCCGGTCAGCGTACTTGTATGTTTTTCTCGAAAACCAAGCAAGGTTCGAAAAAAATTCAAGAGACCAAAAAGTTGTGTTTTCAACTGCCTAATCCGAATGAATATAAATGTTACAAAGTAAGTGGCGTACATTTTTTTGTCAAAACAAGAAACAATGCAATGGGACACATGCGCTTTACGCGTAGGACACTCTGGTCGCGTTTACCGCCAAAGCCGCCATTACCGCGTCGACAATGCCAACAAACCTTTTCTTTTCAATCTAATGAATAGATAAGTTACAGGTGGTTTTTTGGTTTTTCTTAATAGTCGTTGTTGTTTAAAATTGTTTTTTCCGTTAACCAGCTGTCGTCCCCTTACGAACGGCAGCCCTCAAAAGTCGAAACTTGTGCGAGCCAAGGATTAACGAGGTCTTACCTTTTAACGTGCGATTCCTAGCAATTACAAAACAACAATGAAATTACACCACTGAAGTTCTACTTTTTATCCCAGATATTTTTTAATAACTCATTTCCAATCCTTTTCATTTCAGTATTATTCACAAAATTTTCAAGCTGAAAGTCAGTATATGAATCGGGAATCGGGACCGTGGTGAAGAGCGAGTGAAACGTTCTTAACTTAATCTTCGGTAGGTGGTTCGAATCCCAGCGAGGTCACCAGTCCCGTGCTTGACAAAGGTGAGGGCTACGTGTTCCCCAGCTCCCACAAATATCTCGAAGACTTCTGAGGGTTGCATTATTTGTTAAAATAAGAGAAAACTAGTATCGCTCTTTGAGCCTATGCAATTTTGTCTCAATAACAAAAATACCTTTTTTTTTACTTGGATGGACATACTTTGTTGGATATAGAACTCATGTTATACAACTTTTTTGTTTGTTTCAAATAAAGCTAGACGAGTAGTCTTGCCACTAACACCCTGCATAGCACTCTAGATGATAGTATTACTAATTATATCGATATTGATATCAAGTATTGTTGATTATGTTAATATTAATCATTACATCATAACACAAGAGAAACGAACAGATGCACCATCATGTACAAGAAATTTTATTTCATCCATGGAAAAATAACATTTCAACGTATACATACTTGTGGAACTATCGGAAGATTTTTTCATGGAGTCTAACTAATACTTCAACTGCGGAAAATCAAATTTAGGATGCCTTTTTTTGGCAAACACTTCACACTCTAATCTGAGAAAAAATATTCGATTTCAAAAAGGCATTCGAGTCTAAATTATCATTCCAACGTACCTGCAATGATGCCTTCTCCTTCCCAGCCAGAATTCTGTACTGCATCCTGTACACTTGTTGACAGCGTGGTCAGGCACCCACAGTGTTCGCTGACAATCAGTTGAGCCTTCGTCAACAGCCACCCAAGACAGGTCGGAACGCAGGGACTCCCCAGCTGATGCTTGTCCTTCGCTGGTGCTGCAAACCGAATCGATCACCGAAATCTGAAAATAATCCATAATGATCATTTCGGTTCCTCAAGCACCGAGATAGTCTCTAACAATAGGAATTGTGCTTCCATTTGGAAAAGTGGAGGTGAAGTCTTAATGAAAAACTTACATTATCATCCTGTTGCTCACATTCAGCATGACTGCATCTGAGACGTGATTGCCTGATGAGGTTTTGCCGAGTAATGTGCAGTTCTTTGCCAAGGAGGTCTACTTTTCTCTGAAAATAATTGTTTGATATTTTTTAAATCTGAAACAAATTCAGATGAAGTATTGATAGCTCTTATAATGACAGAGAGACGTCTTAGTAGTTAGGGCCGGTTTTTCAATGTTGTCAAATGTCTCAGCTGTGTGACTGATGGTTATGATGTGAGTTTTTTCCTTCATTTGAGCGAATGTCAGATATTCATTCTAACCACCAGTCAAATTTGGCTGTCAGACACAGAAAGCTAACAGGATACTGAAAAACCGGCCTTGTTTGGACCCATCAATGCTTAAGTCATCATAGCGCTAAACAAAATCGAGAAAAGACTAGACCTAACTACAGTCGAACTGCCGAACCGTGAAAGAACAATCACGAATGTTCGAGAAGAACTCTGCAGCTAAATATTGTGCATGGCCTATTTGATCAATGTAATTGGTTCAATAAAGTTCATTTATTATTTATTGTTATTCATAACATAAGTATCAGTTTGTAGAAATGAATTAGTCAGTTTGTTATATTTTACCAGTAAAAACAAAGTAGTTAAACAGAGTTAGTTGAATTTTAGTAACAATAAATATATAAATGGAATATACTTAAGGAAAAAAAAGTTCAATTACTTACACGGTGTTCTTCTACAATCTGACTCAGCCTTTCTTGTACAACTGACCTGAGAATAACCAAACCATCCTCGCCCAACGGATACTGATAGGAATAGTTGTTTTTATTCTGTGCAAAGTTGTGCAACGTGTTGTCCCACCCGTTGTTGGTGATTGAGGGATGTGTCGAAGTGGAACTGGAATATTTTGTTTTTGTAACCCCGTTACAATGATTGCTGCAAAACAGAACATTATAATATTGAAAGATAGTAGGTATCATTATAATCATTATTGGTCGATGGGGAAAAAATTTTTTTTTGTTTGTTTCCTTTTTTTTAATTCACATTTGTTTTAATCTCCGAAATAAGAGTTTCTTTCAGAATGTGATTCCAATGTAAGAGGGAGACAATATGCATTATTGTCTTAGGTTAGTGTAGGTTTAAATGTAAGTAAAGCTCATGGCCAATGAGGAATCGGAATTAAAATAAAAGTTTTTTCATAAATTTACAGTGGATAGAGCTCAACGCCCTGATTCCGAATATACAGGGTGTAATATAACCTCTTGCACTCCCATGACGGACGCCGGGCGACAGATTTTTATTTGTTCTTACAACTATTAAATAAAAGCCACCATTGCGTTAAGCCCTGAATGGAAATTGGGTTCGAATCATTCGACTTTTTTTTTCGAATGTAATGATCGATTTATGCCTTCTAAGGACTAAAACCAATAAATACAACCAAGAGTGAATCAATGCAAATTTTCTTGGTTCTAGTTAAAGTTCCTCAAAGTTCACGTTGTTTCTCTATTGATGAACTGTCTGTTCTTAGTCTTATTGGGTTTGGTTCTTAGTCTTATTGGGTTTGGTTCTTAGGTAAGGTTCAATTCAAGAAATAGAAACTCATTTAACGCGCATTTCATCAACAAAGTTAAGATTCTCGAGAGCCAAAGGCTCACTAAACTTATGATTCTAAAACAATTATATTAATAATACTTATCTGAGTGAATAATTGCACTCATCATTTTGTAACTTACCGGCTATGTATCATGGCCTTCCTCAAACTGTCTACTCAAAATTTTTGCTCAAATCATTAGAATTTACCTGCTCTATCTACTTGTTTTGGATTTGATGACACACATTCTTGGAAATTCATTACCAATGCATTAATTTTCGCGTTTGGGCCAGTTCGGCTCTGACAAGCCATTAGCTACAGCCACTAGCTACAGCCACTAGCTCTGGCCCCCAGTTTCACAGGTTCATGAAATTTTACGAGGAAAGGTACTATATTAACATTATCTAATTGTGATTGTTCCTGAACTCACCTTAACTTTCATATTGCAATTTTGATGTTTCCTTCACGGTTGCCTGTCGATGTGCAACAATCTTCCAGCGGTCAACAAACTACTACCTCTAAGTACTAAAGATAATCTTTATTTTTATTCACAGACAACCAATAACTTACCCTTGAACAAGTTCATTCTCTACAATCGTTTCAGTACTGGTCTCATTCGACCTTTCCATGTCCAAAAAAGTACCAATAACCTCCGCAGAAGTCAAGGCCACATCACCGTTCATCTTCCCTTGCTCTTGCTCTAGCGCACTACCCTCCCCGTTCACCGCGTCACCATTATGATTTATGTCTCCGTTTTGTACAGTCTTCTCGTTATTTTCAGTGGAAAATACATCACACGAAATCTCGTCGATTTCACTTTTTATCACATTGTTCACTAAAAAATTAGATTTTTCGCCGTCGACGGCGTCCGCCGATTTCGCAGGCGGAGGTTCCCCGAACTGGGCCTGCGGTGGTTCCCCGAACTGGGCCTGTTCCAGTTCGCCGATTCGGTCTTCCGATGACGCGCGAACGTCTTCTTTGAAGATACAGTCTTGGTTGCAATCGACTTCGTCCAGATAGGGAGGGAAACACGATTGGTCGGCGTCCTGATGGTTGCCGTGACCGTTGAAAGCGTTGTTAGATATATTGTTTTGTTTGGGTGCAGTCTCTTGGGCTAGAACAGCCGTCTTTCTGAAAAAATACAATACATCGGTCATTATTGCACCATATCTTTCAGAGGAAAGGTTTCAGAATTTTCATTGTATGGACTTTTTAACTAATGAAAGATGTTCAATCAGACAATGAAATGCGATAGCACTTATGAATATTGAGTGGCATTCCATTATTTTGTGACCAATCAATCCATGTGCTCAATTCAGTTTGAAGTCTTTTCGTGAGTTAATTGTATAGAAGTCCTTTACAGAGGCGAAAATTACGAGCCATATCATAAATAAAAATCTATCCTTCAATTTATTAATGAACAGATCCCTGCTTATATAATAATAGATTTTCAAAACCAGGTATTACAAAAAAAAAAATTTAAAATTCTCTTGAAAAACATTTCATTATTAAAAGTTTCATTTCAGTATAGGACAAAATTATAAGATTTACTTACGAATCGCACTTGATGCTCGGATCACTAGAACGTCGATACTGATAAATGAACATTTCACCGTCGTTCATAAGGTCTCCGTAAGATCTAGTTTTCGTCATGTAACTCGGAGAGGATTCTCTCGTGTCCAGAGAAAATCTGGCACTCTCTCCGGAAGTTAAACTATCTTCAACTGAGCCAAGGTACACTTCCGACCATAGATGCAAGTCTCTGACATTGCACTGAGGCCACAATACCTGAAATAAAGATTAAAATAGTTAGTGATTCCAACAAGTTTAGTTGTCTACTTGATAAAACAATTTACAGTAAGAAGTTTGTTATAAAGAAAACACAGTAACAAACAAGATTGAGAAAACAAAAGATATTCTTAGGAAAGAGAAACGTCAGAGTATCCAATAATAACTGTTCTGGAATTGCTGAACTGAAAAAAACTCTCAAGCAAAATTTAAACTAGCTACTAACTGAAACTTACTCTTCTATTATATGTATTTGTACTAGAAGCAGGATAGAGATGATTCCTGAAGCAGGGAGAATTCAACAACTCCCATACGGAAAATGTTTTTCCGTAAACAATTTTAGACCTCTCCCTTTGTGTGTTACATAGGAACGTTCCAAATATATTGGAGTATATGTGTTGTACTAATTTCACCTGTAAATTCACAATTAAGAATAAAAAATTCAAACCATTATTTCGTTTTACTCACTAAATATGCTTGTGAAAACTCAAATGCACATGGAAACTGTTCGAGAAGTTGATGTACGCAATCCAGCCACTGCAGAAATACAGGGCATCTCTCATTTATGTCATCGCTTCCAGAAGAGTGACCACATCTGTCGGCGAATTTGTGTCCAAAAGCAAGCCACTCGCGTTCAATGAGAATTCGAAATCCCTGAAATAATTTTAAATATATATTTATAATAAATAGAAATTATAAAAATATTCAACTATAATGTTTAGAGGTACGAATCCTAATTCTCGTAAAAATGAAGATATACCTCTTTCTTCACAATTGATTGTAATGAGGCTGCTGTCACACAAGAGTCATTGTACTCCTGCCACGAGTCTTGGTAAGGGTGTTTACAGTAAGCTGTGTAGTGACCACTGTAGGTAGTCCCCCTGTGATTGGACAATGCATAGAGCTTGTAACGACAAGATTCTACATCGTCCGCTCATATCTAAATCCTCCAAAGAAAAATCAACTGCATCAGTCAACTTGCTTCTAATTTTATCTGGATCACCAAAATTTTGGGAAATTTCTGAATATTGATTTGTTGACTTCCTTCTCTTATTGCACTTCGAACAAGTAGGTCTCTCATGTCCATCCATGGTTTATTCTTTGGTTAATGAATCCAAACAATGTGACGGACAAAGTTATCTTCCATCTTAGAGTTGTCCATCCTCAAGAATCATGACCACGACTCATGATCTTTATTGTTGTAACTCAACATCTGATCAATCTCTGTTTAGATGGGTATTTGGTATTTGCTAAGAAACGTTCTGAAATAATGCAATGTTCGGAAAGACACTAGAGCTTTTAAATTGTTTTCCCATCAATATGTTTACCACCAGTCAGTTATTACATTCCATCGGATATTGATGGTTTTTGCCTTGGTATACTGCTCTATTTCATTATTTCATACCAGTGCAGTGTAACGAAGATTCTGAGTTCCCAGTTTTGTTAGGCAGGCAGAAGCTGCATTTCCCTCTGATTTTATAACTCTGCTATAAATAAGTGCCTGAATACCCTTCCGTTCAAATAAATTCGTATAATATGTTGGCTCAAGCAACCTCGTGTTGTATTAAAGATCCTGGATTTCGTCTGCATCCTTTCAGTCGACACCATCGCGTAGAATACTTCGTTGCTGGGAAATCAACACTATTGTAGTACACAGCGCCATCAATAGATGGGCCAATTCGCGCAACATTGTTGTTAGCCCAGAGCGAGTGGCCTTAAGGAGACAGACACGACCGTTAAAGCATGTTTCAGGTAGCACAGAGACATCCGAAGAGCTCCGAAAAGAGCCAGCTGAACTAAAGGATAACACCGAGACAGCAGAGTCCAGCCATCGCCCAAAGCAGTGCAAGGTGAACATTTCTGTGTAATGCCATTATACATTGGAATAAATCAATCAATTTTCCTACAGGAAGGAATAAAAATTGATGTCCGAATAAGAGTTATGAATCAAAATTAATGTACTTACGTCAATGGTACGGTAGAATGGATCGAGTAATACCTCAGCGAGAGCGACAATTTGTGGTGTTCGATCCCAGCCATCAGAGCAGTGGACGAGAACAGGTCTCGCGTCCCTATCAACGGCAGCAACTAGGGTCACTGCTGCTTTCATCAAACCTGACATGTGTGATATCCATCGTGTACCTTCCAGCAGGCTGAACCAACTGAAAACATTCGATAAAAGTAATTTCTCATAATTTAACAAATCTCTTATGATCAACATTTTACATACTTGGCCTGATCAGCTGATGAAGAACAGAGTAGCCTAAGAGCATGAAAGCTTTTCCGAATGGAATGTATGTTGGCCAAATTCATGAACTGGATCTCACAGTTCGGGTAGTACTCAGGACATTCGCAGCCCCCTCCTCTTGCTCGGTTTGCTACAGCGGTAGTGTATGATCTTGCATCCATTATCAGGAACTGCATAAAAATTAGATATAAAATATTATTTGTGATAACGGTAGGTTTGCACCCACTTCTTTACAGGTCCTACCGCCTGCGAATGTACACAGGTATTTAAACAAAAAGAATGAAAAGAGTGTTTTCGATTTAATTCCGAGAATTCCATCATCTGCCGACAGCTGTTTCGTAGTTTCCTACTCGTCAGGATAGTTTTATGGAATAAACTTTTTACTAATAATATTGAAATATATTTTCAGAGTATCAATTTTATGCAGTTCTCCAATTTCTCTGCTAGTTTGTAATACTGCTTCCTGAATATAGAACTTTACGTATAACTAACTATTCGCTAATTGAAAATTCGAATAGACTAAAGTAGGATTGCCATCATATCCAGAAAATTACTATAATTATAAGACATGTCAAGATCGCAATAATATTAGTGAAAATTGAAAGAAATCAACAATGACAAAGTAACAATAATTATAATCACAATTATAGTATCACTTAATGGGAAAGGTCACGGCCATGCAGTTATTCAATGAGGTAATCAAATTACTTATTTTGTAGCATAAGAGATATAATAACAAATGGATGACAGAAGTATTTACTCAATATTTGTTTATTTGCTAGTAGAGTTATTATCGTTGGCCTCTTAAAACTTTATTACAGGGATTTATACTTCTAAGAATAGAATATTTTTTTCATCATCTGCAGTATCTTTATTCTTACTGGCTTTGTAAATATACATTTTTAGATGATATAAAATGGTGATGAATAATCCAAATCAAAGTCCACTGATTCACTGACTTCTTGGTAGATTATTCATAAGAAGATCACGGATTTTATTGTTAGGAACTGTTGGAACAACTCATACAGGCTTAGTCAAATGCTAGATTTCCAAACTGTTCATATATAAGTCGTTTTTTTTTGGATAATACCTATGTATTACTTGAATCTCTCTTGATGTACTTTTTTTGTTGTTTTGTTGAGATAGCAAGGTTTTCAAATCAATAAACTTTAACAAGGAATGATTTATAAAAAAGACGATTAATTTTCGAGGCTAATATCACACCTTTTTGTCTTGGACAGGAATATTGGATGTTATCTGCAATGATTCATCAGACTGGTATGAGCCAGGAGAATGAGACAAATTCGATTCCTTATCGAAAGTTTTGAAGGATTGATCAAAGTTGCAGGCGTCTGATATAGCCTTGATAAGATCTTCATCTTCATCTGATCGCCAACCTAACCAACCTACTTCAGGTTGACTGGATCGGACAATTACTGCGCCATTTCCAGAATGCCTGAAACAAAATAAGAGGTGAACACAAATCAATTCTTTGATCGGTGATATATTTCTTCATGGCCTAATTCTGTTTTAAGTGTTTTTAACTCTCAACTCTTACAATGCTCTTGGAAGTTTTCCCTGTTTTTTCATTAAGTTAAGTTGTTAAGTAACTTTTTGAATTAAACTAGGTATGTCGTCTTTAATTATGACATATTGTGGACCAATATGTCAGATGTTGATTATACATTATTTGGTAAAGTTATTAGGTGGTCGTAGGAAAAATAGTGTACATTACTCGTGTGACAGTGATTTTTCACACTAGTGTGAAAGATGTCACTTTCCTCATTAGTAATTTATTACACTATTTCACCATCTTAGCCCAAAAACACGACGAAAAAATATTCTTTTCTATTTGGTGAAAGAAAATATAATGAAAAAAAGGCTCCTACCTCCAAACAACAGCTGGTATTCTTCTTGAACTGCGAAACTTGGCGACACTTTCCAACATGTCATCATTAATACAAGACGGTACAAGGAGATAAGGAGGGTATGTAGGACAGAACTTGTAGTTTTCATTTACTTTTGAAATTCTCCAAGAATGACCTTGGAACTGAAGTCTGGACATCTGAAAAATAATTTCAGTTTTTCTAGATATTATGAAATAAATATACATATTTTTTCGAAAAAAAAATATAAGTAGAGATTTTTCTAGTTTTTTTCTTAAACCATAGCATTATTCAGCAGAGACAAATTTTTTTTCTTATTTTGACTAAGACATTTTTGAAGATATCCAGTAAAAAGCAAAATGAGCAAACAAAGAATATTTATAGGCATATGCCTCCATTTGTCAGGTTTTCACCCCCTTGGGATGATTCCGAATGGCAGCATTATATTGATGCCTCTCAACATAATTGTATGAGATACAAATTAATGTTTACTTCCGGCACAGTTGAATACCTTAATGATAGATAGATTTTGATAGGTAACTATAATAGCAATTTTGGGTCTGTAAGTTCACGAGCAAAAACATATTTTATAGACACCAAAAAAAATAATCAGATAATTCAAGTCTACCTCATTTTCGAACAAAATCCGATCGAAGGTGTATCTTCTTTGACTTTCCAATCGCAAAACAACTTCTTCTGGGGCTCTTTCTTTCGACCAGATGCAATGGTAGAAAGCAAACAATTGTTCTACTTGTTTAGGGGCCTCAGCTGCTTTCAATACTCGTTCATACCAAACTTGACACTTTTCATTATTTTCAAAAGTGCACCTAAAGTCAAAAATATATCAATTGACTAGATCATTTCATTGGGATTTCAAGCATAGTAACCACAACACAAATATTTCACATATGCACGGTCAACTAAAATGAAAACAAAAAACTCTGTAGAAAGATATCTTACTTCATTTAATTTCAATACAATAAACCACCTGTCAACATTGGTCCTATAATACAGGGCGATGAAACTGGAAAAATTAAGTTTATACCAAATACTTATAAGTGACCCATAAGAGAAAGATATGAAATTCTTAACAAAATTTGGAAACCAAAAGCATACAAACCAAAATCATCCATACCTTACTCGATAGAGATTTCGATGCCCACTTAGATTTTTCGATTCCAAGGCATGATTGAATTATGTTTAAATTTTCCTAAAAAAAATTTCTTTTCTTTTACATCAAACGGTACTGTCAGTTCCCAGAACTATAGATGGTTGGCTGATGAGAACCCAAATTGGAAGAAAGAAGTAAAAAGTCGATTTACCTTCAAAACTATTGTTTGTTGCAGCATATTAGTTATACAGATAAATTGAAAAAATTTAAATTTATTACCACACTACATTACTACTCATTTCTAAGCATTTGAAAGAATTTAAATGTTTTTTCATGAAGAGCCCAAATTTCCTTTGTAAGTTCTCGTTATGTCAAATATTAAATAAATTTTTTGTTAAAAAAAAAATTTACTTAAAATTGTGTATATACATGGCCCTTTATTAATAAGAAACAGTATCGGGATTATATTGTGATAAAAAAATTTCAGGGACCTCTTTTGAAGCAGCTGAACAAAAGGCAAATTAACAGATTTAAAATTTTCTCCGAATGAAATAGAAATAGCTTGCGATTCCTCACAAAATGTATTTAAAATAGTACTATTGGCATCACTAATGAGTTTTTATGTCAGATTTTTTTTTTCAAAACTTGTTCATAGTCATAAAATGTTTTTCTGAACAACTTTTCCGAATAACATTTTTATCATATAAGTGTTTTGAGACATGATTTTTTTTTTCGCCAAACGTGAAAAGACGAACGGCATTGTACAACGTCTTTTTGGGTTTCTTTTATCAATATTTGTCAAAATTTATTAATAAAAGAATTTTCCATATGATGTGTACTTTATGCAGGTCACTGTATATCTTTTTATAAATAGACAAATATCTATTATCTGTAACGGCTTCGCGAATAAAAAAAAACGTGTACGGTTGTAGTTTGGAATTTTTGAAAAAAAAAACAAAAATATTGAAGATATTCGAGGTGGACACTTTTCTTTGAACACGCTGTGAACAGCTTCAGATTCTTGTTAAAAATCTCCACATCAATTACTGTGGAGTAAGTGCTGTTCAAATCTAATCAAAATATACTGTATTGCCTGAAGATTCACATCTTATTGACAAAGTCTTGTAAAAATAAGAATTAAATAAAAATCAGGTATATATATATATATGTATATAAACACATTTCATATAACAACTAAAGTATAGTTATAGAAGGTACAACATATTAAAAATTTTAAATTTTAAATTTAAGTCGAATGATAACACATTTTTTATTGAGGAAATCTTGAACATCATAAAATACTTCTACTTTCTTCTTGTTCTTTCAAATGACTCCATGTTATGAACCAAACACACTGAATATTCAATTCACTTTCTTTCAGCAGATAAACAAATTTAAAAATGCGTCCATTGCCAAAAATATACAAGGTTCTGGCAAACGCTTTTGTTTTCATCAGAGATGCTGCAAATACATTTTCGAGGATTCAAACTGAAATTTGAATTGAAAATTACATCAATTAGGTCAAGACCAAAAAATACTAGGCAGCTTGACAGCTTTATCCAGAAAAACAGCAAGTCATTTAATTGGTGTACTTTTTTCATGGACAGTTCAACCACTATGTTTGCTGCAGTCGATTTTCGTTGTTACTAGTACAACTCCGCGCAGGCCACTTTCTTTCAACAATACAGCTTCCAGCAATTGCGTCTAAAACTATACCAAATTAGCAGGGGCGGATTCAGAACAACTTTCAGGGAGGAGAAGGGCGGGGCGCAAGTTGTATGACTCAAAGTTTTTTGTAGATACCTATAGGGGGCGCGGAGTATATCGAACAAATTTTTTAATCAACTTCAGTCCTATTCCAGAGTTTATAATACTTTGATAATTAAATTGACTGGTTGTTAATCGGCGCTGTTTCCTTGCAAGTGCTTTCTGTATGACGAAATTATGATCTATAACTATATACTACGAGGGTAGAGAAACTGCTATGAATCGCACGTTGAAAGGTAAGGGGACGACAGCTGGTTAACAGAAAAATCAATTTTAACAAACAATTTAACTAGGGTGGATAACAATCTTATAAGAGTTCAGCAATTTAATATTGAGCATGATTATGACACAAAACTTATTAGATAATGTATATAAGGTACACCCATGTATCCAGAATAACAGAAGGAACTGAAATAGGAGTACATGGGCTTGGAAACAAATATCCGAAAGTCTAGGTAAATCCCCTAGCATCAGGATCTGGAGGGAACTTTTTAAAAGTATGTGTCAGATGAAATATAACGTCCGTAAAAAAAGTGATATTTTTGTCTCAGATATTTGTCTCCTAATATACTTTGTTGGTTTATATCGTGGAGTGAAAAGGAGCAATTTTGATTCGTTTGAAGTATTGAGAGTTTCTCACAATACCCATTGAGGCAATATAAATTTCCCAACTAATCTTTTGTCTCACTGATCAGAATCTGTACCTGAATTGTTTGCAGTAAACAATTTTATAATGTGAAGGTCATTCATTTGTGTTTTCAAAAAACAATATTTACATTTATTACACAATAGAAAAACCGATATGAACCACAATGTCATCTGCCGGGGACGTTATAATTTTCATAAACATTTGATTATCAAAAGATGCTATCTTGAAAACTCATCAGATACAAGATTTGTACTTTGACGCTTTCAGATTTCAACGCAAAGTTGACGCTTTCAGATCTCAGCTTGTGTCATCCAACAGCTGATCATTTTCCAAAGCATGGGGGGGGGGGGGCATTACTCAATTACTTTCGTCTCATTTATCTAATTTGAGCGATATGTTCTCTGAACAATGTTTTCATGACCCTTATAGTTTGAACAACATACTTCTTTTCATAATCCTTAAAACTAATCTCATATATTAATAACACAATGAACTCAGCAAAATTAATTACCGTTGAAACACTAGCGAAAAAACTTTCAAGAAAATAGTGTTGGATAATGCTATTTAGTGTTATTGCTAAAGAGAAAATGGTGATAAATGGGGAGATTAAACTGATTATATAAAATGTTCACTTTTGTAAAATGATATGCCCAACAGATTGGGGCAGAGAAAAAACTCATTTTCCTGGTTCTTCAAAAGTCCTGTACCATTAAAAAATTCCTTGCAACGTTTTGTTCAGTACCCTGTATTTTAAATAAAAGAAATATAAATCATATTGAATATTCCTTTAGTTTTCTTAGTGCGGCAACTATTCAAGTCAATGACGGGGTTCATTATGCTCGATGGTGTGTTGAGGGCTCATTTTGAAATCCCAATAAAAGGTACACAAAAAATATAAATCCAAAAAACACCTTCGTGTCCTTACCTGTACGTTCTTGCGTCCTTGCATCCTATATGCAGGTTAAACAGCTCTCTTACCTCAGCAATCTCAATGAGTCCAATAGGAATATGAAAGGGTTTATTCCTCGACTGCAGATAGAAGCGATAGTTAGTGATGAGAATGACTCCGTCGACGGATATTCCAGAATGCAACACGTTCTCTCCGTTCAACAGGTTGAACGGTATATTTTTGAGGTTGGTCTGTTGCAAGGGGTACATATGAATTGACTGGATGTGGCATATTGAATTTGGCTGCTCTGAAGTGTCCATTTTCTGAAAAAAACAAAAGTAGCTTTTCGTTAGGTCTAAATCAACTCTGGAAAATATTGGTTCCTATTTCTATTACTCCTTCAAATCTAAAGCAGTATGGAACTGCAGAGACACCTTAAACTAGCACAACGCAACAACGTTACTCTAGTCTGGATACCATGTCACACTGGGCTAGAAGAAAACGAAATAGCGAACGACCTAGCAGAAGGGGAGCCGAAACAACACTGAAACGTAGAATCAAGCATTTCTGAAGGAAAAGTTCTTGGTCTATTGATTATTATTTAACGATCATCCAGATTTTTAAAGATCATCCAGATTCCAAAAAATTTTTTTGTTCATTTCAATATTCAAGAACAATTTTTAAATAATACATCATTTAGAGGGTTGATAACCTATTAACAAAAACATAGAGCAATCTCAAGAAAATTGAATGACAGGTGTCAAAAAGACCATATATATAGTATTCGAAATCTGTTATCCATTATAAGCCTCCAACAAGAGCCATAACTCTCACATCCTATCCTATCCTAGACTAAAAAATTTGTTACACAGTTTGTGTGGAAGTTATTAGACACCTTAAATCAGAGACAAAACATTTGGTCTATTTTTTAAATGCCTCACCCTGTATATTCATTAATTTTTTGAATCTATTCGAAAAATAATTTTCATCTTCATGGACTAGAAAAAAAATCAGCAAAATTATAAGATATTAATGGATCAACCCATATATAGTTTCATATTCTGAGAGCTCATATAATTAGCCATTCAATAGTACCATATGGTTCAGGTAATTCTGATACTAAGTATGTACTTAGTGATTCAGTCATAAAGTTAAAATTCCATAAAAGTTTAAGCTGAAAAAAAAATGTGAAACTATGTACCTGTCACAAGATTACACCCATAGATTTTGAGTGCATACACCTTTAGGTTTTGTAAGAGATGAAAGACCATCATGTCACATGAACCTTAAATGGTTGGTATTGAAGAAAACGGTTCAATATTTCCTTGGTAATATGGTTCGTTCATATTTTTTTATTAACACTTGTCCAATAAAAAAAGTTTCACAATATTACAAAAACAAATTTCAGACCCATATTTGCTCAGGTAAAAGAAAACAAGAAGACCCTAGGTGTTCTAAAAACTACAGCTTGCATTCTTTAGCTACCTCACTTTCCTAAACTAAATACTTCATTTATTCCACTATAAACTTGAATTGAAAAAAAATCAGAGATTTTCAAAATGTATATGGCCAATGGTCTCAGTTACTTTGAGGTGTACTAAAAAAGGAATATTCACTCAAAAATACCAAGATCACTTTCTAATGTTTAAAATGATCTAGGAACTCTTTTGACCATATTTCATGACAGTAGTCTTTATACTAATTATATATATTGTACCTACTCACATATTTATAACTAAAAAGAATAATGTGCCCTACTCAACTAACTGGCACATACTTTTAGGTTGCCCTTAGCTAGGTGTACTAAAAAAACGAAAATTCACCCAAAAAATTTGACCATATTCCATGGCGTCACTCTTTATACTAATTATATCATTGTACTCACATATTTATAAGTGAAAAGAAATGTGCCATATTTAACCTTAATAAATTCATTTGGAGAATTCGCAATGATTAAAATTAATTAGTCTAGAAACTGCCTAGGCACACACTTTTGAGTTGCCCTTAAATGAAAAAACAGAGAGAAAGTGTGTGTCTTATGTTGCATATTGTTCAAAAAATTACAACAGAATCGAAAAATTATTTGTATTTAGACAATTATTTTAAATATTATATATATATATATATATATATATATAGTAGAGGAAGGGTAGTCGTTGCTGACTAGTTAGGTATGGAACTAGTAAATAGTGGGGCTTTGCAGCAAAATCAAAGAGTACTACTTTAAAGTTTGTCCAAGCTTTCGGAAATTTAATAAATCATTTCCATCATCAGGGATAATCTTTGTTGAGATTGTGAGACGCGATGTTATTCAACAATGAGTGACACATTGTGCAAAATGAAGGTTGATATAAAACATGTAAAATTGGTAGGATGTCTTAAAATTTTTTCATAAAATACGTTACATTTAAAATTGTTAAAAATTTTTTATTTTGACCACACCAGGCCAAAGCAATGCTCTAGGTTAGGAGAAGACAGCTGCAAAGCCCCACTATTTACTAGTTCCATATATATATATATATATATATATATATATATATATATATATATGTATATAGAGGAAAAAATCCAAGCCCCTTTAAAAAGATTTATTTATGCTAAGAGCCGATCACAAGCTGGTATACAATGAACGTTTCGTAAATAATGTACACCTTCAGGCTTCAATGTGATAAAATATGTTATTCTAAAAAGATAATTTCACTTTTCCAAATTAAAAGAGGGACATGGTTAAAGCCACACGAATAACCTTCAATTGTATTTTGGGCGTCTCCAACTGCCCTTGTGACAGGACATGGAACTTGCCCCATCAAAGAAACCAGATGTCTTGATCTACACATATTGTCGAAAGGTTAGTATTATCAGTATAACAAATATTTCCTTGATAATGTTGACATTGAAACTAATCATTGATCTGGCTTTAAATTGGTGAATCGGCGAGGAAAAGTTGTAAATCAACGCAAAGTATGATGACCTCCAAAAAGGTGTCCTTTGCCGTATGGTGATGCAGGTTAAGGTAAATAAATACCTGATTGGCTTCAGCAAAAGTTTTGGAACTTTAATCTGGGATCTTATGAAAACACCATCATTATCACAAAAGATATTAATAATTAATAAACAATCACGTCTAACGTCACACACTAATCACTTCCACAAATGTCAAAGTGAATATGACAATGACATTAGACAGTTGTCATATGCTGGCTTCGCTTCACTAGAATCACAAGGATATTTATTTTGGATAATTGCGAATTGCGATAGATACGGTCTACAATTTTATCAGTTCTATATTTAGGTTTATGTATTCCAATGATAGAATTGCATTTCAATACAATGATTTTTTTTAGTTCATTCATATTCCAACCGTAGACCTAGAAATATATTAATATTTATTTTAAATCGAGAGAAAAGAAAGCATACCAAATACATGATTGCCAATTGCCATTACTGCCAACCTTAAGAAAACTATTGTATAATGTGAATGTATGCAACCAAGAATACAGGTATGAAGGCCAAAGTACAAAACTTCTATTCCTTTTCTGTGTTCATGAAACATCTCTCTAAGAAAGAAAATACCAATCAATCAAAATGAATAAAGCCAGAGAATAGAAATATTCTTACGACTCGACGATTCAAGGAATGTATATTCTCTCTTTTTCAGTCTTTTTGCTATCGTTTGAGAGATGGAGCCACATGCATGTTTAAAACAATGTTTAGGGGGAAACTGGTCAGAAATTGAAAAGTTTTTGGGAATGCTAGGGAAACTATGCGTAGGCGTGGACGACCCCAAAAAGGGGAGAGAGGTTCATTCATTACCAGAATACTATCTAACCTAGTGTCTTGTCTACACACATTTCAGTTAACTGAAAGAGCTCCAAACCTTGTTTATATCAGTTTAATTTTTATTTATTTATTCATTCAATGGGACTTGCCCAGTACAGGATATGAATTACAATATGTGATATCAGAAAGAGATGACAAACAAAACAATGGTTTTGGAACAATAATTACATAACAGGTTATACATTTACACAAAAAATTTGATTAATTTGTACAATCAAGATCTTCATCTGACCAAATGTATTTCGAAGTATTCTGAATCCAGTGGTGTAGTCAGAATTTTGATGAAATTTCTGAAATTGAAGAGGTGGGTTGATTCATTGGCATAATTTTCAAGTTTCATTCCCATATAACTTTTTTATTCATGGATACATTCCTACGTTATTTCCACATAAATCACTTGAGAATGTCGTGAATCCAGTGGCGGCGTCCAATTCTATCTAAAAAAAATAACCAGTATGTTTTTTGGATTTTTGACCTTGAAAAAAATTCGAAGTAGACTTTGAAATTTTTATTTTCATTTCTTATTTATGTCACTCAACTAGAACTGTTGATGCTCTATCTATTGAAAAAAAAAAATTTCCGAATCGGATAATAAATAACAGTTTTAGAGAGGTGGCCCGCTTTAAAATGGGTCACTCTGTATATATATATCCCGTACTACTGTTGCGTGGTTTATCAAGTTTTCAATAACAAATCGATGCATTGATATTGTATGAATAATAATATACTATATAAATATGAATATGAAGTAAGTTCTGAACAGGTGTCCATACAAAAAATTAAGGTTAGGTAGGTAAATGTAAAAATACCTAATCAATCGAGCGATTAAAACAAGAATATAAACTATGATTAATTGACACAAGTCGCAGACAGGAGAGGCGATAAGAACAAACAAATAATCAATCAGCGAGCTGTCAATTTCAAAACAAATCACTTTTCATTTGTAATAATCTATTAACAATATCAGTTTACGCTTCGAATGAATAATTTGAAATAGCACATAAAAAGTTTTTTTTCATTTTCAACGAAATATCCTAATATTTATAAATGAAACGTTGACTTTGATGATTTTCACATATTACGATTTTACAAAACTACAATTGTTTTGCAAAATGAAACTATATGGAAGTATCTGACTTCTCCTTGAAGAAGCCATTGTACATTTAGTAAAACATATTTCGTGATTTTGTATAGTTTGTGTAAATCATTAAGTATAGGGGTTGATGAGGTTCTTGTGGAATATTCAAAAATTCCATTCAATATATTAGCAATCAGGATAATGATCACTTACAAAGTAAAATCACAATTCGAGTACGACACTGAACCCTACTCGAGACTGCAAAACCCCCAAAAAAAATTCATAGAACTACTAAGAGAGGTATACTGAAAAACTTAATTTGAAACAACAAAACCAACTAATATCAAATGATAACAAAATATACCACAGTTGGTTCTAGTTGGTTTCCAGGTTGTAATTTTTTGTTCTATGAATGAAATACTCTATTTATTACCTATTGTTTTTGAAAAGTTGTTATCGTTTAATTTTTTCAGTGCCGCAAGGACACCAGTTTCCTGTTATGTCCCTGGGAATAGAAATCGTTCATACTGACTGACCATATGACCAAATTTGCATACGTTTGTGAGGAACATAAATTTTATTCCCGCAATGCCCACCGATAAAGGCGATTCGATATGCGAAAAACAGCCCAGACCACGATAAATCAAAAACAGAGCTGGGCACTTCAACCCCAGGCAACAGTTATGCGCCGCGCCGCTCGATAAACAGCATCGTGCTTCTCTCTCGCAAATCACCCCTTCAGTGGCGGTCCTAGGGCGGTGCGAGCGGTGCCACCGCATCGGGAGCCAACATTAACCGAAATGCCACCGCCGAAATTCGACCGCCGAAATGCGACCGCCGAAATTCGACCGCCGAAATGCGACCGCCGAAATTCGACCGCCGAAATGCGACCGCCAAAAGTCGACCCGAGACTCGAACCCAAGCCAGAATGCTAAAGCAGAGTTTCCCAAACTTTCGGCTCCACAAACCCCCGTTAAAGTTTTCAAGTGACAGCGAACCTAACCTAACCTAACCTAACCTTAACTAACTGATTAAATCCCCCCTTCACCCCAAAGAAAATAATAAAATTGACTGTTGAAGAAAATAAGGTTTTTATTTCAATAAAAGGAACAAATAAAGTGTCAAAAGAAATATTTTTTTAATAGTAATAAGTGATATTAATGTGGATTATTAATGAACGAAAATCTGTACACAAAAGAAACGATTTGACATCAACCAAAACTAAAAGTTTGTTTCATAATCAAACGTAATAAAAATCTATAAAAAAAAAAAGAAACTCGAGCGTAATAAGAATGAAAAGAAATTCTTTTTTGTACAACTGACATTAAAAATGACGTTTTTAATTCATTGACACATGAACTAAAAACTGACGTTTTCACAAAATCACTTTTAACACTAGTGTTAAAAGTACTTTTAACACTAGTGTTAAAAGTAAAATGACAGATGAGATGATGGATACTCAGTAATATAGATCTCTCTAATAGAAACACTTCAATCAGATATTATAATCAGAACACCTACTCAAGAGGAATCGTTTATAAAAGTTCACACATGTATTTGGTCGTTTGCGCAATTGATAATACTAATTCCTTTTGAAGTTACAAACGAAGTAGTATTTAGTCCAACTGTAGAATGTCCTTCATCACTGACAAATAATGACATTCATAAATAAAGTGCGTTGGGGTTTATTATATTTGAAGTATCTGTCAGTCAGCCTTGTAATCCAAAGATCGTGTGTTCGAATCCTTATGGATCTTATTTTTTTTTTGTTTTTTTCTTACTAGCAGTAACTGTTGAACAAAAAATTTTGTATGATACATTTGTTAAAAGTGATTTTATTTTGCTCGTGGGGTTGCTCCACTCGCTAACGCTCGTTTCGCAATATTCCCCACTCACAAAATAAAATGCCACTTTTAACACTTGTATCATAAATAACTATTATTCGTTCACTGATATATTAACGTCTATATATTGAAAATCCAAATCAGTTTAGCAAGGAAATGAAAAAACTAGATGAACTTTGCAACAACAAAGACGAATTTCTGGAGATGCATATATTTATTTTTCTGGTAACAGACCGATTTGGATATTTTCTGGGAGAAGATATGACGTTGAAGTCTCGTAGTCATCAAAATTATGAAATCTGAATCATGTTTCGTTCGAATCGATAAAGCGAAAGATTCGAAAAATTAAAAAAATTGGAAAAAATCGAAGTGACAGTAGAGAGTCCAAATTTGAAGCAAAGGCAGAAAATTGGAAACTGAGCAACTTTTTCATTTAGCATTTTTCAAACTTTCCAAAAAAAAAACCTTCATTTCTTGAGGATTTTTAACTGCGGAGTCAAATTTTCATTATATTTGTTCATAAAAAACTTCCATATGTGGCGAACTTTATGTGTGACACAAAAAAGAAAAATTACACGGAAAGGGGCGCGCATCACTTTAAAAGAACTCGCACAACCTACAATTCCTGCTAGTGCCGCCACTGCACCCCTACGTAAGGGTTGAAATACAGCAACAAACCACAGATCGTAATGTTCGCGAACGTGGTACCAGAGGAGACCGTCGTTGCCGGAAAGAAAGTGAAATTGAATCGGTTATTCATAGATAACCTCAAGGCTTTCGCTTAATAAAATAATTGACAATCGTTATCTGAAACAAACGAATAAAAATGCACTCCCCCGCCTACTACAACGTTTTCCGCTGCGAGGTTATTTCATCGACGTAGGAAATGCGAACATTACGAAATGAGTCTACAAGACTATCAGACATCGTGGAGAGCGGTCGGATTTGTTAAAAACACGCGACTAAATTCGCAACGCGATTCGGTGGTTTTCGTTTTTTTTTTTTTTGTGTTTTCGTTGAAGTGAATTTTGAGTGACTGTATTTTAAAGATAACGGTGAGTCCGATTACGATTGTTCAAGGAAAATAGTAACTTTTTTAAGAAAAAGGGGCCATTATGGTAATAAAATATCAGCAGTTTTTTTATTTTTCTGTAAAATCATACAATTCGTTTGAGTGCCCAAAACACCCTGTAATATGTTTTATAGTATATTGGCATTGAAAACGCGTAAATTCATGTTGACAAATTTCCGATGAGAAATCGTGGAACTTAACGAATTTTGGTGTCCTGAACAAAAAATCCAATTGGAATTTTTGGTTATCTCAACTTTCGAATATTAAAGAACTGAAATGTGGCGTGCCACAGGGATCCATTTTGGGACCTAACCTTTATACCATTTATGGCCGATTTATGCACCCCTGTACCTAAGAACTAAACCCAAGACTAAGAACTAGAACTAAGAGTGAAATAATGCAAAAGTTCTTGATACTAGTTACACTCCCATGAATATTTGCGTTCTTTCTCTATTAAGGAACTCTTAGTTCTTAGAGAAAGAAATCCCTGTGTATATTTTTTCCTTCAGTAGTGTAAGAAATATGTAAATAATGTATACGATTGTTTAAAATTAGTACACCTGTTTATAATACATTTTCACCAATGATTATTCATTTCAGTTTGTGGTGAAATTTTCTCCAGTTTTGTGAATTTTATACACAATATGTGTAATATTGAATTGTAGATAAATTTCATACATTTTTTATTTATTTAAAAGGTACCACACGAAATGTGTAATAAATCACAATCACAATGTGTAAATGTCTCACACCAGCTATTTTAAAAAACACAAAGCCTTGTGTAAAATTCTTACACAGTAAAAACAAAATGTTGTGTGACACGATTGTGTATTTTTCTCAATTATATAGTCTACAGAACTGTACAGAAAAGAACAAAAATGTCTGTAACATTCATACAAAACGGTGTTGTTAACCAATTTGAACAATTTTGTGCAAAAAATGGATTGAAATAAATATACACAATGTGGATATATTATTACAACAAATGAGCATAAACAATAGTGTGCATCTACACTAAATTGTTTCTGCAAACATTCCAGATTCCAGACACAATTTGTTCAAACATTTCAAACAATTAATGTGGAAAAAATCTACAAACATTTTTTTCCGTGAGGATACCCAAGTGAATGACAAAAACTCTTCAGATGAGGAAGATGCGGCTAGCACCTACTCTTCAAATGATGGAGCAGTTGATTAAAATTGAAATGAAAATGAAATTATGGTCATACGCCAAGTGAGCCCAATCCCACATGCGAAATATTCCGTTATTTCTTAGGAACACCACAGAAAGGTTGGCGATCTGTTTCTGAAAAATCATCAACCGATCCACCGTTATAGTGGTCCCATTAAGACTCACCCGTCGAGCGTCGAGCTCACAGTCCTCCTATCCATTTGTCGTCACTTTGCAGACACGCCGAACTTCCCTTTCCCAGAGCTCGTTCTTCCATACTGTCTTGAAAGGTTACCTGAGGCATTCAAGAAGAACACCAATTCCTTCCTATTTTTCCTCGATTCCCTCTTACAGGATTTGCCTTTTCATGGGAACCACATATAAAAAAAAACAAAGCAAAAGGAGGGCATTGTCAGTCGGTATAACTTCTTATGAAATCTGACTAATTCCTGTCAAAGTTTGCTTGAAAGTTGTAGATGTGATGTAGCAAATTGAATAATCTTGAGGATGCCTAAGGACGATTGCATGATACATTCGAAAATGGATGTTTGGAACCTTTGGTGTGAATACAATTCAAGAAATACAAGCTACCCAAAACACACTGCAGTAACCGTAGTAAGCGTAGTAAGGGTAGTAAGCGAATAGCTCTGGAGAATGCTAAGTTTGTTAGCGAAACGCGCGTCGAGTGAAAGTGGCGTATTTTTGGTGTTTTGGGTAGCTTCTATTTCAACCAATAAAACATTTGAAACGAGAGTATTCAAGATTTCTGACGAATTTCAGTTACTTTAGATGGTAAGATTCGCCTGTATATTCGTCAGTTCGAAAAAGAAGTTGAATTCAAAATGACCAATATTTCTTGAGTTTACAGGGTATTATATAACGTCCTGTACTTCCCTACATGATGGTTGTATTATATGCCATTTTGTAATGAATTACGAATTAATCGCTCTTCATCAAACCTCCGTTGACTGTATACTTTCGATTTTGAAACATCAGTTTATCACCCAATAAAATTCGCAAATTTAAGTAAATCAGTACCATTCACAGTTTTAGAAATGTCCAAATTAATAGGCGATAGTGCCAAAAAAACGGCCCCTATTTACATTTATGAGTTTTTTTTTTTCGTGAGAATGCAGCTATTCGAAATCTCTGATTTGATTATATGGAATGTGAGGTCAAAATACAAACTTACAATGAAGGCAGACATCAAGTTCATTATTTTGAACCTTTATTTAATCATAATAGTATATTATTTCGATAATTGAAACAAGGACAACTTTCGATCACGGAAAAAATGTTAGAAAAATAACTAGGTATTTCACCATTGGTGAAAATTTAATGGAGATATTATTATATTCTACTTACTCTCCCACTTCACAGATGGAACTGGGGTAGGAACAAATTAGATTTATAATATGAATAGATTCAAAACTGTAACTAACAGTTCAATTAGTCATTGTAATTATACTGAACATTGTATTCTTTGAATACGTTCGATAAAGACTTGTTTTTCTGTCCAATATTATTTTGTTCAGTTGTTTACTGCAACTTCACGTCACATTTAATTAATCTTGTTAACTAATGGACAGAAGTAGTTAACTGAGTAATTTATTAGTTTAAACTCCAACAATCCCATGTGATTGAAATGTATTCAGTGTCCTATATTACAGTTTTCTACCAAGACTCTCTTTATCGGGTGAAGACGAGTTATAGCAGTGGGCATCCAAAATTTGGGGTTATCATCATGAAGCATAAAATATCAGCTGCCTTGGAAAAATTGTAAAACAATGGCAAAACATCCAAACGCCTAGTATATAAAAAAAATATTATTATTTTTTTGTTGTCTTTCGTCCTTTATGTTATTACTCAAGTTTCAATGTTATTCACTTGATTTTTTTTATGTATACAGGGTGCTCGGATGTTTTACCATTGTTGTACCATTTTTCCACCTATACATCATATATTTTTAAAAAAACTTTGTATCGTGATGTATCGCATTTTCACATACATTTTAACTGTGTTATATATATATATTTCGCCCTATCGTGCCCTGATGAAGTTTTAACATAATAAAACGAAACGTTGGCTGATGAATAGTAACTTTATTATTTGCCCTCTAACTACAATTTCTTCAACTTTAACTTTTGAATAAAAATTCAGCACTTTTGTTATTTGAATGACATATACCTACTGTTTTTATCTATTGATTTTCCGAAGTAACCTTGAGTTTTTCATAGCTGAGTAATAATTGAAAATTTGGCCATGAATAGTGATATTCTAATACTACGCAGTCGACTATTTTATTCAACACTTGGAAAAAGAACCTTGAAGCATTTCAGTTGTGAATTTTTTAAAGAATATTGAGAAAAAGCAAGAACTTGACATTGACATCAAACTTTTGGCAACTTGAATGATTTCTACTGTTAAACTATCTTAACAATACTTAATATTGGATATTTATAGATACGCTCGTTTTTTCTCATCATCTCTCACATCTACCAAAAGATATCTATATTATATAGACAAACATTCGTTGAAGATGATGTTTTCCATTTTTGAACCATATTTTTCGATTCAACTAGGTAAGCTGGTCTATACACTGATGATTGACAATGAAAACGAAATCAGTATATAGATGTAGGCTCTGCTGGTAATCTAACAAATATAACTTAACGGTTGTAGGAGGCAGTAGTTGGTTTCTGTTGGAGACATGCCAACAAAAAATTATTGTAATGGTTTGCGAGTCCAAATTACTAATAATCCATCGTTTTCTATTACTGAAATGTAGGTGAGTTTCTATCTAATTTTAACTAAACTTTATAATTAAATTAGTATAAACCTCATTCATGGCC